>JACXIL010000165.1:109575-639794 GCA_014737365.1 Bombus soroeensis | reverse complement strand
TGTGCCAAAATTATTAATACGACACGTATAATTTTCATTTTTTAAATAATTTAGTAAACGTTTTACAGTTGTTTCCAGGTCTGTTTTAACAAAAAATCTTGTCATACGTCGCACTAACCGTTGGAAAGTATTTTGCTATAAATGTAAAATCAAATTATAGGTATTGAAATATAAATTTTAAGTAGTTTTAATGTTTATACATTAGCAATTCTAACAAAAAGATACATTACCTGACTTGCTTGAGTAAATTGTTTATTTTGTACTTGTGTGCATAACAATAAATCTTCTATGTGCGCAGGTTGTGAGAACGAAAATCCAGGTCGTTCTTCCAAATTAATTTCTACTGGATTAGCATTTTCTACCCCAGGCAATTCAGGTTGTGATAAACAGAATCTTGTTAAGTTTTCATCTTCTATTGCTTGTCTTCTGTTTTCAAAATTTGTTTCATCAGGTCTAATGTATCCTTCTACACTTCCAGCTATTATACAGAAATTTAATAATTTTATTGACTATCATTTTTATATTTATTTATAATTTAGATGCTATTTGAAATTGTATCATAAAAATACAAAGAAAAATAAATTGATACATTCACTTTCTATATATAAAAATTCTATACATAAAATAGTGTTTTATCTAGAATTTATATATATGTATGTATATATATGTATATATATTACACACATACACATCAGTGGAAGTAGTTAATATTTTATTTAGATGCATAATGCCAGTGCTCTTTGCTTTGGTAATCTAGCTTTATGATCCTTAATTAAAATCATAGAGCTGTATTACCAAAGTAAAGGCAAAAGCTTTGATTATCTTGAATAATTATAATATTGACTGCATTTTATTGTGTATATTTAATGTTTAGTAATAATAAAAATAAAGCTATTACCTACTTACTTTATATGTCAAAAGTTGTATTCAATATCCACTCAGTTAGGTACCAAGTTGCTTTGAGTAATTTAATGTGTACTCAGAGTCACTCAGTACCTGACTAAGTAAATATTTGTTTGATCATATCCATAGTAGACCTTTTTAGAAAATGTTATATATTATAAAATAAAATAATATTTTGTGTATGCACAAATTGATGCATACCTTCCTGGAATTTCTTGACGAACCATCTATGTTGCTTAATATCCTTTATAGTATATCTGGTTATTGGTGAGTGCATAAGAACATTTTTTAACAGAGACAACGAAGAATTATCCAATTTTTTCCAAGGTGTAAGAGACATATATTTTCCATCTCTCCATGCCATATACTCTGGACAGTCTGCCAAGGACTGATCCCAAGGCAGTTCTATAGTTCAGATACGGACCAGTTAAAAACTAAGAAATGTAAGTTATGCATTAGAATTAAACCATTACACTACAGATTACAGAGGTCTGCATTTTACAAATCATCATGGATTATTGTTTATATCAGCAATTTACATAATGTATTTATAATTACATTTGAAGAATTTAATATTTTGAACTTGTTTATGTTAGTTAATTAGACATATTTACATGTTAGTATCTACTGAAATTTACCATTTAGACAAAATTAGTGTTTTACAAAAATTTTAAAATAAATTTTGCTATAAAGATTACCTCCACTCAGTAAAGCTACAAGAATTATACCACATGACCATATATCAGCTGGTTCTGCATGATAGGCACACAATAATACTTCTGGAGCAACATATGGTAATGTTCCACATCTCTTTTCTAAACAACGTTCTTTGCCTTGTAAACGGTATATTGTTGCCAAACCAAAATCAGAAACTTTCAAATTATCATGTTCATCTAATAATAAATTTTCTGGTTTCAAGTCCCTGTGTGCAATACCTTTGCTGTGCAGATACTCTACAGCAGAAATTAATTGTTTGAAATACTTTTGTGCTTCCCAAATTGGCATACCAATATCCGGTTCTATTTTAAATTAAAAAAAAGTTTAATTAACAGTATTGCAATTTTTGGAATTTTGTTTCACATAAACAATATAATATTTTACCAATTCTATCAAAAAGTTCTCCACCTGATGCATATTCTAAAAATATATATTCCATAGTAGGTTCACTACGCTTTCCAAAATACTGAATAATGTTAGGATTAGAGAGCATACGGTGAATTGTAGTTTCTTTACGAACAGTTTGATGAGCATCTGGATGCTTTTCTAAATCTACCATCTTCATAGCAACAGCCTCACCTGTAGTTTTATTTATAACCAATTTTACTCTGAAAATAAAAATAAAATTTAATGGTAGTAACAATTTTTAGTAGTAAGAATAGTTTTAACAAAATAGATATTTAAGGTTTTAAAATAAAAACTTTTTATTAATCTGAAACAAGAATTATTTTTGTATAAATTTAAAATATAGGTACTTACTCGCCAAAAGCCCCTTCTCCTAGAGTGTGTCCAAATATCCAACCATCTACAAACTCCGTCATTCTGCCTCAGCATGCCTCTTTACGATAATAGCAAAAATCTTTGTTCTCTAATATTCCCTCACAAACCGATCATATAACGTGGTTACCTCTTCCATAAAAAGAATAATTGTTAAAATAATTGACACGAAATAACGTAATAGCAATTTTGTTTCAGTAAAATGCTCACATCATATATCATTTTTTGCAAAAACGGTCGGTCTCTCGAAGCACGTGGTTTTAATCATACCGATGAAACATCGTGCTTTCGATCGAACCGAACGTGATATAATAACAAGTTACATTTAAAAGTATACGTTGATAGAATTGCTTAATTTTTTTCTTTTTTTTTTGAATCGTGCTTTATTAATCTTGCTAATAATATAATCGCGGGACGAATTGACAAAGTAAATTAAAATATTTTCTTCTTAAGATCGCAAAACTTACTGTTGCGAAGTACGTTATAGGGTAATGTGGTATTCATCTCTAAAAAAACGATGAAGCTCGTACTCTAGAATATCTGGGTATAAAATTACTGCATTCCCATTGGTCAAAGAAATATGTAAAGAACCATAAAGTCCCTGTAATAATTTTACCATAGAGGAATATAAGTTTCCAAATTAGTAATAAAAGTAAATGAAAATTTGAATTTGGCTTAAAATTTAAATACATTGTACCGCTTTCAAGACTTCAGAAAAAAATGTATAATAAAATATTTTAATATTTTCGATAATTTAATTTTAAATCATCTTCACAATTCTTACTTAATAATTTTACTATTATAAAATGGGTTTTTGTTAAATTGATATTTCCGTTTAAATAATCTAGTATGAATAAATTACATGTGTACATCGAACTTTACTAATAACAAATATGTAGCTCAAAAATGCGTTTCTTTGAATTCTTATAAATGTATTTATTAAATTGGCTTTAATATACATAATATTACAAATAATATAGTGTGAATTAAAATAGACATGTAATAAATATACAATAGAAATGTGTGTGTAGTGAGCATTGTAATACGATAAAATATCGTTATAAAAGACCTTGTCTTTTTAGATCCTCATATGTTTTACGATTAACAACATTTCCAAGGGAATCTTCAAATTCTTCTTCTTGTTCTGGTTGCCAACGTTCTGCTTGTTTTTGAGCTTTTAATTTTTCCCATAGAGCTAAAGCATCTTCTATTTGTGTCACATTAGCAAAATGTGCAGTATTTGGAATACCAAGGCAACGCATACCATGTGCATGCCTCCACTCTGCAAAGTGTCTTTGGAAAGCTTTTGGTCCTTTATATGTAAAATTCCCACATATTTCACAATTATAACTAATATTCAAGCCATGTAATTTGTATAACCAATATGGTATAGGTTTACCATCCCAACCAAGGGGGAGGTTTTTGGGATTATAAGGTACTTCATTATCATCTTCTTCTTCTGACTCACTTGCACTAGCTTCAGCATCTGAATCCCCTCTCTCACCTTCTGTTCTAGCTTGTTTTCTCTGAACATTTTCTTTTGTGGCTACACGTTGAGTTGATACCAATTCTGCAAGTTTGTAAACCTGTGCTTCAAAATGTGCAATCTCTTTTTGTTTCTCAGAATTTCTTCCTTTTCCAGACTTTCTATTTCTGTTATTTTTAGCTAATAAATTTGGATCCAAAGATGCTTCACCTTTTGTACTAAAAAGCCTTTGAGCTCTTTCTTCCAATGTACCACCACACTTTAAACCCAAAGCCATTAATGCAGACTTTAATCTGTCTAAGCCAAGAGATGCAAGCTCCTCCCATGAAGAAAAGGCAGAAAGTTCTAAATGAGCCCCTACATGAGTTAAGGCACTACCAGTTTCCTTTGGCCACCCTGGAAATGTATTGTTCTCCCATTGTGTTTCAAATTCATTATTTGCTTCTTCCAAGTCTGCATTTATGTCAAGTAAAGGTCTAACTCTACTTAAATAATCAGTTAGATATTCTAAGAGAGACTCCACGTATTTTTGATATTCAGCATTTTTCCTTTCTCTTGGTATGTCAAATAAATGATCAAAAGTGGATAGATATGTAATATAATCTATTTTTTCGATGCCTTTAAGATTGATATATTTTTCATAACATTCATGGAGATCAAGATATTTCCCATAACCTTCTTCATCTGTAAATTCTACAAGATTTGAAAGTTCCTCTGTTGGGTTTTCCCTCATTTTGGCTAGTTCTTCGAATTCCACAGACATTGGAATACTTATTTCGTTAGGATGTCGACGATAGAATTCTTTTATAGATTTTAATCTTGAGTAAAATTCAGAAAACTCATTTGGTCCAGAAAGTGCTTGCACCTAAGTAATAAAAATTTGATTATTAAATTGTAAATAAATTATAAAATATTTAACTTACTTCTTCTTTTCTTTGTCCATCTTTATCTTCATACAAATCTTGCAAATGTGATGTACTATCCATGTACTGATCGAGCAGCATTTTTAACCGATGTTCCGAATTTATACTTTCTCTATGTCCTGGTTTTTTGTAAAGCATTTCTTTAACCATCGCATCCATTAATCTTTCTCTTTCTTCATGATAACGTCGTTGTTGTTCTAATATTGTTTCCATTTTTTCGAGCCGTATGCAAATAACGCTTCCTAACTCTTTTTCGACAATTGTCGATTACATATAAATTATAGTACAATTCAATATAGACATCATATCATGGTGAAAAATTTATACTACTAACTGTGTCACCATCTAGTGACCATTATAAATGACTATATAGTGTTATGAACTGGTTTTGGCATGTGGCTTCCTCTAGCGTGACTATCTTGTATGATAATAAGGTAAATTCTAGTGCTGCGAATTTAACTGTATAGCAGTGCAGTCGAGGCAAAGAACAAAAGTTATTTAATAAATTAATTGATTAAATGTTAAAATTATTTATCAGTAACGTTATTTACTTGCGTTCACTCTTAAATTTCGTATTTACTTTCGTTACCATAGGAAAGAATTGCCAAGGTATAAATGGCTCGCCTTCTAATATTGTAATCTCCAATCAAATTAATGTTTATTAGCACTAGTTAATAAGAATTTGTCTTATTGGATAAAAAATAAATCCTAGATTGTCATATAAATTCGAGCAGATAAATAAAAAAACCCAAAAAAGTGAGAATCGTTAGAATTGTTGAATCTTTAGAACCGTCACGTTGAGTTTAAAATCTAAATAAATTTCATTATTTACTATAAATATTCAATTTTAAATATAAATTGTTGTTCAAGTTAATCTTTCTTGTTATGTATTTCTTCATTTAAACGTCGAGTTAGTTTTCGAATTGTTTGAAGTTGTTACGCAAGCAGAGTAATTCAGCATTTTATGGGCTGTAACCGCGCCAAATTTGCCAAAATCTTGGAAAGGCCACGCAAAAACAAACATAAAATATATAATATAATATATAATATATTATCTAATTATAAATAAATAATATAATTGAAAAAATATACTTGGAACATTATACAATTGATTATTTTATCAACAAAATATAAGATATCTGTTGTATCCACCTCACATAAAATGGACTTTACATATTATATTTTGTTGGCATTTTTTTAAGATTCATATCAATTCTTTAATCATATAAATATCAAATTTCATCAAATCAGATATTAAAATTACATTCTCTCTTACATCTTTGAAAAAAACTTGATTAATAATTATAATAATCACGCTGTTTTTTTTTTTAAAAGGAAAAGATTATTTTTTTTTATGAAGTTTAAAATTTCATTAGTCGGATCTTAAATTTTAAATTAGGTTTTCGAGAGATCGATAAATTGCACTATCTTATTGCATTTCTCTATTTTTCTAATTTTTTCGTGTTTTATAAAAATTTTCTATTTTTCAAACATAAAAAATTATATCATTTCTAATAAAGCTGATTCGTATGGTAATAAAAATGTTATTAAATAACTTCATATAGTTGATTTTTATTCCTAATTTGTACATTCCTAGGATTGTGTTTATGCATGTGTCATATAGCAGTACGCATTTAAATTAGTGGAGGAGTTGAAACAAAATAGATTAAAGAAATTTAATTAGAAAGAATATCTGTCTACATATAAAATTTCCTATTTCTTTTATCCTTTATTACCAAATATTTGTCGCATAGTTAGTCAGAAAACGTGTTACAGAATATTACTATCTCAAAACGGTACGATGCATTTAAAATAGGAAATTAAGATTTAAGACAATTGTAATTTGCAACCTGTATATCCAAAAAATTGTGTTCATTTATTTTTTTTTTTTTTTGTAGTAAAATGTATTTAATATTTGAAATATAATGGGATATTTGTGCTTTATATAACCTAACCTCATTATAGTATAACGTTTCTTTATTGTTCTCAATATATTTCTTTTCCAGACAAATATGACGGAAGAAATTCAAAAAAATTTAAAAACAGAAATAGATAAGTACAAACAGGTTCAAAAAGGTATTCTTAATTTCTGTACATATATCATATTTTATGTGATATATCATGTAATTATAATTAATTAAATATCCTGTTACACATAGATTCTGTTTGTATCAGATTACCACAAAGCATTGAATCAAAGACAACAGCTGGATGGTCAATTAAATGAGAATATTGCTGTCAAAAAAGAATTAGATCTTTTGAAATCAGAGGATGATGTTTTCAAATTAATTGGACCTGTTCTTATTAAGCAAGATGTAGAAGAAGCAAAACAAAACGTTGCTAAACGAATGGAATATATCTCTTCTGAATTGTAAGTGACCAGATATGAGAATATCATATATATAAAATCAAGAATAATTATTTTATAATTTTAGGAAAAGAGTGGAAGAATTAATAACGACATTAGATAAGAAACAAGATACACATCGTGAAACATTGGAGAAATATCAACAGATGTTTCAACAAGCTCAAGTGAAAGCATCCCTCTCTCAACCTAAGGCATAATTTTATACATGAAAAAAAATTATATGTTGTCGCTTGTTATGTCAATATCACAAAAGAAAAAAGATCATATAACCATAAATTTCACTATTCCTATTTCTGATTAAATTTGTTAATAAATTTCTTGTGAAGCTTTTACATTATTTTATTTATACAACTGTGTTTACAATTATTTTAAAGCTTGAAAATAATATTGTAATGATGTTAAAGAAATATTAAAATTATTTAACCTAACTTTACTTGTGTTTATATTGAATACTTATTCGACGAGGTATATTTCTATATATATTGCAAAATTTATCATAGACAAAATTTATAACATACTTTTGATATGAATAGGCATGAGTGAAAAATTTAGTACTTTTTATATCCCAAGAATACAAATGTAGTGTACGTTCTACATTCGTAAATATGGCGATTATTCTATCGCTTGCAAGTTTTGCGATTGACAATTCCATCATTCACATATCAAATTTAACGTAAATAGTTATATAGTATTATTTTTAATAAAATAAAATAATGTTATTAACATTAAAACCAGATCATAAAAAACATGTATTACTTCTTATAGGACATACACCGCAAGGTATGTAAAATTATTTTTATTGCTGATTTACTTCATTATAAAATAATAATTGCGTATCTTTTCCAGTTTTACAGGATTTTTGCAAATTAGCACTAGATTATTTGCAAAAAGGGCCAAATATTAAATTATATAACGCAGCAGCTCGTAAGTAAACACATTTTTTATATGTGTTTTATTTATATGTGTTTATATGTGTTTTACACTTATTTATATGAAATAATTAAAAAGAAAGTCTAATGTTAAAAATTTAATTGTTTTTTCTAGAAAAGTTGGATGTTGAAGTAAGTGTAATTAAGAATTCAGTGGAAGGACTTGTTAATTTATTAATAGAGAGTTGTAGATATAAGGTAACATAAATTTTATTAGTTTATTTGTATTTCTCTTAATTCATAAAATATTATTTAACTAATATTTAATTTTTCCAGCTAAATTCTGAGGACTTTAGAGATTCAATAATATCTTTAGGTTTCTCGGAACAACAAGAAGTTATATTAAGCAAATTATATAATGTTAAAAAAGATGAAATATTGGATACACTCAGAGATATTGGATTTAAGTTGCCAGAATACCATGATATGGAATGGAGATTTGAAGTCCAAGTATTATATTATTTCATCCTTGAACTTTGCATTTTTAATATATCATATTTTTATATTATATGTAATGTATTTTTTCGTAGATTGCTTCAAGAGCATTATTGAAACAAGTTGCCCCTCTCATTACTTTGGATTTATCTATAAAGGATCCTGGCAAGGATGAAAACATTGAACATGTATTACTTCAAACTGACCCTGTTAATTTATCACACATAACACAACAATTAGAAGAGGCTCTTCAAGAAGGTTACAGTCAACACATTCGTAGACTTTCAAGAGCAATAAAATGATGGCATTGTAATATAATTATATTTTATGTAATAAAATATATAAATTATATACATAGAATATATCTAAGTCACTTTTTTTTAGTTGTATATTATAATAAGACATCGTGTATTAACTGAAACTATATTGATTATTCCAATTTACACTTAAGAGCATATGTAAAGTTTCACTTTGATTAGATTATCCTAAATTTAAAATGACTGTAATGTTCATACATCATACTATCCTAAAACCTTTGTAAGAGCAATATAAATGCATTTATCAAGGATATAGATAAATTCATTTGAATATTTTATTGGATGACTTTATTGGATCTTACCATATCAAGCATATAAAAGTAGAGTAGTCTACTTGTAGTTGCAGTTGTAGTATGTGAACAGTTAAAAGAAATATGTTACGCAAAATTATATTTTAGTGTGAATTTAAATTCAGTTTGAAAAGCCAGTTTATGATGTATACATTTAATGCAACAACTCCTTGTTTCATTGGAGCCATGCCTCCAAATATTTCCATTTTAACAACTACTACAGAACCACATTTTGCAAGGCAAATAATGCGTTTCAACAATCAAACAGTTGTTAGTAAAGTGCCTGAAGAGATGTTACATTTAATTGATACATATTGGTAATTAGCATATTTGTTATTTTTAATAGCAATGAAGTGCATGTTGATATTATTTTATTAAATTTTGAAATATAGGTATCAGTTTCCTCCATTGGACCCATTATGGCATAAAGTCTTAGGTTTAGTTATGATAGTATTAGGTATTATGGGATGGTGTGGAAATGGTGTAGTGGTTTATATATTTATAATGACACCATCTCTAAGAACACCAAGTAATCTTCTTGTAGTAAACCTTGCCTTTTCCGATTTCATTATGATGGGTTTCATGTGTCCACCTATGGTAATTTGCTGCTTTTATGAAACATGGGTTCTTGGTAAGAAATTTTTATCATATAATTTCGGAAAACTTAATTTTACGAAACTTTATGTTTTAAAACTTTCATTTAGGCCCCTTAATGTGTGATATTTATGCAATGGTTGGATCATTATGTGGATGCGCTTCTATATGGACCATGACAGCTATTGCTTTAGATAGATATAATGTTATAGTGAAGGTATACATGCACATGTACACATATATAAATAGGTATGTTAATAATTACAATAAGAATAATATGATAAGAAAGTGGAATATTCTTAGGGGATGTCCGGAACACCTCTTACCATCAAAAGATCCATAATTCAAATTTTAGGTATCTGGTCTTTTGGTTTAATATGGACAATCTTACCTTTAGTAGGGTGGAATAGGTAATATCTTTATTATGAAAATGTATCTCCTATATATGTAAACTAGCAAGTATGCTTAATTAATATACCGAACTTATCAATTAGATATGTTCCAGAGGGTAATATGACAGCATGTGGAACAGATTACCTTACACAAGATTGGGTTTCCAAGTCGTATATATTAGTTTATTCTTTTTTTGTCTATTACACTCCATTATTCACCATTATTTATAGCTATTATTTTATTGTTTCAGTAAGTATGTATTTCGAAATTATGTTAATTATTAGTTACATATGTGCAACTGTAATACATTCATTATCATTTTATAGGCTGTTGCAGCACATGAAAAAGCGATGAAAGAACAAGCAAAAAAAATGAATGTCGCTTCTTTACGATCTGGAGAAAATCAAGGTGCTAGTGCTGAAGCAAAATTAGCAAAGGTACCGCATTATGTATTTAACTTAAAGTGTTAATTTTAATTCTATCAAATATAAATTTATTTTTTAGGTAGCACTAACGACAATATCGCTATGGTTTATGGCATGGACACCATATCTTGTGATCAATTACATTGGAATATTTAATCGATCTCTGATCACACCCCTTTTCACAATATGGGGTTCTCTCTTTGCAAAAGCGAACGCAATATATAATCCGATCGTTTATGGAATTAGGTATGTATTTTACGAATACATTAATGTCATCTTAACAAAAAACAATGAATAAAAAAATGCTAACGATCTATTTCATAAATATACCATATAGTCATCCAAAATATAGAGCCGCGTTAAAGGAAAAGCTACCGTTCTTAGTATGTGGCTCAACGGAAGAACAAACCGCTGGAGGGGAGAAAACTTCAGAAGCTGGTGGAAACTCATAAAATGAATCGAAGACTTGAATGTTATTTTATTTTATTGTAAATACATAGAATATTTTGTAAATTAAATATTATTCGAAAACTGATTTAAGAAGGAGGTGCTCGCACCTTTAAAGGAAATAATGAAATTTATAGGTACAGTTGCTTGCAGAATTTATTTGCTTTTATAAAATTAAGGTACAGATGTTCCCTTCATGTTTCATGGTGAATGTGATGTGCTTACTAATCTAGTAAACATAGAGCTGTTACCTGGTGTACCAAAGTGACCATGTATATTGTTACGCAATAAATGTACAAAATTAAAATCATACCTATGAATTGATGTAAAATGATCCACATTGTGGTGAGATGCGCATCACACATTCAATCACAGGCGATTCAAATATTGATCATTTAATGTCGCGTATACAATGACTTCGTATACTGGAGTTGTTCCTCACTGAATTAGATGTGCTGCCCAATAGGCTATACTTTTGAATGTTTGAACATATTTGATTTAAACTGTCTTAATTTTGAATGTCTAATTGACCACATTAATAGTTTTGTTATCGATAAAAAATATTTCTTAATGTTATATCAGGTGTTAATATTTACAAATCGTGTCTGTAATAAAATTTGGTGTTATTCTTACCTAGTTAGGTATATTTTAATCTATATTTTTTTGATTTCCCGCGTCATGGTTCGAATATAAGTAAGGTGCAGCCGTGGCATATAATATTGTTTTATGCATTTGATTTTTCGTTGTCTGCAACGGTAGTTGTACCAGAAACAGTAGATGTAGCATCTGTGGGTGCTGGTTCGGCAGCGCATGCCAATGATGGGAATCTTGCAAACAGCGCAGCTCGGTATTTTGGATGGCTGGAAGAGAGGAAAAGAAAGAGAAAAGTTTAATTTTATATTGATTTAAACTTATGTAAATATAGCTACCTAATTCCATAAACTATCGGATTGTAAACTGCATTGGCTTTGGCAAATAGAGAACCCCAAATTGTGTAAAGCGGACTGATTTTAACGAGACTGAAGATGCCAGACCAGTTGATGACCAGATACGGGGTCCAAGCCATGAACCATAAGGAGATTGTCATAAGGGCAACCTAGAATCATTATAAAATATCCCGTTATAAGTAAAGAAAGTTTAAAATCAAATATTCATTACATTAGAAATTTATTACATACTTTTGCCAATTTACACTCGGCACTAGTATTTTGATTTTCAGATGATCGGAGAGAAGCTACGTTCATCTTTTTGGCTTGCTCGCGCATATTCTTCTCGTGGGCAGCTACCGCCTGGATAATGAACCAGTAACTCCAAATGATGAGGAACAGCGGGAAGAAGTAAACCCAGATGCTGTATAGTAGGATGTAGGAGACGGATACTATATCTTTGCTGAAGTAATCAGTGCCACACGCGGTCATGTTACCTTCTGGTACATATCTAAAAAAAGAGAATCAAGTTTCGTTACTCGTAATCAATCCTCGAATGAAATATTAACACTTATCAAAATATTATCGCGACCAACCGAATTACCTATTCCAGCCGAACATAGGTGCGATAGTCCAAATCAGGGAGAACAACCATATGCCCAGTATACGAAGGAGAGCTCCGTTAATGGTCAATGGCTTACCAGATAAACCTTTGACGATCACGTTGTACCTATCGAATGCAATCATCGTCATCGTCCATATGGAGCCACATCCGAACAAGGAGCCCAACATTGCGTAGATTTGACAGAAGAGAGGCCCAAGTACCCATGTCTCATAATAGCAATTGATCACCTGTTAAACAACAAATTATATCAAATTTATTCCATATGCTTGAGTTGTAATAATATTTCTAATGGTGATATTATCTTTAAGCCGATTGGAATTATTTCATACTATACAGTTGCAATAATATTTTTAATAGAAATATCATTTGTATAACCGATTAAGATTATTTCATATCTTAAAATGTCACAAGGATATTTTTAATCGGGATATCACTTTTCGATTGGAATTATTTCAAGGATCGAAAAGATAAAAATTGCTTTTTTACGCACCATAGGTGGAGACATGCAGAACATCATAAGGAAATCGCTGATAGCAAGGTTGATTACAAACAAATTACTTGGCGTGCGAAGACTCTTCGTCGAAAGGAATATGTAGACGACCATGCCATTTCCCGAAACCGAGATGAAACCAAGCAGACCTATTACAAATCCAAGGATTCCATGCCACATCGGATTTAGTGGTGGAAACTGATACCAGTGAGCGTCGATTAGATGGAGCATATCAGCTGGAACCCTGTCAACCACCGTTTGATTTGCAAACCTTTGGGCTCCATATGTGTAGGCTTCATAACTGGGTCCCGAAACAGAAATCATCCTTGAATCTGTAAATGTTCAAACACCTCCTTAAGACTTTGTGCTTTCTTTCTTTCCTCCTTCTTTCCTTTTGATTATTTAAACATTCAAATAGTTCGAATGAATAGTTCAAAATACAAAATGTTCAACAATAGATAAAGTACAATAGACTTATCGTTTCAAATCAAATTTGCCCGAGTCTGGGTTCTATCATCACTATAAATAAGCTATGTAACATTGTCAGAAAATTTTAATGCACAGATTTTCCGAGAACACTTGAAATGAATGAAACACCATCACTCCGTTTCCGTTTCTCACCTTTAGGCTACTTGGAGAAAATCGTGGTAGAACGAACTAATCCAAGTACACGTCTCAGTTCGATTTCGGTTGACCGCGATAGGTTTTTAAAATTTAACAGAAGGTTGTAGATAGGCTGTTAGGTCCACTGTTGGATGCGGCTCGTGTCACCGCCGTTCGACTTTCGTTTAAATATGAACCGACTTCTTACTTCGACCCTGCCATATGTACCCTTACGTTTAGTTTTCTATATGTTGTTACGATCTAAGACGGTAAACAGTCTTAAGAAGGACTTTATTAAGTTAACGAGGATTTAAGAATACCTTTGGTGTATCTTTAGTGCCACACACAGAAACCTTACAACGCTAAAGTAGGAATAGAACACGAAGAATCGCCATATCCTTTTGATACCCTTCTCCTACATCTTTTATATTTAATTTCGAACCATAATCCCTACAGTAATATCCGCCTGCATCCTTAGTTGTTTGACATACATTCAAAGAAAAAAGCGAGAGACTCTTGTTCGTTCTTTCGTCTTCATCTATTCCTTCGATTCGAAGAATGAAATACAATAATTAAGCGAATATATTAGTAAACTCGTGATTTCGGTATCTATATAAGTTTTATGTAGATTTAAACTTTAATATGGTTTCATGCTATAAGAAGCTTATTATAATAGCGTATGTAATGTACTCTTCTTCTTTTTCATTAACTTGGATCGTCAAATTCTTCGAGAAACCACCCTTATGTGGTTTTCTTAGAAATTAACTTTTTCATAAATCCATATATATCATTATTACGTAATATCATTCACGTTCTTTCATAGTACTTAAATCGAAATATAGAAATAACAATTGAACTATGATATTGTATCATTAATAATCATTATATAATCATTCATTCATGTACATATGTATCTATTTCAAATTTAAAAATACATTTCGCGGTTCAAGTTTAAATAATGACAAATATTAAATTCAGTCATATGGTGCGTAATACATATAGGTAATTTAATCTTTCCGTTCTTAGGGCTAAGTTATTTATGATTCGCTGAATTTAAAACGATAACACACGCGCTGACAGAACATTTTATATTATCCATAAAATGACAATCGACTTAGAAACGAATTGATGATATGATGAACAAATCAGTATCATATAGTTTTTTGAAGAAAACACACGTATAAGATAAGAAAAATCCTTCTTGCATTCAGTTTTATTTTCGTACATATGTATTTGTAATATATGTCTATGTATGGACAAATGGTCTTAATTTTGTGTATAATAAATAACAATATTTAATTCGTTCATTTTTTTTTATTAAAATCACACTCATTTATAATTTACAACTTTATTACTCAATTTTTTATTACATATAATAGCTTTTACAGTATTTGTGCGAAAATATTAAATATATATAACATATTTTGTATAGAATATGAATCATATTATATAAATAACAGAACACCTGTTCGAAAAATGTAACCTTTTAGCGTTTCGATAAACCCTGCTATTTGGACTTGTCCGTACTTTGGGAGTTAAAATAATAGTATGATTTTTTGTACGTTGTTCAGTGATTAACCGATATTGTAGTAATTAAGTTATTATTAAAGCACGAATTAATATTCCAGTGAAAGTATATTTATTAAAAAGTTTATAAGATCGCTAACTTTTTGTAAACGATACAAAACATGGAAGTTGATGCAGGAGCACAATTGATAGCAGAGGACAGTGATCAGGAAGAGGAAGAACTAACTGCTCAAAGTGTTTTATTAGCGATAGAGGAAGCTTGGCTAAACGAAAAATTCGCTCCTGAGATTTTACCACACCGGTCTGATTTGATTGACTGCATGCTGCAGCAAATCACACATATGGAAGAGAACATGAAGAGGTTAGACAAAGGAGATCTAAGATTAATGATACATAGAATGGAATTAGATAGGATTAAATATGTGATAAGTAATTATCTCAGGGCTCGATTAGAGAAAATTGAGAAATATACCATTCACATACTTTCTCAAGAAGCTAACAGATCTTCTGAGGATTGTTACTTATCAGTTGCAGAGCTACAATTTGCGAAAGAGTTTCTTGCAAGTATCGAAACACTTTTTAAAACAGTTGCTTTGCAACATATGCCTGGAAATTTTCAGACATTTGAAATTGATACATTAGCTGTAAAACCTAATATGCAAGCATATGTATTTTTAAGGGCTAATGATAGAATTAATGGAATCTTACTTCCTGGTTCAATGGACGAAGAAATAGATCTTGAACCAGGCTCCCAACATATTATACAATATAGTGCTGTAGCTGATTTAGTTAAAACTGGTGCTGTTAAATTAATCTGATATCTTATACAATTTAATAGGTTGAATAAAGAAATCTAATACTTTTTATAGTCATTGTATAATGAAGTCTTATTATTCACAGTATACAAAATTAATATATTAGAATAGATCTCTGTAATTAATCTGTAACAAAAAAATTTAGAAAAAGTTTGGGACAATGTGTATGTATATATATATATATACATTTGTGTACATATATTTTATTAAAAAGTAATTGTACATTGAATTTACATATAATTTCATATAGTAATCTTTTTCAACATATATAAAATATATTTTGCATTATAAAATATCTAAACAATATCAAAAATACTATTATATATGAAGTACAATGCTTTGCAGCTGCAAACTTATGCTCCTTATGCAAATTTACTTGTGAACATTTTCACTGTGTATGAACAATATTTTTACATTAAACAAAGTTTAAAAAATTATAGCTGGAGTATTTCAAAGAAGTTTTGATTGTAAGAAGTGTCATTATACATTAAATATAAAATAAATAATTATGTAAGTAGGAACAATATTAGTATTTACTAAAATTCTAATTATCTTTCACTGTTTCACCATTATGAATTTGTGGTAGTGACTGCAATTCTGCATCGATGCAGACACTGTTATAAGCCTAAAATTTGATAAAAATTTATACAATTTACAACAAATTGTTGTAAACAGATATTATAAACAAGAGAATATTTAATATAAATATACCTCTTCTGCAACTTTTTTAAGTTGTTCAAACATTAGCTTCCCAGTTTCTTTGACCATACTAGTGAAATGACCTTGCTCATTTTTAAGTAGAACATAGGGATGATCAAATTCAATTGCTTTTCCATGATCCATAACTAGCACTTTGTTGCTATCCATGATTGTATTCAATCTATGTGCTATAGTTAATACTGTGCAATTCTTGAATTTTTGTCGAATAGTCTTTTGTATTAAGGCATCTGTCGCAGGATCGACATTAGCGGTAGCTTCATCAAGAAGCAGAATCTTATTATTTCTTAAGATCGCTCGAGCTAAACAGAGTAACTGTCTTTGCCCCACACTGAAATTAGTTCCACCTTGATCGACATTATAGTCTAGAGAAGAAACACTTAATTTTAATTCTACATCCTCAAGGGCAGCCCAAAGAGTAGCATCATCAAAATCATGAAATGGATCGAGATTATCTCGAAGCGTCGCTGAGAATAATACAGGTTCTTGTGGGATAATAGAAATTTTCCTTCGTAATTCATGAAGACCTATTTGCTTTGTATCTAATTTATCTATGTAAATAGCACCTTCGAGTTTAGCCAAACGAAACAAAGCTGATATCAAAGAGGTTTTACCAGCACCAGTGCGACCGACTATTCCTACCTAAAAATGCAACACTTAACGGTTAATTTAAATATATAGATAATATGCTAATTTTGTTGATAAACAATAATAAATTACCTTTTCTCCAGATTTAATGGTAAAACATAAATCTTTAAGGACTGGTGGTGCGGAATCTTCATAGCGTAAATATAAATGATCGAAATTTATTTCTCCTTTAGAAGGCCACTGTGCAGACGGTTTTTTATTAGGTTCACTTTCAAATGGTCCCTCTTTATCGAGTTGTGTAAATTGTAGAATTCGCTCTACACTTGTCATTTGCGATATTGTTTCTGCAGTTTGACGCATTCCATGCTGGAGCATTCCACATAAGATTAGTACTTGAGATATGGCTAATCCTACATTTCCCGCAAATGTATTTCCTAAAAATTTATAATTAGATATTTAATGACATAATGTTAATTACATTTCTGATGACAGCATAAATTGATAAATTACCATCATCCAATATGATGAAACTATATGTAATAAAAGCAATAAAACAAATAGACACAACATCTAATGCAAATCCAAAAGCAGTACTTGTTGCTATTGTCAAGTAATAAGCACTAGTATGAAGATCTTGGTGAACGTCGAATTCTTTCCGAACCATGTTATGCGCGCAAGCAGAACGAATTGTTGTTAGTCCTAATAAGGAAGAACTAACATGGGAGAAAACAGGACTTTTGGCTAAAATTTTATAGAGAATTGTTAATAATATCACATTAATCATTCTGAATAATATTTATCTAATAAATTACAAAATGCTTACTAGTTCCTTCAAAACGTTTCATATCTTGCGCAGTTTTAAGATAAATATTTCGTATTTGCCAGTATAAGAAACCCATGATAAACATTGGAAATATTGTCCACCAATTAATAATGAAAACTTGAACTAAAATTCCAACCATTACTGTAAATATTTGAATGGATTCTATCATCGTTCTTGGTAAAATTTCATCTACTGATCCAACATCCTTTGAGAAACGATTTAGAATGCGACCTAAAATTTAACATTATAATATTTTTATTTTGTATAATTTTATTTTATATAATTTTAAATACTTACCAGAAGGATGTGTGTCAAAAAATAGCATCGGCGCTTTTAATAAACACGAAAACATGAGATTATGAAGATTT
This sequence comes from Bombus soroeensis, assembly GCA_014737365.1. NCBI lineage: Eukaryota > Metazoa > Arthropoda > Insecta > Hymenoptera > Apidae > Bombus > Bombus soroeensis. The sequence goes on along the minus strand of JACXIL010000165.1, from coordinate 621,308 downwards.
TTACTAGCATTCATACATATTTTATAAAATACAATATTTCTTGTGGATGTCAATACAATGCTTGTAAGGATGAATGCTCCATAAATCCACAAAGCAGTGTCACGATGGAGGTAAACTGTATTGGATCTCGCGTTAATAGTCCACGTCTATACATATAAAATAAAAAATAAGATTCGTCGCTATTTCTTAAATGGAAAGGAAGCAAAGTAAAATTACTAACATTATTATCAAAACTCTCATTTTTTAACGGGAACAATTTTGAAATTGTAGTATTAAAATCATCCATCTCCAATAAAGTCGTTTCATTTGTTGATTTATTTGTATCTCCGTCAGTGGAAAAGGGTACTGTGTGGTTTTGTTCTGATAGTTGGATTGTATGATTAATACTATTACGTTTAATGCGTATTTCTTCTTGTTTTGTCCTAAAAAAGAAAAAAGAACAAAACAAAAAAGGAGAGATAATACACAAGATAACTCTTACTAAAAGGAAATAATAATAGATACTAACCAATAAGCAACCCAATAATCGCAACCACTACTTCCTATCTGTCCAAAAATTAAAGACCATACAAAAATCAGAATCATTAAAAGAGATCCTCCAGCTCGAAAATATTTCCAATAAAGAGATTTAGAAACGTTTCCTTTTGCCATTAATTCCTCAGTTTCTTTTGGTTCTGTTTCATCATCATCTTTACCATTACCATAATTAATAGATAAATCAGGATTAGTATTATCATCAATTTCCATAACTTCCGAATCTCCTTTATTTTCTTCTGTTGAAAGCATATGTAAAAAGTCTGTACGTTTGCTTTGAATTTCTGCAAATGTACCTTCACATTCGATTTTGCCCTAAAATAAACATTACTTTATAACATAACAATGTTATAAAAATAATATAACACAATAATAGCATAGTAATATAATAATGACAGTTTTGATTATTACTACTTACGTTGTTCAATAGAATAATGTAATCGCAATCTTTTAAATATTGGACCTGATGTGTTACAAGAATTCTTGTTTTATTTCGAAGATAATTTTTGATGCATTCATTGAACAATTGTTTTCCTACATGAGTATCGACTGCGGATAATGGATCATCTAATAAATAAATATCCGCGTTTCTATATACAGCCCTGTTGTAACGATCATTTGTATAAAAAGTGGTTCTTAATGTTAATATTTCAACATAATATCGTTTATTTCTTGTCGATATGTACCTAGCTAAATTAATTCTTGCTCGTTGACCACCACTGAGTGATGCGCCTCTATCTCCAACTAAAGTTCTGTCGCCGTAATTAAACTGCTGAAAATCTTTAATGAGAGTACATACTCTAACAACATCATTATACTTTTCTTTATCATAAGATTGCCCGAAAAGTACATTATTGCGCACTGTACCCGAAAATAACCACGCTTCTTGACTAGCATAAGATACGGTACCATTTACTTTTATTTCTCCATGTGACTGTTGTAGTTCTTTTAAAATTAATTGAAGAAACGAACTCTAAAAATGTACATGAAGATTAGCAGCATTCTGCATCACAAACAATGAGGATATTACTTTTTGAGGATATATATATACATATATATATATGAGGATATATTACCTTTCCTGCACCAACTGAACCAACAATAGCATAAAGCTTACCAGGTTCTATTTGAACATTGATATCATGTAACGTATTTGCAATTGTGTTTTCTGTCCAAGATGCTGTAATATTTTTCATCATAATACTACCATCTCCATTGGTTTGTTGTGACTGGATTATGTTATTATTTTCTTTCAATAAAAGGAAATTCTAAAAAAATGATAATATTTATGTTATAAATTACGTATATAAAATCCACATAGAACAAAACGATGATAATTATTTATCTTACTTCAAGTCTCTTAATAGATACATGAGCCTCTGCAGCAGCAGATACAGCCATAGGGTATAATATTGCCATAGTAAGTTGGAGGATATTGAAATATTGTGCCATCGAAAATACCTTATCGGCAGATATAGTGTTGCCAAGAAGTACATATGCCATAATTGTAAAGTATAATGTTGTACGTTCGGTAAAGACAAAAGTAGCTAAGGTAAAACCTCGTAAGTACGATGCAACTGTTAGTACGTCTATCTCCTGACTAAAAAGTGATTATACATTTTAAACACATTTAATAATTTATAATACTCGTATAATAATAATAACAAAACACGGAAGAAAACCTTCTGACAAAGCTAACAAGTTTTTCAAATGGTTGTTCCCAAGTATACATTTTAATGACTTGAATTCCACCAATTATTTCTGACATTAATCTTACTCTTTCATCAGTCCTAACTGCGATTTTTAATCTTAATTTTGATACCCATTTTCCTAGATATCCTACAATAAAACCACATTAGTTAGTTTCTTCTTTTGTAATTTGAAAGGCTATTACACAAATAAAATTGCAATAGTGATACATGATAACATATGTACATACCTTGAACAGGTACAGTTTGCATGGTTATAAGAAAAACACCAGCTAAAGACGCGATTCCTACACTTTCCCATATCATAAAAGTAATCAGAGCACCTTGAATTGGTAAGATCCAAATATAATGCAATGCTATAAATAATTGTTCAAATCTTGCTACATCATTTGACATTATGTTTATAATTTGTCCAGGAGTGGTAACATTAGTAGAAGATCTTGACAAACGCAAAATCTAAAAGCAATGGTATTTTAAGTAACAATAGTTGATAAATATAAATCTATGGATGATAATTTGTTTCACCTTTCTATACATTAAAGAGGAACATGCTATTCTCACTCTCATTCCAACTTCCATTAAACCTAACATAGAATGATGAGTAATTAAAGCTCCACATAAGACTATAAGTATAACAGCTGAAGCATAAATGTATGCTTCATTGGATGTGGATGTTGCTCTAGGATCAAAATGCCAGATAAGAAGACCTAGCACATATGGTTGAATAACCCTAGAATTCCATAGTGATTAAAAATTATACAATAATAGTAAATAATATATATTATAACGATAAAAATTATGCAATGATACATAAGAAACTTCTTCCTCTTACCTTAAAACAACTGCTAAAAAAAACTGCCATCCTCCATAGTGAGCAAATGACCACATAAATGTTTTTCTTAAAGCATTAAAAAATTTAGGCTTTCTATTTGCTCCTTCTGCGGTCTTAACTTCTTTAATCCAGTTCCTAAGCAAGAATGGAGACAATACAAATATACCTCATGATATGAATTTTATCAGATTGAAAATATTGACATTATTCTTATGTACATATGCTTATTACCTCTCGAGTTTATCTCCAAGATGTTGACTAACATCATTTGGCATGACATTATAGATATCTTTAATCTCAAGATCATGATCCTTAGCATACCAAAATAGGGGTTTTAGCCACCTTAAATATAATAATAAATATTTTTATATAACAATAGCTTTATTTAAAAAAAAAATTATTATAATTAACATAGAAAACTTACCAAAAGACCAGTTTACTAAAAACATTCGCCGTTAATTTTGGATTAGGATTGTCATACTTCTTACTAGAATCCATGATCGATCGTTTTACACATAGTACAGCTATTTCTACAAGAATAAACCATGCCGCACAAAAGAATTTGAGTAGTCACTCTAAAAGGCATTAGGTACATTTACGTTAATTCAACAGTAATTCTTCGCGTCATCATTAAGGAGTCACGAGTAACAATTCCGTTTCTCTCAACTAATTGGTAGGAGTTTTCTGTTACGAGATAGTAAGGAACCTATTAAGGAATGATTCAACAAATCATGACACGTGCACAACACGCGCACGATCGATTGAACGTATGTAATTACATAAGGCTCTCGAGATCACAAACTATTGCACAGTAATACATAGTATTCGTGGGAAGATAGGATGTGACGAAAATGTCAAGGGCATTAACTTATCCCAAACATTAACAGGTTATTTTTAACTATCTATTTCTAGAAATTGTACTAATAAAAGGGAAGGAAGAAATATATGCTTCCTTTTTTATTTGCAGCATGCAATGGATCATATATAATATGAGAACAAAGTGAATTGCATTAAAAAAATATATTTACAAGTGCTGATCATGTATTTAATTCAAAATTACAGTGAATAATGTTTTAAAGAGATAAGGAACTAAGATAGATAAAAGTAATAAATGAAAAAAATTATGAAACTTCTGTAACTATGTAGATAAGCTTATCATATAATATAATGTGATATAATGCAATGCAACATGAACATAATGTAATGAACATATGTTTATCATTTTATCAAGGTTTCGTGTTTTATTCAATGAAAATATCAATTAAAGAATATATATGATGACTTTCAACTTTCCTTTTTTTTTGTTATTCTCATTACATAATTTCGTTGTCCAGACAACTGAAGTAAATTGTCACAGGATTTTTCTTGGGTAGCGGATGACTGACTTCCAAAATTTCTTGTAATTAAGAAAAATCTTTAATCCTTTTTCGGTTTGACAATCCAAGAAAATTTCAAATAATATTTCAAGATATACGTGTTATTCTAAAGTAATCAAAATGGTATGACGTAAATGAAATTCATGGTACCCTATTATACAAGCAATATATTTTTTAACAGTGTTCAGTACAATGTAAAATGAATTATATATATTTATTTTCAAGTTTCAAACGATGTAAAGCATTTTTTGATTGCAGAAGACTATTTTTATTTAATCGTTAATTGTTAACGGAAGTTATAAATTTTGCTTCAGCGTGAGTGTATTTCAATGCACGTGGGTCAAGCAGGTGTTCAAATGGGTAATGCGTGTTGGGAATTGTATTGTTTGGAACATGGAATTCAACCGGATGGAACGATACCATCAGACAAAGTGTCCGGGACAAACGATTGTTTTAATACCTTTTTCAATGAAACTAGTTCTGGCAAGATGGTACCGCGTGCTGTGATGGTTGACTTAGAGCCTACGGTTGTTGGTTAGTTTAATTTCCGTAAAAAGAAAATTTTAACTGTATAAATCATAAAATCTTTTGAAACTCTATGGAAGGCTAATGTAACGAGTGATGTTAAAATTACGAATATTTCAAAACACCCTATAGACGAAGTAAGGATAGGACGTTACAAGCAATTATATCACCCTGAACAATTAATCACGGGTAAAGAAGATGCTGCAAACAATTATGCTCGTGGTCATTATTCCATTGGTAGGGAAGTAATAGACTCTGTAATGGATCGGGTAAGAAGATTGACGGATCAATGTACTGGACTTCAAGGATTCTTCGTCTTCCATTCGTTTGGAGGAGGCACCGGGTCGGGATTCACTTCGTTGCTTATGCAAAAACTGTCCGATGATTATGGGAAAAAGAGCAAATTAGAATTTGCCGTATATCCAGCACCACAAGTATGCAAAGTCAAAAAGAAGGAAACTGATAGATATTTTTTTCGTGTTTATTTTATCTATAATTACCTTGTATATATGATAGGAAGTTGGGTAACACAGTATCCTTACGTAAAGAAAAATAATGTGTAGGTATCTACCGCCGTCGTAGAACCATACAACTCGATTCTGACAACTCACACTACAATCGGTCATTCGGATTGCGCGTTTATGGTGGATAACGAAGCGATTTATGATATATGTAGACGGAAGCTTGGTATCGAGCGGCCTTCATACGCGAATCTGAATCGCCTTATCAGCCAAGTGGTATCATCGATAACTGCCTCTTTGAGATTCGATGGTGCTCTGAACGTAGATCTAACGGAATTTCAAACAAACTTAGTACCATATCCTAGGATTCATTTCCCATTGGCGACTTATGCGCCGGTGGTTTCGGCTGATAAAGCCTTCCACGAAGGGATGTCCGTGGCGGAAATAACGTCCGAATGCTTCGAGGCATCCAATCAAATGGTCAAATGCGATCCTCGAGAAGGAAAATATATGGCCTGCTGTCTGCTTTATCGCGGAGAGGTTGTACCAAAGGATGTGAACGCGGCAATTGCGGCTATGAAAAGGAAAAGTTGTATACGTTTTGTTGATTGGTGTCCGACTGGTTTTAAGGTCGGCATCAATTATCAACCACCTACTGTTGTTCCGGGTGGAGACCTCGCCAAGGTATCAATTATTACATAAATATGTCTGTCACTATCAGTAATAATTAAGGAGCAAAATTTAATGTTTCACGGTATTGTTTACATGCGCTGTAATTAAAGAATTAAATATACTATAGTTGAAGCACTAATTCAGTTATTTGAACATTTTTTAAGACAATTTATATATTATTTTTAAAATGTAATTACAAAGTTAAATATGATATAGGTTCAAAGGGCGGTTTCAATGTTGTCGAATACAACAGCTATCGAGGAAGCCTGGTCTAAATTAAATTACAAGTTCGATCTTATGTATCACAAGCGAGCATTCGTTCATTGGTACGTCGGAGAAGGTATGGAGGAAGGTGAGTTTGCAGAAGCGCGTGATGATCTTGCCGCATTGGAGAGGGACTACGAAGAAGTCGCACTCGAATCGTCAACCACACCAGATGCTTCGTTGGAATATTAATATATATAAATGCATGTAATCCGTGCAAGTTTTTCGGCATTTTTCAGCTACCCAACAAAAGGACTTATGCATGATCAAATTAATTGTGTGTACAAAGAGACTGGTGTTTTATATTAAGCTTCTTATGTCTTGTGATTTGTTTATTTATTTTCATCTTTTTAATAAAATTATTTTTTTATAACATTTATTGCAAAAACATACTAATAAAATAAACAAAAATATATTCCCCCAGTTACCTTTGATGTTTTGGGTGATGTATTATTAAATTAAAAATAAATTTCTATGTGCTAGAAACTAGTACTTTTACCTGAAAAAATAAAACTCATAAATTATAACGTACTTTCTGTTTTCGTATATAGTAGAAGTGGAATTTATTCAAAATTCCAAGTCAGTATAAATGTTGCACTAACAATAATTACGCGGGTATAGTGATTTGTCACTTTCGCAAAACAAGATATTTAAATTATCTGAAAACAATATTATCGTGTTATTACTTGCAAAGAATATATCTTATATATACAACATTCATAAGTAAAAGTAGTAACATTACCGAATATACTTAACGAAAATAACTTTTTTTAGTGATAATGTACTGTATTACAAAAAAACTTTCGTAACATCATTATTGTATTTATATTTCTCTTAATACAAAAGTAATTTCTATTTATTTATGTTTGTTTATCTTACAGGAAATTTTAATTACAATTTTGATTTTTACAAAGAAGATAAAAAATTGTAATTGATTAATGAAGGATGAAAAAGGTATATATTAGAATGAATCGCTATATAAAATACAGTTTTATAGTTATGATTAAAATGAATTTAATAATGATATTGACTATTAACCAAATATCTTCCTGAACCTTTATACGAGCAATTTATGCATAGATTGTTATATAACTTAATATCTAAATTTCAAATAATAAAACTATCTTATAAAAATAGATTCCTTAGCTTAATTATTACACCAAAAGTGTTGGAATAGGTTTTTTCCCAGGCCAAGCTTCTTTGGCATATTTTTTCTTTTTTGGTTCCATCGTTCGTGTATCAGTAGGTCCTGATATTTCTGGTACATGTGGTGTCTCTGTTTGTATTTGATTGGGTGTCATCTCTACCTCAGGAGCTGGATTTGGTAATGCAATACCAAGTCGAGATGATAATGAAGATAGCGCGCTAGAAAATGGACTAAGAGACAACGACGATGGAGTAAACTGTTCTGGTGGTAAATCCTGATAGAGTTGAGGTGTAGTTGTTGTAGGTTGAAGATGTTTTAAAGGATTGTGATCCTCTGATAAAGATATCAAACCTCCTTCCATACGCATTCTCTAAAATATCAATGAACAATAAATTTATAAAACATATATAAATAATATATAATGTTGATTTGGAATAACCCTTACTTTACTGGGAACGACTGTCGTTTGTACAAGATTACGAAATCTTCCGACTGACGGATCAACATCTTCTGGATTTATTACTTCTTCATCATCATTGAACGTAATTCCTTTTTTCTTTCGTTTTCTAGTTGGTTTATGAATTTCATCGTCTGTTATTCCTAGCATAGATATACGTCTATTATGTGCAGTGTTAAATTCCGTTAAATTCTGTAATTAACAATATAGTTATTAAACTATATCTTAATAATATAATTTAAAAATAAATATTACTTGAAGCATACATCAAGTTCTGTTTCTGTTTCAGGTAAACCTAATAAACCACCAGCATCTGTATCTTCTGATAGTTTCTCTAATTCCTCTATAATTGGTCTTGTGCCAGTTTGAGGTCTTTCTCTAATAATATAATACCGTGTAGAAGCTCCAAAATGAAATATACTATCAATTGGTAATTGTGTGGGTTTATGTTGTTCCAAACAAAGATTACCAATAAAAGTTCCATGTGCTGAGAAATCAGTCAAAATTTATAATATTTATAACTTAAGTCTTAATGTTTTGTTCAAGAACAAAATGTTTCATATTTATTTAAATCGTTAAAAATGTTCATTTCATATTGCTTAATTAGATCTTTACAAATCTGTTTCTTATAATTAAAAATCAATATGTGTAATAAAATATAACATGTTAGTTACGAATTATATTGGTATAAATTAAAAATAATGATATAATACTTACTGCTACCCAAGTCAACAAGATATGCACGATTTAAATGTTTATGATAAACAAGAGCAGCATGAACACGAGAACAAGAAGCATGTTCTATACTAAAGTCATTTAATTGTTGATTACGGCCAAATAAGTAACATTTTTTCTCATCAACCATTAATTTCTGAAATAAAATAATATTTCCGATATATCTCTAAAAAAGACCTAAATCTTTAGGTACAATATATAACTCCCTTACTTGAATTAATTTGTCATTCTTCAGTACATCTAAATGTAATCCAACTGGTGGCTTCCCAGCCCTGAAAAGCATAATCTATGTGTAAGGTAATATTTTTTATGCTATAAATATACTATAATATTAGATAGTAATATTGTATCTAAAGTGGTTAAGTAACTATTTGGAACAGTTTAATAAAAATTTCCCAAACGTACCAATTGGGTACTTCGTAATGATTAGCCATCACCACTTTGAAATAATTTGCTTTGTTATTAAATGGACATAAAATTAACCGGGCAGAATAGCACATTCGATGTCAGCGATAGCAGAACGTCATATTAAAAAAACGTTAATGAAATTTTATGATAATTCTTCATAACTGTTTCCGTTTCCATTCCATATATCATGGATATTTCTTAAAAGAATATAAATAGTAGGCACATATATATACGCACCCTGAAAGAAAGTTATTTTTTATCAACTTTAACATAAGGTATTATTTTGATGCCATATACATATAGGCACATATATCATTCAAAGGCGTAATTAAGTAACTTAGCGCCCCGGGTATATCAACGAAAATTTTAAAGAAATTTTGATGTAAACTTTAACATATGTTCGTGTCATAATAACTAATTCTACATGTTTTATTTCATATTTAAAACAATAAAATTGTAATACAAAGCAGACAAAATGATAAGAAAATAAATTTTTTATTTTGATACTATCCTAATATTCTTTTGTATACATACGAGTAGTGTTCTCATTTTGGATTCTCAGGTTTATAAATCATATATTTTTTTGTTGAAAATATTTTAAAGGAAATTAAGCAATATACTATTGATTAGAAAGGTAAGAAAAACGAAATGGTGAAAAATATGTACTTTTTAATTTTTTAATATATTTAAAATAAATCTAGCTGAATAGTAACAGAAATTATAGTGATATTGTGGTGGTATCCATTAGAAGAGGATGAATCAAGTAAGAATCAATGATGACATTTTGAAGTTAGATTTTAGTAGAATAGTCAAATTTGAAGATACAATAAAAATTATTTAGTTTAGAAATGAAAATTCAAATTCTTTAATTATAGCAGCATATAAGATAGAAGCGGTTTAAAGAAACTGGCAGAAGCCGACTGACATAAGTGGCCGAATAATTTTATAGTTAGTAGAGCAACGTATGTGTCAGTGTGATTGATAATTTATGTCGTTTGAACTGCTTGTAACGAAATTCAAATATATAATTGACAAGCTGAACAGTTGAACAAGAGATAAAAGATATCCTGTTACAATAAATGAACTGTATGAAACTAGATGTAATAATCTTCCACGGCTGAAATGTCGTATAAAGTCGGACAGCGTGTCGAAGTTCCTGGCAAAGACTGTCAAGGAGTAATCGCTTATATTGGTCATCCAAGTTTCGCTTCAGGAAAATGGATTGGAGTCATACTTGATGAACCAAAAGGAAAGAACAATGGAACTATCAAAGGGCAATGTTATTTTAAAGTAGGTTATTTTATATTTGTCTGTATATATAAAATATAGCAATCACATAATTACATTGTACACATTTTTATTGTACTAGTGTGCTGAAAATCATGGAATGTTTGTACGGCAGTCACAACTTATTTTGTTGGATGAAGCAGGCAATAGAACTGAACCTGCTAGTCCATCTTCAGCAGGTAGTAGTGCTACTACACCAGACGAGACTAGTGCAGCACGTGCTAGAAGTCGATTGAATAGGTAATGTGGTTTTTTCCTATTTTAAATTTTTTCAGATGTCGCACTTCTTCTTTTTTTATTGAGATAATGTTGCATATTGACATGTTGCACATGTGACCATGCCATTAATTTGTCTTATCATAATTTTTATGCTAGCATAAGTACACGTCGAAGGAATGAACCTACTGCGTAAGTTATTACATTGAATGATAAATCATAATTTTTAATATATAAGATATAAATTGCTAGATCTTATTGTACAATTTTTGATATAAGAAATAATAAAAAAATAGGTACTTTGAGGCAAGTATAATTAATAAATTCTTAAAATTCATATGCTGGTCATAAAAGAGTACGGAGAAAAACATCTCCTGCCCATGCTAGACAGCAATCTGAAAAACTATCTGGGTAAGAATTTATGAAGATTGATCCCTGAAAAATTTGTCTTAATGTTCTCCTTAAATGCTTTTATATATATAAGTAGTTGAGAATTATATCTGCTATTTACTTTTTATGCATTTGTAAGCTTTTCTCATTATAGTAAATGTATGTAGAATATAAATGAGAATATGAATAAAAAATTGCAATTGATATATCATTTTTTAATTTTGGAAAAATATAGCACTTTACATATCATTAAAGTATTTTAAAACTATACTATCAAATAATTTAATGTATTTGTAATTAATGATGTGCATCTAAATTATGTTGTAATTACAAGGGAATATAGCTTTAATATTGTAAATATTGTCTGAACTTAAATTATATTTACTAAGGAGATACCAACATTGTGTTTTTTACAGTTCAAGACTTTCATTGGCTGGTAGTAGAACACTTTTAAGTGCTCCAAGTACAGAAAGTTTGTCTGGATCACAGCATGAACGTAAAGATGGAGGAGAATCACTTATACCAGTTCCAACATCTAAAGGAGCTTCATTCATCGAGGTATTGTTTGTTGTTCTGGTCATGCTTGTATTATTTCTATATAGTTAATTTTAATAAGTTGATATATCAGTTATTTATGTGAACACAGTGAATGAATTATTCTGAGGATTCAACAAGGCATGAATACATGAGATGAAGTTTTCCATAAAATATGAATATACCTCTATATGTGATAAATTCTCAAAAAATGTGATAAAAGATTGGCTTTGCTACGTTTAAATCTTTGAAAATTTGAAGTAACTTATATGTTTGTTACTATCATATTCAAAGAATCGTATTCTGTGACTCGGTATTAAATAAAAAACTACAGAGAAATGTTTAAAATGCTAGATAAGCTAATAACGCAGAGTAGTGAACTTTAAACTTTGAGCACATGTTAAATAATTCCGTTGGCACAGAATGATTCATATGGGAATGCACGTACGTGTTTCAGAAGTCCCCTAGCACGAGCTCGCCTCCCGGCAAAAAGCCAAAGGCCCAAGATGATCACAATAATGTAATTAATACTCATTAATTGTAATATCTAAATTTTCTCATCTGACCTTAAACCTTCTCATACTAGTTGTTTGTTGATCATAAGCATTGTAACACATGACTTCAAATTAGCATCACTGCACTTTGATGGGTTTACTTCTTCTTAATGGATTGTGGAACTGATTTATCCTTCACTATTTTCACTGTTCCATTAAGGATCTGCTTTGTTAATTGAGTTCTGTGATGCTTAGTCTAAAATTTCTCGTGAGAAGGGGTATTCAAATGTACAATTGTCATTTTTCTTTTTAACAATTAGATACTGAATTCCCCTTAGCGTTATATTAATGAGGTAATGATAACAACCTTTCTATGAATAGGAATTTAACAGCATAGCGATATAAATTTGTGATCCATACTTGGAACACCCTGTTTCTTTCTTTTTATTTAATCATCGTTTACCAAGAGCCTTACATCCCTGATATAAATGCAGTTGATTTTTATAAATGGTTAGGACATGATAGATGACTTAGTTAATATTATGCCTACTGTAAACTGCAGTGTCATATAACACAATTCAACTCATTGACTGAATTTCCTACACTTGTTAGAACTAATAGAATATTTGGTGTAGCTTGTTGGTGTCTCTTGTCACAATTAATATCATTAATCACTTTGAAATAGACTAATTCTACTGAATGTACATACAGAAACAACATTTTTCTGAAACATAATGTTTTGTATAGGAAATATAGGGTGTTTTTTTCATTACCGTCAATAGAAAATTACATTTATAATTATATCATTTATGAATAAATTAATTGAAATAAAGCATTTCGAAGGTTACCTTAAATTGAAGCACCTAATGCAATTCTTTAGTAAAATATGTGTTTCCAATGCGATAATAAAAAAAACACCCAATGTTAAAATATAGTTTCATTTATAATTTCTTTGCAATTTAGACAGGTTTTGTAGAGACTTTGAAACCACAGTTTGTACCTGGTCAAGTAATGGCAGGTTCTGCAGCAGCTGCGAATGTAGTAGAAGAAAAATTATCACATTTGCAACTTCAACAGGAAAATGAAAATCTGAAATCTCAGGTAAATCATATTAATAAAATTAGTTTTATTTTTTTAAATTATATTTATTTCTTAAAGACACTGCAGCTTTTTTAGACAGATTTTCCTAGCCCCCATAAATTCCTTCCAACTTCTGTTGCTTAACTGTTGAATGGACTTAAAGTGTTGAATGTTCCCTTAGTCACCTCCACCAATTTGTCTCCTATCAGTAACTAATCAATTTAATGATTGAGAATGGTTAAAGCCATTTCTCAGCAAGTTAGATTTTGATTTTATCTGAAATTCTGCTTGGTCATTACCAAGATATTTTCGCAGTCTGAAATAAAATATTTCAATATTTGTATATTGATATACAAAACAAATACAAAATAATGTGTTTTATATGTTATTATAGGTTCGTGATCTTACTGAAAAAGTAGAAACTTTACGGGTGAAAAGAATGCAAGACAAAGAAAGAATGAAAGACTTTGAAAAGACAAAGCTTCAACTTGATCAACTTATTGAATTCAAAACGAAAGTTATGGAAAGCCAAGTAATGAAAGCTTTTGAATTAGATTAACGAAGTTTCATAGTTTTCATTAATTTTAACATTTTTTTTTATTTATTTCTATGATAAAAGGCTAGTCTTCAAAGAGAGCTGCAACGCGCGCGTCAAGAAGCGAGAGAGGCACATGCGGCTAGAGAACAATTCCAAGAAGAAATGGCAGATCTTGCAGAAACTGTAGAAATGGCAACATTAGATAAAGAAATGGCTGAAGAGAAGGCTGAAACATTACAAATTGAATTAGAGCAATTGAAAGAAAAACTTGAAGAACAAACACTAGATCTGGAAATATTACGAACAGAAGTATCTGAAAGGGTAAAGTATTTCATAGTTTATCCAGTTATGATTTGTTTTGTGTGTGTGTGTGTTTTGTGTTGTGTTGTGTGAGTGAGTGAGAGAGAGAGAGAGAGTGAGAGAGAGAGAGAGAGAGAGAGAGAGAGAGAGAGAGCTTGACTTACGATGGGCTATTAGTCGACACTTGAGGAAAATCAGCTGTTCCAATATTTGGTACCCACACGGCGCAGCGAGAGTTATCTAGTCAAGGAAAGGTAAGACCTAACCGTGTTCCCTGCCATCGCTCATATGATGTTGGCAAGGCTCATCAAAAATCGCAACTCCCGAGCATTGAAGAGGGGCGATATAACTAAGTGCCAGAGAAAACGAGTAGAAGGATTTAAATGAAGGATTTTCCTATGAACGAACTTCCGGGTACTGTAACAGTGTATTCGAACATTAGCATTGTAAGAGAGACGTGAAATTTACTTGGTTTTCCTTTTTACCATATCCAGCTATCGCTATTGATTTCGGGCCACATCCTTACAGATTATTAATGATAGTAATGTTTCATCCGTTTTCCTCTGGAATTAAGCTCTGTTTCCTACACAATAGTTCTTATTCTGTATTTCTCTATCTCTACATAAACTAGCTTATTCTATCTTACACTATCTATACCTAGATTTAATCGTCCGATCCTTACCCTATCCTTATTTTTTATATAGAATATTAATATATAGATGACTGTATAATTATTGTAGGCTGCAGGAGGGGGTTCTGCTGGTGGTGTGTCAAGTTATGAAATAAAACAATTGGAACAACAAAACAATCGACTACGAGAAACTCTTGTTAGAATGCGAGATCTTTCTGCGCATGAGAAACACGAATTCCAAAAACTTCAGAAAGATTTAGATCAGAAGAAGTCAGAAATATTAGAACTAGGTCGCACAAAGGAAAAATTGTCTACACGAGTAGAGGAAATGGAACATCAGATAGCAGATTTACAAGAACAAGTAAGAAATATTAATAATTGTTAATGGGTAATTTTTTACTAATATTATAATGGTGAGAATTATAGTGATCTTTATTTATTATATAGATTTATTTATTGTGATTGAAAGAGACGTATAACTATTTAATTTGAACTTAACGTAGTAATGTGATACAACTAGGGCAACTAAATTTGTTTAACTACTCAACTTACAATTTACAACTAGCAACTCACAACAACTCGACAACTCATGAGTAACGATTAACCTGCAACTACTCGTAGCTTACGCATAACTCCAACTACATCTATTGACTACTGACCACTCTCCCCACTAAAATCTCTTTTTTATACCTGAGATTTGTATACCTTACGCACATGTGTTCCACAGATGTGTATGACCCAAGATAGTCAAGTACACCTTTTTTAATTACCCAATGTCTTAAAGGGCCACGGATACACGGCCTATCGGGATTTCTCACCCTTCCCGGCCTGTCAGAACTTTTATTGTTTTCTACCTGTAGTTCATCGGGATTTTCCTAACGGTTTTTCGCCGATACTATAATATACATATATAAATTTGTTCCTTTATCAAATAGGTTGATGCAGCATTAGGTGCTGAAGAAATGGTTGAAGTACTTGGCGAGAAAAAGATGGCATTAGAAGAGAAGGTTGCAGAATTGGAAGAAGCTGTTGCAGATTTGGAAGCCTTACAAGTACGTAAAGTCTTTTCTAAACATTATTTAAAAAATTGTTGCTTAAATAATTATCCTTTTGTTTAGGATATGTCTGATCAACTTGCTGAATCATCGAAAGAATTAGAACTAGAATTGCGAGAAGAATTGGATTTAGCGCTTGGTGCAGCGCGCGATGCTTATCGACATCGAGATGCGGCTTTGGAGACATTAACGGACCGTGAACTTACAATTACAAAGTTCCGTGAACTCACTCATCAATTACAAGATCAATGTTTGCAATTACAACAACGTGTGCAATCAACTGAAACCTCTAAATTTGGAATGGGGGGTGCAGAGCAACAATTAGCAGAAATTTTAGATTTCCAAAAAACCTTTGCTGAAACCCGTGCTCAAACAAAAGCTGTTGATCTTGAATTACGACGATTGGAAGCCGAAGAAGCTCGAAACCATGTGAAATATTTATTATCTTTCATGTCTCCTGCATTCTTAGCACGTGGCGGTGATCACGATGCTATTCTAACACTTTTACTTATACCAAGGATGATACAAAAAACCGAGATACTTATGTCACAAGTACGAGAAAAATATAGATCATTAGATAAAGTAGATAGAACAGCTATCTTAAAGGGTCATTCAGTAGCACAATATACCTTCAGATCGCGTCTTTGTTCATACATGTATGCATTACAAACGTTCCTTGGTTGTTTTGAATCTGCATTAAATGTATGTAGTCCTGAAATGTTACTTAAGGCTGGAGCAGTTTATCCAGAAATGGCAGCGCAGGAAAAATCTTTAGATTCCTTGATAGAACTAGCTAAAAAAGATCAATTAGACGAGAATCTACCAATGGATGCTATCGAGAAATGTTGTGGATATTTTTGTACTATGTTTTCTGTGTTATTTGGAGAAACCATTAACCAAGCTCGTTTGGTAGTTAATGGTACAAGGATGTTGGACAGTTCTTGTGATGCTATTATGACTGATGCTGCGGCAATCAAAACTTTGATTCAAGGAGACAGTGGTGATTTAGGCCTCCTTTGTCAGCATGCGGAGACAACGTGTGAAGTAATTCAACAACACCTAAAGTCAGCTAGAAGACGAGTATTGACAGATCATGCTGCTGCAATTCATAATGCAGAATCTAATTTAGGATTGGATAAAGACTGTAGTGAACAACTTTTTACGTGTTACCAACATGCTGTGAAAATGATGAAAACATTACAGATTTTGCTGAAGAGTGCTGTGCAAGCAATTATTACCAATGGCGACTTAGATACAGGACTTGGTGCAGATAAATTGAAGGAGATGGCTTCTATAGCATGCAAAAAAGTTTATGATACGGAAGATGTTGGACCCGTAGCTACGATTAAAGGAAGTTTATCAAATATTCAACAGTTAGCAGCCAATTTCGCACAAAAAATGGCAGAGTGTGAAAACGAATTAGCAATAAGTGGACAGTTATCACAACAACGAGAACAAAATGCGGAAAGTGAATCTTTACAGCCTATCAAAGTAAGAGCACAAGCAGCAAAGAAAGAAGCTGAAGAAATTAAGATACTTAGCAGGAAATTGGAAGCAAGAGATAGTGATATACTTGAAGCAAGATTAGCTCTTAGAGAAAAACAAGAAGAATTATGTGAAATGATTTTGAGAAAAGATGTTGTAGAGAAAAAGCTTGCAACTCAACAACATGAACATGAATTGAATGTAGAAAAGTTGAAGAGAAAATTGGAAGAAGCAATGAATCAACTGAAACGAAAGGAAAAAGAATTTGAGGAAACGATGGATCACCTTCAGACAGATATTGATAGTTTAGAAATGGAGAGAGGCCAGTTAAAGGAAAAATTAAAATCTGTTGGAAAGAAGACGATGATGTCTGCATCTGGAGCAGACAATATGTCTGGAAGCGTTTCAGCAGCATCTGGAATGCAATCAATGGACAATAAGTTCTTAATGCAAGAGATAACCGCTCTTAAAGAAGCATTAAACAGTGAAAACCAACAAAGAAAGAAATTAATGTCTGATATATTACGTCAAAAGTTAGAAAGTTTGGATCCAATAACTCCTCTTCCATTAAGACAGGGATCAATTAATGCTAAAATACAGGAATTGAAACAAAAAACTAATGATCTTACTAAAGTAACTTACAAAACTATTATTATATAAATGAAAGATTCAAAAAATATTATTTTATATTTATTTAATTTTAATCAACATTTTTTTTTTTGTTTTCCAGGATATTAAACAAGTCATGACATTCCCTGTCGTTCCTGATTTAAGACGTAATAAGGCACGTGATATGGAGGGCCCAGTGTTAGAAAAGGCAATGCCAGTTTATCAATTGTTACAAAGGGAAATAGTCATGAAAGAGTTAAAAGATCGAACTGATCAATTGATCGTAAGTCATTAATCAGTAGAAAATTATAAATATACAGTATTATAGTTGTTTGTAAATCAAAATTAAAACTTTTGTGTTTTTCTTGTAGAATGAAGTTCTTGAAGAAGTTATACAAAGAACAGTAGGTGGAATGGCTGAAGCTAATTTCGCAGTATTCCCAAATCGTGAAATGACTGCAGCAATGCATGAAAGTCAATTGCTTGCTGCCGAAATCGCTATTCCTCATCAAGGTCGAGAACAAGTTTTTACTGTTAACGTAGGAACGCAGGAACTTAGAAAAATTCATACTTTGCTGTGCTATTAATTTTCATTTGTTAATTCTTAATATAACATATTAATGTGAAAAAATATGCTACCACAAAAGCAGTGGTAAGTGCAATAAGTTTGTAAAATATTAATTTTATAGTATTTGCTTTTTTGTCACTTACGCATAAGCTGTGGTAGCCAATGATGTTCTGTTATATTTATACACATAGTTAATCTATTTTATATGTACAAAAGAACGAATAATTGACTTTTTATATCCGATGAAAGGAACGGATTGAATCTAGCGATAACATAATTTTGGAGCGTGCGATTTTTATTTATTTTCGAATTGACTACAGCACGATGACCGGTGCATTGTAGCTGGTAGTCTGCAGCACATTTTGTTACCTTATAAACTCAAATATTATTACTATTAACAATTTAAACGATAAAGTTACGCGCCTCTGTGGCTTCTGTGTAATATCTTTTGAGATTCGTCAAATATATGACTTAAAAAATATTTACATAAATATCCTTTACATATCCAATGTGACAAGAATATCGCAACACAGTTCTCGAGAGTAAGTATATCGTTCATTTTGAACAACATGTTACTACCATTCTGGATAACGATAATCGTGTATTGCCATCAAAATTGACACTTAATGAAATAGAGACTATAATACAATGTTCCACTTTTTATTTATAGCGATAAAAAGAGCAATAAACTGTTGATGATTTTCATTATTTATGAAATAACGTATATCTTAATTACTGTCATAATTTTATTATACATACACACATGTATGTATGTATGCACATATATAAAGCATTATCTGTATACAGAATATCTTGCGAGGTATTTAACAAACTTTTCTTACGTATTTGCTACGTCATTAAGAATAAAAAGAATATACATTATAGGTCGTCACATTATAGGTCTATTTTGTTTCGTAATCGCCGATAAATGTTTAGTTTTGTTTCAAGTATAATGATGCAGTTCCTTATTTCCAATCTGGAAGATGTAGATTATATTGATTTCAAATTCATATACAAATTTTATCTTGTTTTCTACTACTATAATATTAATAGAAAAGAATATACACGCGCGCTCACACACACACACACGCGCGCGCGCTCACGCACATACATATATATAAATATATATATTTATTTATTTATTTATTTATTGTATATATATATTATATATATATTAAAAACATATATACAAGATTTTTGAAGTACCACCCTTTTTTCCACGATTAAAATATAGAAAATAAGAAATATTAGTATCATTAAAATTAGCATACAACATTAAGTAGAATGTATACATTCACTCTTATGAGTACACAAGTTATCAATAGCAATCAACATTTCGTTTATTTATCTTGTTATATAACTATTTTATTTTATAAGAACTCTGTTATAATATAAATATGGTGGTAAGTTCATTAAAAATAACGATTAGCATCACATACATGATTTGAAGATTGCCTATGTAAAAGACGTAACTGAATTGTTCTTTTACTATTCATTCAGTGTATTATTTTTGATGGATAACGAAATTAAATAGATCTATAGAGTATATGACATTTATTTTATTCAGAATGATTTGCTGAACACGTGGGAAAAGTTTGTTGAATACCTCGCGGGACATCCTATATATACATACATACATACCAGATAGTAATGTGCTTATATCATTAATTATTCATTAACTTACTCGTTCATTCATTCTCGCTGCATAGTAGTACACACTTTTATTCATTAATTTTGTTTTTCATTTTCTTAATTTTCAATAATAGTAATAATATTAAAATAATAAAAATAATAATATTAATAATAATAATAAACCATACATTCACTCAAAGATATTTAATGGTTATATCTTTTTTCTTTTTATTACTGTCTAAAAACTTCATCAAACAAATTGTCCTTCCAAAATATAACGGTACACAGGATCCAGTCGTATTATCCCTTGTATCTTGGTTCGTACTAACGTTGACTGGACATCTTTTTATTATTTTTTTTATTTTTTAAGAATATTTTTATAGTAAGGACATGAGTTAACATTATTGATTATATATCATTTTGGAAGTAGTGCTTGGAACATAGACGTGAATATAGACGCAACTAGAATGGTTGATGTAAACGAAAATTTTCAATGACAGAAACGAATTTTTTTAAAACTTCTATGTGTTTAACGTGACTTTGTGTACGAGATTTCATTATGCATATTAACAACCAACTGACCGATCGGTTGAAGATCTCGTAAGTCACGTAACATAAACTTAATATCGAAGCAATAGCGCGGGAAATACTACTGCACAGTCTCTGCCATTAAAACTATATGGAGGAAGTCCTTTGGCTGGAACTGGTTACAGAGTTGCTTTCCATGCATCAAGTATTTTATGTACTATTTGTATATATTCTTTTTTTCAAATGTAAAGCAATCTGTAATCCATCTCCAATACAGAGAAATCTGCTTAATATTCATTTTATTTATCATGATCGACTAAATATACTCACAGAAAGAAAGAGAGTAAAGAGTGAAGTTTATTAGGTCAGAGTAGCTAATAATTTGTTCGTTTCTTGATCGATACAACGTATCTAGAAATTAAATTGCTGCCTTAATAGTAATATTACTTCCAGTATTTACTTCAAAGATACTTCCACTTACTCGTACATACGCATGTATGTGTTTATGTCTACGTTGTGTGTATATATATACATATTTATGTATGTATACATATATAATCATATAGAAAAAAAGTGTTACCACAGTGTCAATAGTATCAAAGAAAAATCTTTGATACCATTGACATGATAATTTATGTAAGAAAAATATTAACATTTCTCTCGAAGTTGCACACGTTATATTCATATTATATTGTACTGAGAATAAAACAAAAATCAGGAAGCAACAAACTGTATTTATCTCTCAGTACACATATATTTTCTTCATACTCCCGCATAATCATTCACTCGTCCTCACGTTTGTGTTTCTATTTGTAGAATAGATATAAAATTTTATATGATGTACTCAATTAATTACCCCGAATGCTTAAGAGTAGTCAAAACCGCATTCTCTCTTTCTTTCTATGAAAATTGTTTGTCGGATTTTCGATTAAATCACACATTACACCGTTACGTGTAATCTTTTACAAAGGTCTTCGGGGCATCAAAACCTTTATTTCAATTATTATCAACGGTGAATTAAATAGGTAATAACAAAATAAGAACAAGCCACCTCTGGCTGATTTCACTTGCATTTTAAGCACAAAGAGGTGGATCAACCAAAACTCTAAGCACTGAGAATATACTGAAGTTATCACTAATTAGCGAATTCACAAACGTGTACCCGTGGCATTGTCCTTTACTCGTGTACGATACGCTTGTAACCATAAATCTCCTCCTTAATGCAAACTTAGAGGATTGATTGATTTGACTCTTTGCATGGCATTCATACAAAGTTGAGTACCTGGTCTCGGACACTTCAATAACTGCAAATAGGATTGATGCAATGACAAGGAATTATAGTTTTATCCTTTCTGAAACAAACAGTATATTGTACGTTATATAAATGAAGAATAATACATCAAATGACAATTAATACTAGCGAAACGGAATATTAATGCCAATAATGATTTATATATCAAATTTTGTAATAATAAGAGAGATTAAAACGAAAAAAGATAGTCAATTTTCACTATGCTCTTGATTATACATTATAGAAAATATTTGTATAAATTATTACGTTGCTATTATAACATGGAGTTGTTTCTTTTATGTATGTATAGAAACTAAAAATGATGTAATATGCAACATAATATATGCAGTATAAATAATGATATAGCAAAGAACACCTGGTTGAGCGTTGGTCTGAGCTGGTGGCTGAGCTTGGGCTTGTCCTTGCCCCTGAGCATTTGGTGTGGATTGACCTGGACCACTTCCAGATGTTAAAGTAGGGAGACAATTTTTTTGTTTCAACATTGTCCAATCAAAAGTATAATCATATTGGTGATTCAATGTACGGAAAAGTATACGGAAAAGTTGGCGAAGATACATATAATCTGGACTTTCTTCGAAACGTAGACCTCGTGTATAATTTAAATACATCGCAAATTCAGCAGGAAATCCCTGATTAAAAAAAATAAATAAATAAGTTTCTTTCTAAGTAACACAACGTATTCTAGTTTTAATAGAAAATTTATAAGTTCACAAACATATTAAACTTACTTTACATAAAACTTCCACAGGCGTGGACATTTTCTTTTCACTTATTTTTTCATATTTCTGCTTTTTGGTAGCAGCTTTAAGTCCTTGCCAAGGAAGAGATCCGCGATTGAAATACATAAGCACATAACCAAGTGATTCCATATCATCACGGCGGCTCTGTTCTATTCCAAGATGTGCATTAATCGAAGCATACCTTGCTGTGCCTGTTAAATTTTTATCTTCTCGATACATTATATGCAGTCTTGTACGACTATCTCTATATTTTTTAGCTAATCCAAAATCAATAAGAAAGAGCTAAAAGTTTAGAAACAATCGACATGATATTACAATGAAAATTAGTATATAATCTACATTGTTGATTGTGTTATGATTTAACATTGTTAAAATATACCTTATTACAGTGACGGCCAATACCCATTAAAAAGTTATCTGGTTTGATGTCTCTATGAATAAAATGTTTGCAATGAACATATTCAATCCTACCAATCATTTGATCTGCTAACATTAAGACTGTTTTTATTGTGAATCTTCTAGTACAAAAGGTGAAAAGGTCTTCAAGAGATGGACCAAGGAGATCCATGACAAGTACATTATACTCTCGTTCTTGTCCATACCTACATTTAATAAGAAAATAACAGTAAAATTGTATTTTTATTCAAAAAGCAAACTTAATTGTCTATTTTATAAATTAATTACATACTAGATAACAATATCTATAACATGTTAGATATCTCTTTACAAATAAGAAAAGCTGTTAAAGGTAATAGTTACCAACGTATATGAGGTATTCCTATACCACCATGCAAAATTTTATATAGCTTTGACTCATATAAGAGTTGCGGATGTCGAGCACGTACGCTTTCCAACTTAACAGCAACTTCCTAGAATGATACATAATATACCTAGTATGTTTTATTATTAAAACAAGCTAATATAATTTGTACATAAACTATTACAGGTTTACAATATTTTGTCTTCTATACATACTTGTCTTTATATAAAATGTTTATTTTTTTTTTATAAGTCACATATTACCAATTAAATTCATACTATTTATATAATTATTGCATGGCATACATAATTACTCTCATTTAGCACTCTTTAAATAAATAAATATTTATGTTATAAGTACATATAGAAAGTTACATAATTTATTATGCTTTTATTATATTTATTATTTTAATACTGTATTAAAATTTGCACACATATACATATACATACAACCAATCCATATTTAATATAAAAATAATTGCTATATGTTATATATTAAATATTTAACACTTGTCGTCGTATATCAATAATGAAATCACTGTTACATCTTAGTAATTAATATTGTATCATTTTTATTTCCAAAAACAATTGTTTGACAAATAAAATGTAATTCGATGACACACAATATTAATAAGCAAAAAATATAATAACAAAAGCTTTTATATAAAGTAGGGAATGTAATATGCTGTAGGATACAATTTATTGAAAACAATTTCACATAAACACAAAGAATAAAACAGTATAAATATGATAAAAACAGGTTTTAGATGTGAACTTTATTTGTAGCAGAAAAGAATTTTAACGATATAGGAGCAATTTTTAAACGTTTATTTGGTACTTTGTACTATCTAATTTATGACAAACATTACAGATATATGTATTTTAGCAACAAACATTGTCTTACGTTCTACACACATAAATAATAAATATACTGTTCTTTTTTACATATAGAGGTCAATCACATTGCAAAAACTTGGATGATCGTTTACAATTAAATAAACGCCATAAAATTTTGAAAAATTGAATTCTGTTTGTCGATTAAATAGACATAACTTTACCGAAACGGAAAGTTTACAAGTTGCAAATTCTCCAAGGGAAAACAATGGATATTTCATGTAACCAATAACAATATCATAAAAAAAACATATTTCGTAAGAAGTTTAATAACGTTTAGTATCATAAGGAGAAATTTCTGTCACGATACGGAGTTATAGTTGAATAACTTGTTACGAATGGAATGAAAAATTAAAAAAGAAAAGAAGTAAGACAAGGAGTGGAAGATGTGCTGGCAGGTCGTCTCACGTGAAACGGTACTCCTTACCTCACCATTAGAGATGTTGATACCGAGGTAAATGTCGCCAAAGGATCCCGAGCCAATCTTTCTCAACAGCCTGTATTTGCTACCCACGATAAACTCATTCTTTGCTACTGACATTGCCAACTGCATCGACATATTGCTCCTGGCTTCCCTATTTCTATCCTTCCTCCGCTAGAACCGACGGCGGACTTCCACGACTGGCTCACGTCGGACTCGAACCTGATTTAAAGTACTAAGCGTACCCGATAGGACTTATACGCCATTTACTGGCAAACTCGACGATGTTGACTATTCCCAAAGCCGTAACGATCGACGATTTTCTTCGATAAAAATCTGCTCAGGTAGCCCAAAAGTCACTCTCTAGTGGCACAACAAAACCCCACTAATACGCCGACATTTTCCCTTTCGCTAGAAGCACGAGAGCAACTGACGTTGCGGAAACGATGCGTCACGACGGGCGGCGTTCAAGTCAGAGTCCTTATCAACGAATTGCTATTAATTAATCACACTATCTTTTCGATCGAACCATCCGGAAACTTTCTATTTTAATTACGAGAAAAATTTCGTTCGGCCCAGCTACGAGTTTATCACTGTCTCAAAATTTAATCGTGCAAAATGACTCGCTTGAATTCGCGGTACTAGATTTTCGCCAGGCCTGTATCAATCTGATTGCGATTCCTCGAATGAACACCATCTCTTACAGTGACGTCTATATAAGTCGAAACATGTGTTATTAAAATGGAACTTTTTCTCCTGAGTCACATTTTTCTTTCTGTCATAGTTATTTAGCATTTAAAGAAAAAGATATTCATTGGGAAGATAAATGTAAACTAAGAAAGAACAAGCAAGAATATTTTATATTTTCATATTTTTTTCGATAGTTTTATATTTTTATACCTTACATGAGAAATAATACGAGTAAAACGAGTAA
The DNA here is from genome assembly GCA_014737365.1 of Bombus soroeensis. NCBI lineage: Eukaryota > Metazoa > Arthropoda > Insecta > Hymenoptera > Apidae > Bombus > Bombus soroeensis. The sequence goes on along the minus strand of JACXIL010000165.1, from coordinate 595,781 downwards.
ATTAAACGATTTAAAAGGATTTGGTTCTTTCTACTTGATATTGGCATACTCTTGTAATACTTATTTTTAAGAGTATGGAATTACATTCTTAGATAATTTCTTTGTGAAACAAGTAATGTAGATGTAAGAATTTTGAAATTTGTAAAAAATATATATAGTATTGTGAACAATATTTATAATTTTTGTTGTACACACATATAATGTACTTCAGAGCAATATAGGTCAAAAGTACCATTACTTTTTTAAGGATGTATATTCGTATATAGATAGATACATTACTGATCGTACCGGAACCTTGTGCTACTTATTAGAAATTGATACGAAATGCGTTTTGCATTTCTTATTTATACTTTGCTTTAAATTGAATGAAAATTTTATTAGAAAATGTTACAAGCACTTTTCCGTTTATGATTTTGATGGTATTCAGCGCAAAATACTCCGAATTTTGTAAAGTACTGAGCGACATCTAAACTGTATGCTATATATGTATATATAGTAAGGTGAACGTGTAACCAAAACTTTTTTACGTTTACATTGTTAAATTAATAACTAACAAATATTGAATAATCAATGGGAATTTCTTCACAAGCGATACGACTACCAGTATTAATATCTATGAAAAACGTTTTTTTTGGTACAAACAATTGCAATAAGAGATACATTATGACAACTTGTACAAAGCTTGAAAAAGTTTTGGAAAGACTTGAAAAAAATCCTTTTTTTGAGAAATATGCTAATAAAATAGCGAAATTTCAACAAACCAGTCCAGAAGAGTTCTTACATCGTGTCGAAAATGAAGAAAAGAAGATTCAAGAAAGGAAAGGTATAATAACCTATATAATATTTTGCAAATACTTAATATTTGTTATTATTAATGTATTAATATACTTTTTTTTATTATATATATATGTTAATGTATTAATATACTTTTTTTTATTATATATATATGTTATTCGTTTATTATTATTTAAATATAAAAATACAGGAAAAATATGCGAGTGATATAACAACACACTACTTAATTGTTTTTACTTTTTAATAATTATTCATAAATAAGTATTATATGTTGCTTCCTTTGATATATATATATATATTGTTAAATTAAAGAGAAACAGGAAGACGAGTATAAGTACTATCAAAGTCAAGCAAAACCATATTTGAAACAGAACAAGCAACCTGAGCAAGCTCAGTTAAATACCATAATGAAAGTCGATATGATTCAAGACAAATCAAAGGATGAGATTGTAAAAATTTGGAAAGATTATCATAAAGATAAAGATTATATATGTGGTATATTAACACCAGAGCAATTTGATAAAATGTTCGAACGTGGCAAGCGTCATGCAACATTTTTGTTGCCATTACCTAGGAAACAAGGATATGAGTTTATTGTTAGTCAATTCTATGGATTAGAGATCCATATGACACCACTTTTGTGGTATCAAGCGCATAAAGAGAATGCACCAGAGTGTCTAACTTTGGTTCATTATACAGAATTAATAGATGATAAAGGAATTATTCTTATGCGCGGTGAATTTGATAAAAAATGCATCAACGTGCAAGAAGCACAGTGTTTAGTGAATGAATTACAATTATATTATTGTACAGATAATACAAAGAGATTACAACTATTGGAAACTTTTACTAATAAGCCTGATGAATTTAAGTATATGGATCTTGTAGCACAGTTAGAATCAATACAATTGGAATTACAATAATTGAATATTTGCATATAAAATTTATTGTAATTATATTTTATTTGATACTGTGGATATACAGAATTTGTATATAGTGCTCCGAAAATAAATGATGAAATAAAATATTTATATTGAGTTATTTATTAACTATAATTACAACTACACTTGATTTTCAGATGTTTTCTATCTTATGCATTTGCATTGTTTTGAATAGTTCTAATATACATTAATTTTAATTTTAGTTGTAGTCCATCTGTCAAGATCTTGTCACATTCAGTCTTTATGGATGTTTCCATTCGTAATGACAAGAACACAACCATGGAATTATGTTAAAAAAAGGAATTTTAGTGATCATGTAATGAAAAGCATATATATTACTACACCTATATTTTATGTTAATGCTGGTATGTAAGAAGAATTTGTTTTATAAATGCATAGAGATATACATTATGACAGTCAATATTAAAACATTGATTTGTTACTTTTCCTTAGGACCACATATAGGACATCTTTATACAGCAGTTTTGGCAGATACCATAGCTAGATTCAATGCTATGCTAGGACATTCTGTGTTTTTATGTACAGGTACAGATGAACATGGCACAAAAGTTCAGAAAGCTGCAAGTAATGTGACTTTATCTATTCCTGAATATTGTACTCAGGTTTCACGTCAATTTCAAGAAATGTGTGATATGTTTAATGTTGAATATTCAAAGTTTATTAGAACAACTGATGAACGACATCAAGAAGCAGTTCTTGAATTTTGGGTTGTTAAACTTATAAAGTGTTAATCAATAAGATTGGATAGAGAAATACATGAAGTTAAAATTTTGCAGAATCGCTTAGAAAAAAACGGATATATTTATCTAGGAAAATATTCTGGTTGGTATAATGTATCAGCAGAAGCATTTGTCCCAGATAAAGATGTAGTAAAAAAGAATTCCGCAAATATTAATGAAGCATATACGGAATCAGGGGATGTGTTAGAATGGATGGAGGAAGAGTGTTATAAATTTCGATTGTCTTGTTTTAAAGATGAATTAAAACATTGGTTGAAAAATGGTATATATACAATTCGATTTAACAAATTTGGTTTAATTAAAAGAAATTGCAGTTTTAATGGTTGAAATTATATTTAGCAAATGTAATAGAACCGGAAATATATCGCACGAGCTTGATTCCATGGTTAGACAATTTACAAGACTTAAGTATTTCTAGACCTATCAAGAGAGTGCCTTGGGCAATTCCTACTCCTTCTAATGAATCTTATACAGTATATGTATGGCTGGATGCATTAGTCAATTATTTAACTTCAGTGGGATATCCAGATGATTCATTTAGAAAATTTTGGCCACCAACTGTACAAGTGAATGTCTACTTCGTTCTAATATAGAATAGTATTTAAGATTGAGAATGTCACTATACAAATCTAAGAATATTTCTAAATTAGGTTATAGGAAAGGATATATTGAAATTTCATGGTATATATTGGCCAGCATTTTTAATGGCTGCTGGTCTTGAATTACCAAAAAAACTTATATGCCATGGACATTGGGCTGTTAAAGATAAAAAGATGTCAAAATCCAAAGGAAATGTAATATCACCTTTTGAAGCAATGCATAATTTTACACAAGATGGTCTAAGATATTTTCTCTTACGACAAGCAGTGCTGCACACAGATGCAAGTAAGACAAAGAATGTGTGGTATGTCTTTCAAATATTGCCCTTACTTTATTTTTTAATATCTTATTTCTTCCTTGTAGATTATAACAGTTTAAAAGTTCAGGAAGTACTAAATTCTGAGCTAGCTGATACACTAGGTAATTTATTTAATCGTTGTTTTGGTAAAAGTATTAATCCAGACCGAATAATATATAACTCAGCCGAATATACAAATATTTTAAAATCCGAGATAGCTCGTAAAAATGTAGTAGCTTTGGAAGAATTAAGTGAAAAAGCTAAGGAATATTATGAGAAATATAATTTGTATCACACGGTGGATATTGTAATGAATATGTTGCGCATTGCTAATCAAATGTTTCAACATTATCAGCCATGGGAATTAAGCAAATCCAAAGACCCAGATTCTGTAAAGAAACTTGAAGCTGTGATCTCTTTAGCTTTGGAAAATTTACGAGTAGCTGCTTTAGTATTGTATCCCATTATACCAAAGTCAGCTTCTAATCTTCTTGATGTTCTTCAAGTTTCAATAAGCAATCGTACTTGGGAAGATACAAAACCGATTCACTTAACAAATGCTTCGAATGAAACAAGACACGTTTTGAAGCAGAATATATTATTTTTTAAAAGAATAAAAAATTGAGAAAACATTGACTATTTGAGTTATTAATAAACAGGTAGGATGATAAGGATGTAATAAAATATTGCAAATTTAATATTCGCGTGGAAGTCTTACGTTAATATATTTACAGAGAACGGTCATTTAGATATATCATTAGTATACATCGACTTCGTGCACGTATCATTCCGACAGAAAAAACGTAGGATTTCTGTATTTTTTTTTTTTATCTTATTACGATACCCTAACTGTAGTCTCTCTCTTGTCGGAATGTAGTACACATTGCAAATCGCTGATATAGATGATGGAAGAGACTCAATGAGCGTCGGTTGCATATTGCAAGGATTTTTTTCGTTTAGATAAGTGACGCAGATTTGAGATTCGACGGGTTGCGCAACAGTTTTGCCACACGTTAGCACCTAAACGAAATATCGCTTACAATGCAAAAATACGTGGATCGCGTGTTGGTGTCCCGTCAAATAGAAAAATAAATAAATGACTATTTACAAGATGGAAAATGAATCTGTGCGGATTCCACCGCGATCCTAGTACTAATATGTATAAGCTACGATTCGATAGACGTTACTATTAGTACTTCAATGTAACATCCAGCTTCACATCGTAGATGTGCTATTAACATGATTTTATAATTACAATTGCTTTATGAGAATGTTACCTAAATACTAGTTTCGAATTTCTCTACCCACGAATTTTAATCCTTATTTTTTTTTTGTTCTTTTTTTACTTTTAAATTGATATCCTCCTGTTCGATTTTTTCTTTTTTTTGATAATTCCTGTTTATTCCTTTTAGTGTAAGAGCAGATTATGTCTCACGGATATGTTTTGAACTACCTTTTGGTGATTGTCTTTAAGTAAACATTTTTTCTTAACCGTCCATTTATATCGATAAATTCTCTCCCCTTTCACCATGGTTGAAAGAAAAATATTCAGCAAAAAAAAATCCACATGTAACCTTTTCCTGTTTGGGGTGAGAGGGGAAAGGAAAAGAAAGGGAACGTACTGTTACTTGGTGACTGTTGCTCATGGCGATAAAATCTATATTATTTCGAGATATTTTATGCGTAAAGTACGTGGTTTAAATCTGGTTGTTTGTTGCAGATGATACGAGAAATACGTGGAATATCTGTCGAGGAGAACTCGATAAGTCAACTAATTCGATATCTCGAAAAGCATTTGCAGATTTTGTAATACATTTTCTGTGTAATGGAACGGTAAAGTTTAACGTTGAAGTTGACAACGACGGTTACAATTACTGTTCTAGGTGGTTGTAAATTTTATTCCACCCGTTACCATTATGGGAACTTGAAAAATTACAGTGGCTATAAAAAGTATTTGTACACCATTGCATCTATTACATACTAATTAATTAGGTTTAGGTATATTAAATTTTGTGTCATTTAATAGTACTTTCATATGACTACAAAAAAAAAAAAGAAAAAAAAATGATAATATGAAAATGAAAATGAAAAATAAAGGTATGTATAAATACTTTTTGTAACTACTATATATGGATATGTTCATGTAACCCTCTTCGATTCGACTGAAAAATTCGTACCAAGAACGTGAGTGCCACGCGCAAGACTGACGACAGGAGGGATGTAATATTTCCGACATGTTTTTATTAACATGTTGATTGCCACGATGGTTATCGATGACACATGTTACCAAATTTTTTCGAATGATTAAAATAAGATAAATTTTAGGAACTAACAAATTTTCAACAATATGAATGATTTAGATATAAAATGAGTAAATACAATATTTTACAAAAATTAAATATATAGTATATTTAAAGAGCAAAATATATAAAATTCGCGTGGCAGTCAACGTGTTAACGTGTTACGTGTTATTAATAAAATCACTTACATAGGATCAATGACCGCGATGGAAAATCTTTTAACTGTATTTAAATTTGCGAAATGCGCGGGAAGGCGAAATGCGCGCTTTTATGCGCTGAAGCGCAATATTCGTTCGATAGGAAGATCGATAAATCTGAAGGGAGAAATTCGAGTCTGATTATATCGCACTGACGATAGTATCGCGATGTCTTTGCGCCATCATTCCAACTTGACAACTGTCCGCGCTTGATCTTGGACTAATATTACATTCGATCATAGACCCGTTTCGTTTTTGCACAACCACGGATCGAAATTCTCCGCATTCGCTAGTCGACGGTTGGTTTCCTCGGGCTCGCGCACCCTTTGTAAGAATTCTTTTGAACGCTTCTCGAAACTCTGTGTTAAAGATGCTGTAGATGATCGGATTGAAGGCCGAGTTGCTGTAGCCGAGCCAAGTGAGTACCTGTTACATATCAAACTTTGTTTCTTGTTTTCTTTTTCACATTTTTTTTATGATCATAATACAGTCGAACTTCGATCGAGTCTCTATAATTCGAAAACCTTTATATGATTTTAATTCTTTAATTCTTCGCTTAAGATACGAGTTACTGAAGTTCGATTGTATTAGGTTAAGAGTCGTTTAAAAATGCTTTAATTAGTATAAATAGTGAACGTTCAGATAAAAGATATTTTTGAAAAATATTTTTATGATGGCTTGGTTTAATTCAATAAGGACCATGTAGCGAAATAATTAAGACATTATTGCAAAATATGAATAAAATGAGTTATTCTTTTAAGTTATACAAATATATTAGAATAGTAGGTATATTACAGAAGTCCATACACAAATCGAAACTGAACAAAAATAGTTTACCATAGTGATATAAAATACTTGAATTTCTTCAAATTTCATAAAATTGTGGGATCTAAATGGAAGAAGAAATTACTAACGGTAACAATATTGAGCAAATGCTTGAAATTTCTTTTCATAATTGCGATATGGACTATAAGTGGATTCAATAATTCAAAATGACAAAAAAGATATTACGTATGTTACCTTAATGCATTTTTGGTCCTTAGTGAGTTAATAAGAAATAGCAGAAAAAGCAGATATTCATTTTTTTAAAATAATGATTCAAAAATCCATTCGAGTACGGTGCATATCTGTTTTCTTTCGAAACGATATCTTGTGAGAAAAGAAAGAGACATATTCATACTTGGAATGCTCGGACTGATATGCAGGTCTTGCAATATGAAGCGACGATATTTACGCAGAAAAAGGGTACCCAGCATATTAAGAAAACGCCCATAATTACACCCACTGTTATAGCAGCTTTATGATCAGACACATGATAAGGACTTGTCGGCTTCGTTTTTGTTTGCGGCTTTGGTGGTTTGTTGCGAGTACTTTTCGCACGAAAACTCTTGGCCATTGAGGTATCCGGCAGTTTCGTTACTGCACGGATGCTTTTTACGTGTTTCTGTGCGTAGCAATAGAGCCTGGAAATACCAAATCATATCATAACAGAGAAAATCTTTGAATGATATATCTTGATAATTTATAATTAACGGGTTTCAAGTTTTGTTTTCAATTATTTTGTATGGAAAAAAATTGTAATGTCTTAAAAAGTTCGTGATATTAGTTCATCATATTTGCAAGGGAGGAACACTATAAATTACTTATTTTTTTCAAGGAAGTTATTTTGAAATTTAACACATACGCAATCAATCTTATGTTGACTATTGAATTTGTCTTTTTATTGTATTTTGGAGCCAAAAATGTCTTTTTTCATATTTCACTAGTTATTTTTAAAAGTCAGAAGATATCACGTCTTTTCCCTATGATCATCATTTGTGTAATTGTACAAGTAAATTTTCTCAAAATTATTTCGAGCTTACCTGCAATAAATCCCCAGCATTACGATGCAGGGCACGTAAAAAGATATAGAAGAGGAAACTATCGCGTAGGTGAGTGTAAGGTCTAAGGCGCACGTAGGATGTTCCTGAAAGATAAAACGATCGAAGAGTAGGCGCGCAGCTATTTAAACAAAGGATTATCCTTTTTATACATCATACTACATATACAGATATTTAACGAGCAAAAAATAAATTACTAAACTGTCTTGCTTCTCAATAATTGTAAAAAAATAGAAAATTTCGATAACCTATTTTCTGTAAATTCGAGAAATTCTAGACGGTTTAGATCGATACTATCTCCATCGATTTACTATACATAGCACTGTTACTTACTTATAAAATTAATGGCTTACTGATACGAATCAAGAAGCAGACAGAATTCATGCGATAACCTAATATTTATCGTACGTACCTCTTTACCATCGTCATACATTACGGGCTCATCTGCTCGGTGAAGGCCTAGGCTGATCGGCACGAAGGATATGAGTCCTGCGAGCAACCATACGATAGCGATTCCAGCAACCGCGACTCTTCTTGTCACCCAACGACCGTATCTGACCGCGAAATGGTAAGTGAACGTTATTTAAATCATCAAGAAGAGATACAATATTTAAACGGTTAAACATAACAAAGAATATTTACCTAAGCGGATCCTTTATATGTATGTAACGATCGAGAGAGATTGCGCAAAGATTCAGAATAGAGGCAGTGCTGCACATAACGTCAAAAGCGATCCAGGTGTCGCAGAATCGTGGTCCAAATACCCAATAGCCGAGGAGATCATTCACCCCGGCAAATGTCATAACCAGACAACCGACAAACAGGTCGGCGATAGCGAGGGAGGCCAGGAATAAATTTCCTATTCTCCGTAAACCGCGGTCTGTGTAAATTGCCACGCAGACTAAAATGTTGCCCGCCACGGATAAGAATATCAAGACCAGAAAGAGAAATCCTGAAAGAATGGGTCGAAGAAACTGGACTAGCGGAGAATCGATGGTGTTTACTTGAACAGTATCACTCACCCCTCGAAGAGCTGAGTCGAGGTGCATCGAATGTATGATGGTATCGGACGCTTTTTTTTTTACCATACAAAAGCAACAAAAGGGAGATTCATAAATGCTTGACATAGAAACGATCCGATGATATTTCATTTTTGCGAAAAGTAAGCGAGAAAGATGAAAAATAAATAAATTGTAATTGATGCGGGAGAAAATACGAAAGGCGTGAAGAAACAACGGAACAGAGGACAGTAAGAGATGGAATAGAGGATGAAACAGGAAAGGGAACAGAGGGATACATCTAGCGAGCTTAGATCAAAGTTTTCGAGTGAAGGGCCTCCCAGAGGGTTGTCTTCGAGGGGCGAGTCGCGATCGATCAAATGGGAAGTTTAGCGAACCAACTAGAAGCACCGACAACAGCGAGAAACTGTCTTCAGGCAGATCTTCTTCCCCGTCTGTCAGGTTGTTCTGTAAACAGGCAAACACATTTTCTATGTACATTAAATCTTGCAGTGCGTTATAATTTGTAAATTATAACGATGTAAAAAACGATTCTTTTCAATTTTAATGTATATGCAGACAGTTTCACGACGTTACAGTCAAACTTTGTCCTTTAACGATCGTTAAACTTCTTCCAGTTCTTAAGAATAGTAACTGTCTTAAGATTGTTTAGCAGATGAATACACACATAGAATATAGATATTGATGAAGTTTGGTTAAATTCTGCGGTCGAATTACACCATGTATATAGTTAATAGGTAAAGGATATTTCCTTGGAGAATTATATGGAAGGCGTAAAAGCAGTTCTTCCCTATTTTCTTACTACTTCTTACCCTTACATCTTTTTCTTCATATACGCTGGGATAGAAAGTCTCTTGCCCGTCTAAAAATGTAGCACGGGTTTCTGACTGAAAATGGCATACTGTGGCGCGCACGTACACGCCGCGCCGCTACTTCTATTTTCTCTTTATATTTTCCCGATATTTCACGCCAAAGCTGTAGATACACCGGTAATACTTTCGAGATTCGTATTCACGGAAAATCGATACTACAGACGGATCAAGATGACGTTGGGTTTACAGGCTCTTTACTTCTGCTTGAACGCGTTGTCTGTCAAGCCGTCCTATCCCATCTCGAAGACACATAAAAATATCGTGAGATGAAGGGTGTCAGGGTAAAGCCTCTACTACGTAGGTATATGTCTCTATGAATAGTCTGTCGGTAACATTTCTAGAAGTTCACTTTCTTCTTATTAACATACGTTAATGAGCTACACTCCGATCATTCCTCTCATTTTCTACCACGTAAATATTTTGATCGAGTGTTTGTTTAGGCGAAATTCGACATTTGAATTCAACTTTCTCCATTTTCAGGTTTTATGTTTCTTTTCTATTCGAACTTTCATACCGGTTATTGTAATTTTTTTCTCAAATAATGTCATCGTTAATTGTCAATTAGTATTCATAAGGTGTATTTAACATCGAATAGGTAATCAATGGATTAGATCTCTAACATTATGATGTACAATATTATGGTAATTTCTTTGATATTATGATATGTAATATTACGACAGCATCATATTTAATGTTTGAGGCTAATATTAAATATTTTTTACGGATAAAACCGGTGTTCTATTTCATATTGATGATCAGGGGGAAAAGATACGATAAGTTACATTTTTCACGCGAGAACATTTTTAAATCCATCAGCTTGTCAAACCAGTGATATATTACCAAAACTGTTTATTAAATTTCGTTATGCGGGTATTTTGAAAAATATTTACATGAAAAATATCGTTTGTTACATTTTAAATATTAGGAACGCTGCTGGTTTCTCCGCGAAACTTCATGAATTTGTCATCTGTTGCTAGAAGATTCATATTTTTCGATCGAATATCTTTTTTTTTAATCACATTAAAGTACATTAAGTACATTAAAGTACGCTCTTGTAACCACCAAACAACAGCAGACGACAATAAAATCGGAAAATCAACGAAATTGTACTTGTTACATGTACTGTTCCCCTGTAATCTCGATACAGCAATGATTCTTAACGCTAACGTCACTTGATTTTTCCTGTTCTTTGATGTCGACCGAGCAGTATTTAACCGCTATACTAGAAATTCCTGTGGCCCGCCCTCGCTTTTAAGGCACTCGTATTTTTTCTCCACTGTCCTGTTGGAAAAAACCTCCGCACCGCTTGTATGCAGGTGCATTGATTTTCTGGACGTAGTGTAACGCATGCATATGCAAAGAGAAACATTTCATTGGGGTGATAGACTGCTCTCTCCCTTTTTTAGACTTATTACTTAATTAAAAAGATAGACGCCAGCAACAAAGCAAATTGTTACTCACGTTTACTTTATACGTGAAACAAAATTGCCTTCGCGATTCTCGAGATCGTATTTAGATACTTTTAACGTAACGCCGCTGAGTTTCTACTTAAACCGACTTTTATTTATATTAATTACGTTACCTCTGTCGCGGAGATAATTAGAGAGGCTCGTCGGAATTACGTCTTTATCTGCTCGTTAGCTTTTTCACATTTTCTACTTCGTTTGCGTTCCCATCGAACGTGTACGTAACGACTATTATACTTTACGCTTTATTTGATTAACCTGTTAACCGGGTCGTTTCTTGTTTGGAAATTTCTCTAATCACGAGATTAATAGCTAATAAAGTCGGAACAACTTTAGTTGAGTCGGCTTTAGGTTTGCAAATTTACATACGATATGATCCGTCTTTAAAAACTAGCTTTTTCTGGCAAAACTCGGTTGTTTCACTTCCGATGAAGATCTTTACGTTTCAATTCGTGGAACATTTTTCATCCATATCAAATTGTTGAAAAAATAGATCAAGGTATCTATTTCCTTAAAATCTTTGCTATAATATTCAGTTGGAAATTAAATTAAACATAGGTATGTTGTAAAGTTGTTTGAAACATCATACATAGAAATAATTTATAAATGAAAGTGCCTGTTGCGAATAACTTAAAGATCGGTTCATTGGTCTCTTTGATCTCAAACCAACAAAATACAACATATGTCTCGATTTTATATTTTTTATACAACGATTATGCGGTTTGAGCGTGAAAGAATTAACGGAACGTGTGACGAGGTGACTGATCTTTCTCGCTTAACGCGTTAAAATTCTATTAAACCTCGTTAAACCTTCCCTCTTTTTTTGTTTGACTGCCAAAGAAAGGTGTTTGCTCTTGCAGAAAAAGAAAAACCTATCTCATAAATATCAATTTTTTTGATAAGCCGTCGGAGTCCTCCCTTTACTCGTTTTATGTGAATTTTGCCTCGTTTATTTCAGCGACGTACAGAATTTACGTGGTCGTAGCGAAATAAAAGAACGATTCATTTTTAGGCTACATTTTGACGCGTAAACGCGCGTTTGGTAAAAGTACGTAACGCTTATGTTGCAAAAAAAGAGGCGAAAGAAACGAATATTAAGAACTTACGTGTCACAGAAGTTATGTGAGATTCAACTGACGACGAGAGAAATGTTTGAAAGAATGGAGAAATTGCAAGTTTTCGAGATTTACGATTCCTTGTTCTTCCATCGCCGAGGATTAATTGCTCACCCCATTGAATTTCCGACATCCAGCTTGATCTTGCACAGTGACGAACCGTGTTCCTCAAATAATCTCGAAGAGAAATCTCGGCGAATTGGATCGTTCCGTTATTTTTCGAGAGTGAAAGAGAAGATGAAAAGGTTTGACAAAACACAGTGACGTCTCATCAAGATTTCAACGTTTCGCAACGAAAGTTATGCGAGTTTACGTAGCCAGTGAGCAAGTTTTGATATATACGCAACCGTACGAAAGTATATTAATCGATTAGTTGATTTGTATGAAAAATATTTGAATCCGGCCAAAAGTATACAATTATTAATTAGATGCAGCATTTATTACCTCTTTATGGAAACAACAGACTATTTTAAATTAGCTATTAATAAACACCGTAACAGTATCTTCTACTATATGTATATGTACATTTAAAGACTACGGGGAAAGAAACGATTCGGCGATATCTCGTTAAATCGAGCCAATTGTACGGATTGAACGGTTGGATCAATTTGTCTTAAATCGGAAACGAAATGAAACATATTATTCAGATTTTCTCGATGAATAATTCGTTCAAACTTTATCGACTTCATAGTTTTCATTTAACCACTTGTCAAATTGCTCCAATATGATCGAGTTAGTCATAAAAGCAGATCAAATATTTGCTACGTTTTCCGGAATATTCTTTAAATTGTTACAGTTCAATTAGAAAGAATATATTTCTGTAACGAGAAAACTAGAAAATTTGTAGCTTGAACGGGATTTACTTGACGATTGGGACCTTAACACTTTGACTGCCACGCCGAAATCACATGTTCCGCTCAGGACGCTACGGGAGTATTTTTATTATTCAAAGCATATAATGGCAAAATAATAATTAATTCATGGTGTGTAGTATCGTGGAAGAGAGATCTAAGAGATATCGAGCGAACTATAAACAATGTTGCGAGAAAGCCCAAGTGCCTGGCCTAACAACGTATCGTCAGCCCTTCAATCGAATAGTTAGCAGGCGGAAGAGACCTGCGTGACCCTGGCCATGAGCGGTTGTGGAACACGTGCGTGGTGGGGCTAATACAAAAGACAAAGGGATGCTAAGGGAGAAAGACGAATTAACAGTCAGTGTTAGTTGAGAAGCCAGAGAGTGTGAATCGAGAAGTCAGGGAGTGCGAATTGCGTTGTCGAGATAGTGTGGTCCGCGTGAGAGAGAGCGTTGGAACCGTGGTGACGAGAGTTGCAAATTAACTATTTAGTTGTCTTAATTATAGTACGTTCTTGTATTTAGTTCACGTTAACACGTTGACTGCCACGCATGCTTTCACTGAAGTCTCCGTCAGGCCACGCGTGCCGCAGTACCAAGCGTTCTGTGCTAGGTATTCCTATCGATATTTTAGTAATGCGAGTAAATCATTTTTTTAATAAACCATGTTCGTATTTCTTTTATAACAATTCAATATTATTATTTCCTCTATTATTTTCTCTGGAATATCTTTTCAAATACCTACGAAGATCCTTCGCAAGTAGTCAACTAAGCGACACCCGAATATGGGTTTCATAGCAGTCAACGTGTTAAACAACCATCGTTTCCTGTTTAACCAACACCTGTTTAATCCATTTTATACTAACACTTTGACTGCCACGCCGAAATCATTTGTTTCGCTCAGGACGCCATGGGAGTATTTTTATTATTCAAAGCATATAATGGCAAAATAATAATAAATTGATGACGTAAGACAATATTCTTCCGCAATGGACCGTTTATCTTATTGGTGGTTACGGGTGACCACCGTGGAGCCTTGGTAACAGTTGATAGCGATATATTATAACGAGGCTTCGTTTATTTCATCAAACCATTCGCATTCGTTATTTCGTCGTAAGCAAAACGTGCAGAATATATTGTTGAAACGTGTAGAAGATATTAGTAAACAGTATTATGATTATTTTTATGATTTCAATGAAACATTCGGCTAAAATGATAGAGAACCGCAAAAGAAAATTATGTTTATGATAAACCAATGTAGTGGTAGATTACAAGAGAGGAAAATGTGCTGTAGATTTATCAGATCAAGTGATAGCATATTCTACACCACATAGAAGAACCCTCAAGTGGTATACGAAATTAGCTTTAGAGTTATTGTTAAATACGTCAATTTCAAACGCGATGATACCCTATAAACAAGCAACAAGGATAAAAATCAAGGTATCAGATTTTAGAATGGCACTCGCAATGTACCTTACACAGTGCCATTCACCAGAGCCGTCAAGTATACTTATTCGACAAAGATTGCAACACGAAATGCAGAAGAAAGAAGGGCAAACGTACCTGTCACGAAAATTTTGCAGAGAGTGGTATAAAAAAAAATGTTAAACAGTTAGGATCAAAAATTGCTAAGAATCGGACCAAAAAGGTGATCACCTATTGTCCAGATTGTATCGATGAGCCACATTTATGTTTAAAGTGTTTTAACACAGTGCACCGTTAGATGCAAGATTTGTTCTCTTTTTTTTTATTGATGTTCTAATAGAAATGTTTAAGTGTTCAATGGTGTACTTTTTATTTCAAAGTATCTTCTATTTATCGGTTATATTCAAAATGGCCTAACTGTCAATTTTCATTCAATTTTTACAATTGTAAGAAGTTCAAGCGCCCCGATCATCAATGACCACCGTGGTGTCACAGGAGAAACCATGGTCGGTCATATACCGGTCAACGTGGCAGTCAAAGTGTTAACTAGCAATATGTGTTTTGCAATCGCATATGGTATAACTATGCCGTTACAGCAACTGCGTGTCAGAGGCTTACAGTGTAATACATAAATTCGCGATGTTGAATATGAGATTGAAGTTTCTACTATTCGATCCACGAATACTAGAATTATGGCGAAACCGGTCAGAAAGCGTGTCGATACGTGAGCGTATAATTCACGAAGGCTGTTACGTTCTCAGTTTCATACTATTTCCTAGGATTTATTTTCACATAACTTTGGTTTAGATATTTCCTTATAATATGTTCTATTTCACGAACTTAAATAATAATAGATTTAAGAATAACAATAAATACAAAACATGCAAAGCAGTAATATTTGAAACAACGACAATAGTAAAAAAGAAAAAACAACACTATAGCACTAACAGAAGTATTTATATACCTATTATTCAAAAATTGCTATTTTTTAGATTAACATCTCGTACATTTACTTGTATTATTTTCTTATTTATATCTTGTTTAATGATTATACATTTTCATCGATACAAAAGTTTTGGTATTTTTTACATTAAAATCAACGCGGTCTCTATGTCAGGATTTTTAACATTGCAACTCTTATGACGTTAACATAAAGAAGAATGCATTTTGGTTGGTAAATAGGTCATGAATCGCGGTATCTTCAAAATTCAACATTCGAAATTCAACCAGTAGATATTGAATGCCACTGACAGGCGGTATTGTGCTTTTTTTCCAAAAGTGAACGTGCAGAAATGGCGTAGCGGAAAGCGGTAGTCAATGGAGCGGATGAATATGTTGCGATACGGGTGTGGAATCGGGGGCCGTGTACGTGTAGGTTAATCTGTAGAAAATTCGAAAATCCACGATACACCGGTTCTCTTGTTATGATACTGATAGATTTTTGGATAAAACTTGGCATGTTACCACGTGAGACGAAAGGAGGTCAACGACGACAGTCATCGAATACATGACGGAAAATATAATTTGGCAAGATCTTTTATCGTTTTTCGAAAGTTTGATCGATTTATACTCGATTTTTTCGTCTCTTGGAAAATTTCATACTATACATGACGTTTTGCTAATCATAGTATTGGCAGGATGGCGATTCTGTAGGAAAAAATACGTCGAAAATATGGAATGAGAGGTTTCTTATATGATTTGGTAAATAATTTAAAGTCAAGCAACTGTTTTCTTCCACTTGAAAAATTGTATTTTTGGTGCTTACTGTGTTCTTTTACAAGGACGCTTGAATTAGGATGCTTCAATTATTACTCGTATATTATTTGACAAATTATCAAACTTATTTTCCTCGTAAACGAAACTAGTAGTAAAAGTTATATTCTATGTTTTTTATTTCTTTTTTTACGTTTGTGGAATTTCATGTGCCGTGGTTGCTGGTACGCTTTATATAGAAGCAAGCGTGGGTGGATTCTAATTCCGGAAGACGAAATATCGTATGTACGTATATGTATACAATAATGTCGCTTCCAATTAAGTTTCCCCCTTTTAATTAAACGCATTTTCGGTTTCTGTAACGTTCTGCATCCATTTTCTCTGCGTTATTTACGCATAAACTATGCTCGATGAAAGACTGGGATGCATTAGTACGATTAATTGTTCCACGTAATTGAATTTTCGAATCCACGGCTTAAGCTTGTGACACATAATTTATTTGGAAATCTCGCCGGTTATGATCGAATTAACCTCGTCAACAAGCATAGGAGTTGCTTGTTAACAACCGTGTAACACTTTTCATCCTTCTTGTGACGAAATTAATTCGACGAAATTAATTTAACGAAAGTCTCTAATGCTGGCACACCTCGCTAACAGCTCTCGATTAAATCCCGAGATAGTCGGATATACTACCACGTTCAAATGTGTTAGGAGATCTATTGGCTTGTACAGAACACGATAATTAATCCAGTTAATACGGTTAATCAAACGGAAGGTTGTGTTCATATGATGTAACGGTGTTTAAAGTACGTGGGAAAAAGCGTATGTACTTGTACTCGAACATTACACGCGTATGATAAATTTTCAAGTTGACTTTCCTCAGAAACAAAGCATCTTGTGGACAAATTGTATTCTACGTTTCCGACTTATTTTCACACGTAGAATAACATCCTGTCGATTATTTGCTCCAGTTCGTCTTAGAATTAGGCATTTCAATTTCCTCGAAAACGAAGCATCATACGAAAAAAAAAAATGTATTCTACACTTTCTTTTTATTTTTTCTTAAAGAATCACCCCTTGTCCGCCTGTACGCGTTATACGACAGCATCATGTATATGTATAATTGACAAGATTTTTATTACTGAAACAAAGTTCCAAAGAAGATAACAATTTTTGGAAGTTTTAAGTTCCTAATGATTCGCTTATATCATTTTGTTGACAAGTATGTCAATACTGTTGAACCAAGATGAAGGCCAATTAACTAGCTGTTACTAACTAACTAACTAACTAGTTATTAACTAGCAGCTAACTGAGCCAAATAACCCTTTCTCACCAAGTAATTTATGGACGAAGGAAATACAAATTATGCAACAAGAATTATTATCGTACACCTTTGTAATTACTAAACTACGCTATTGTAAATGTGTTAAATTTAGGATGCTCCCAGTTCGATGGTTATAGTTGGTAATCTGCGAGTCTGTATCTTTACAACACCTGTAGCTGATAGTAGCATTTCTTGGTAACTATTTGGCTCAAGTGGTCAGTACAGTTTCTAGGCACAAACTACATTTATACAGTTCTAGGCATCCATTAGATGCAATAATGTAGAATTTGCTTGAAGAATTGGAGGGATTCGAGCGTGTAAGAGCGCATGTCTGCGCTAATTAGAGCATTAACGAGCTCGTTTGTCACGGCTATGGTGTAGCTACTACTATAATTATGGTGAAGCGATTGTGCCGACCATGAAGCACTATCGTAGGCAGCTGGGGTTAGCTTTCCTGCAGTTCGATCCTTTATCCCTTCGAATCTAATTACATCGGTTGGTTAAAGTCAACGAACAGGGGATAAGAGGGAAAGTAAATCAGGAAAACAATGATTCGAATGACGTGATCGAGAACAATTTGTCGTTCCGTCTCGCCACGTTAATACCGTCGCTCTTGGAACGAAAGGTTCTTTCGTTTAAACTGTTTAAAGGGTAGGGCGCGAGTGATAAAGGGATTGAGAGAAATAAAGGATTCAACGAGCCGATTACAAAGCGGCTGTCGGTTGTAAAGTGAACTCTAATGTCTTGCCGCACTTGATCTCGTAAAGCCGGGATTAATCGTTAGATTTATCGTTATTATGGTATTACGTTCTTGTCACTATACTTTCAAATTGATTTTCGATGGTCCGCCATTGAAACCGATTATTGCAAGTTCAGGAAAGAACGTTTCTATATACTCTGTCGTTCATAAGTATTTATAACAAATTGTTGCAAATATGTAAAATATACTTCAACCTGAATGAGACAATGCATAAAAATGATGCGCGAACTCAACATTACTGACAAACGTAAACTTCTGCAGATACTTTTGTTAGTTTGAGGTAGAAAAATAGTATGCAAGTAATACGTACTGTAGGAAAATTCTATTTTTCCATATACGAGCATTCTGTGCATCTGTGCATCTTCAAGTTTCCTGTAAATGTGTTTTTTTCAGAGTGCTTTTTTATATGGCACACATAACACACGGATGAAAGTTTTTACGATACCTAAGTGTCCAAATCATTCGATTTATCACAGGTCGTGGTAGTGTGAAGTTAACAAATCTGCGCTGCGAAGGACAAACTTTTATTCAAGTTCTGCTTGGAAGCGAGATCGTCTGTGAGATCTATCTACGCAGCTGCTTTCCTCGAAATGCAAAAGCGAAATCAGTGTTACGTGAGTGGTTTTTCCATAGAAATTGAAAAAAGTCCACGCACGCGACGTTCAACGCTGGATGCAGGTTGCGCTAGGTCGCGTATGACCTCAGGTGCACCTGCAGGCAGGAGACGGCATATCGACCAATGCCCTGCTCTCGGTGACCTCTATTTACCTTCCTTGCCCATAGTAATTTATTACTAAATTTATTACAGTATTTTGAAATTCTGTGTATCGTGACATTACACGCTATCGATCAAAAACTACATGCGAGAAAGCGTTCTTCGATACACCGTACTTATACCATCGTCCATAGGTATTGAAACACAGGTACCGAAAAATTCGACCGAAAAATCGATATTTTTATCATTAGGTCGTTCAATATTCATTTTTCTATTACTTAGACGTTTTCAGCTTGGAATTTATCGTCCTTTTTAGACACCTGTTGTGCCAATAAACTTCAGCTTCATCTCACAGGTCAAAATTTTGTCCACGGTTGTTTTTAATATTTCTATAAGGAACGTGGATGATCTTTGAGATCAAAATTTTCTTTTTCAAATCTATCAAAATCGTTTTGTATAATAATAAATAAACGTTATGATTAAAAACTTCTCGTTTCTCCACTGTTAACTATTGCGATTTATCTCTCGCCATAACTAGAATTACTTATGAGTCATAATTTAATGTCATTTATTGTAACATCTTATAACATCGTTCTTATCATCTGTTGCCAAGGCACGAGTTTCTACGAGGGATAACAAGTTTTTTGTTAGTAGAAAAATTGCAAGTAGCACGTTTGATGAGTGCGATGGGAGCAATGTTAGCCAAAGGCTACGCCGCGCTTATCGAAGTCATTTCCATCTCTTCTGTGCGAAAAATGTAATTTTCCGTTTCATCTTCTGGGAATGTAGCTCATCCCCATTTACTCGGTTCTTTCTTATCTGACTCGCGACTTTGTGATACCTTCAAAGTCTTTGCCGAGGCTTTTCAAAAAAAGATACTTTCTCAACGACATGGAGATACTGTCACTTTTGATTTTATGAATGGTAACCGCTGTATTCTAACGCTGTAGGAACAAGTTTTTAAGATCTCTGGTCGTTCAGTGAAAGCTAAAGCCGCTGACAATTCACAGCTGGTGCACACGTGTGTTATGCGAAGGAATGCGAGCACCGAAACAATCAAAGAAAGTCGAATCGATAGACAATCTGCAACGAAAATAACTTGCGTTTCGTGCAACTTTCTGTAATAATAATCATTGACTTATAGAACCTCTCAAAACTTTCAATATTTTTCATTTTTTTTTTAGTAAAATTGTGAGGCGTAAGTGAATTCTAACAGTAGATTTTATATTTATATACAAATATATATTTTTCTAATAAAAATATATCGTATATTATTATATTTAGATTATATATATATAGGCTAGTATTTGATATATTAACATAGGTTATTCGCTTTTTCCTATATCAGTTAATGACATGAAATTTACCTTAAATTTGTTTAGATTAGTAGAAGTTAGAAGTTGGTTAAAAATTATTTTTAATTCAACACCGCGATATTTGGCTTGTTTTTTTATTTCTATGTTGATATATTAAATAAGTTTCAAAGTACATATATTTCTCCATGCGATGCTAATTCAATCACCAGCACTCTGTATGATATTCTACATTTCCAAAATAGAATTCTGGAAATTTGAATTTACATCCATCTAACGTCTGGTAATGTGATTTAAACGATATACAAGCGAATTACAGTCTATCTGCTCTGCTGTTTTATTGTCAAAATTGAGGAGCATTGTCAAGTAAATTCATATCATGTAGCGATAGTTTATAGCCAGCTCGCTAGTGTTATAACGAGGAAGCAATTTCGGTAGGTCTTCCGGCTGAAATCCGTTCTCGTTCTGTCTAATTCGCGCGCCGAGAGGAAAAGGCAGATGCTATTTGGAAAGGCGGAATTTGCACACTGACGCTTGTTAATTTCGTTAATGGATAAACGGGAGAATGTTATGTCTGGATTTCAGCGATACGCCATTGCTTATTTTCTGTGAAACCGTTCTTTTAATTATGTTAAATTAAATTCCTCGATATTTTGTTGTTTGGTTTCAAACCTGCCGCAGCCTTCCAATCTTTTTTATCATCCAACTTTAGTTTCTATTTTAAGATATTCTTAATTTCTAATATTTCAATTAGATTATTCAGTTGTTTCGTTAAGAAGATCCATAGCATAAAGATCACCGATAAATTACGCGTAACCGTAACAAATTTAAAAATGTTGAAGTTTACCTTTACGCAAATTGCCTCGACGTATCCTATTTTTATGAGATTCGTGTATTCCTTCGGTTCGTATAAAAAAGTCGAAGGAATTGCAGCGTCGATTGAATAGGTTGTCAGGTGTGACACGTCTTTCGATGTTCGCATATTAAAATTATGTCAGAGGCTCGCAATCAGAGCGATCGATGTAACGGGACTAGTATTCGCCGTACAAAAACGGGGTTCAATTTGGGTTAGTTTAAACCTGTCCTATTTCTTAAATGTCCATTGTTTTCTTTTAAATATATGTGTACGTACGTACGTACATATCGCTGGAAAATATCGATATCGACTTGGTATTGCTGAAAACGGAATTGGTTGCAGGGAATTTTTCATCCAAGTCAGTTGGGCATTGGCCCGATCACAGGCTCGAAACAGAATTTATTAACTTTCAGATACAGCGTGTTGCCACTGCACGGCATCCGCGATAGTTGAATAAATAAACAAGCAAACGGATCGAAATATCGAAGTTTCAATGGGTTTTGGCACGTACATTATGCGTTGCCGGTTTAGAATAACATCAATTTATCAAATGGCACGCGAGCCACCTTTCATTAACAAGTTGTGAGCGTACAACGTATCGTTTATAATTTACGATCATCGTTGCTACGTTCTGTTCTGAGCTTTCGAGCGTGCACTCTGCTCTTTCGAAATGTTTGCATAAATAATGCGAATCGAATAGTCGCAAATCATTCGATTGTCAGGATTTTCAGGAAGAGAATATTTGTACAACGGTGTTCTTATAAATTTAGTTTAATTAGGTATGGAATTATGTTAATCATCAGCAGGGTGCAGATATTTATGTAAACTCGTATTTTCGTGAACGTAACTAAAGAAATGGAATTGCGAAATATTTGTTCTTCCTACTAGATGTCTTAATTGGTTTTTCATGCATTTATGGAAAACTCAAAGGTGTAAAAATGTACAATATACAAAAGTATATAAGATATTCAAAGTAAAGCACACAAATAAAAATAATATTCAAATTATGCAATTTATGTATAAATGTTATAATGTTTATCTCCATATCGATTTGTATTCTTCTTAATCGTTAACTCGATAATCACCATTTAATTTCGTTTCACAAATTCCATGTGTAAGGTAGGAGACCACGTTATTTATGGACTAACTCGATAATTTTCATGTGTTTGTACGTTTAATAGCGGGTCAACAATTGCGGTTGCTCTGTTACCATGGATTGCTGTCAGCTAATTGAGATTCTGTCCTTGTTAGTTGCCTCTGCAAACCGATGTAACTACTGGCTTAATAGTAATCAAACTGTTAAACCAATACGTATAATACTGTAAAATTTACTTATACAGTGTGTGCACTTTGTATTGTCAAATACACGCGTCGTAATAAGAGAATGGTCGCACTTGGTGTCCTGGCGTTGTAAAAACTTGACGTCTACACGGGGTCAGAAAAAGCTTTACGTGTCTAGATTCTACTAAAACAGCAGCAGGCTTGGCAATAAGGATTTTTACAACAATGACAGATGTGAATCACGACGACGCGACGCGACGTGGAGTAATAAGAACGTGATATGGCGAGTCAGAAATGGAACTGTCTTTGCATCTTGTTAGTGCAAATTGTTAGACCGGTTGACATTTACAGGCCGAATATTAACGAAGAACACGGCAACGCGCTTATCGTGTCATTTATAGTCGAAGACACGGAAATATAAATCTATATTTGTTCATTTTACTTTTGCTTTATCTGGAGACTAAAACAGGGCATTTTCATATGACTTAGATAGTCGAAGCGAAAAATGACTTTGCTATGTGCAAAGAAATATATTACTTTTTAGAAATACGCGATAAATCCAACACGTTAGATTCGAATTTTTGTTAGACTCAGATAAAATCCGTTTTAAAAGTTAGTGCTAAATTTCTGATATTTGTTAAACAGTTGAGTCAATCGTTTTTAGGTAGTTCAATAAAGTAAACATAATTGAGTAAAAGGACGCTTTTGATAACGAATTGATTAATATTGAATTGATCGTTGAATTTTAGAATTCCTCATCGAGTTCTCTCCCTGTAGTCCGCGTATTTCACCCTCGCAACAAATGAAAAGCAACTTAGGTAATATAGGAGTAACTGACACACAGTGTATGGAATTTTTAAATTGCTTTTCTGTAAAAGATAGAAAGTGTAATTTATTATATCCCTCGTCTGTAGTTTTCGTTTGAGAAATATAACGAGATCGCGACTTTTCCGAATATCCTCGTAACACGTATTAAAACAATAGAGTTTACGTAGGAACGTTTCGCCGGAGAGAAGTAGGACTTCGTAGCAATCCAATTTTCATTGTGCCATCTTGATGTAATGAGAGTTCGATAGAACTTTGATCGGAAGCTTTCTCCGAGGTAATAATATTAATTGTTCAGTGGCCGGATCGACCGTTGTGAAACTTTGTCTATTTCGCGTGAAACTTAACACTTCTTTGCTTTCCATTTTCTCCGATGCTCTCTCGTTTCCCTCCTTCCACTTTAACACCTTGTTTCTCTTCCTTTTCTATTCTTTTTTTTTATAACAATGAGATTTCGGTAATTACACGGCATAATTGGCCAGACGTGAAAAATAATGCAATTTACTTCCTAGTAGGTTAATTAAAGAATTTTAATTATCAGGATTTCAGCCGCGGTGTCGTTCGTTCAGGGTCGAACGGGATTCTATCCAACGATAAATTCGCTGTACTATAATCTTAATTAAGGAAATTTCTTTATGCGGCGTGACTTGAAACAGGAAAAAATTATTTGTTCCGTTCGTTCGATACAACGTCTATGGCGAAGAGCGTAATTGTACCTGTAATGACAAATTTTGTATAAATCATGAATATCGAGGTACACAGGTGTTTATTCGGTGATTTTTGTTTTGCCCGTAACGAGAAGCATTCAGTAATTTTATTTTTTACCATGATCTTGGCAATCGAATTTTCGGCTATAACAATTTGCTAGAACTTGGTCAAAAGTCTTGTAACTTTTATTATTGCTTTTTAATCTTCTTCTGTAATTCATGAATCGATGTCAGTGTGGATTCAAAAGAGTTTCGTACTTTTCGTTTTAAAAATTCTCTCGAACCTTCAATTACGATTAAAATCGACATTACATACGAAACAATCCGACGCAGAAAAATCCAAAAGACAGTTTTTGAACGAATTTTGCGTTCCTTTCTCCGTGTGTTAGGATCTCGAATCTATCGAGCTTGTAATTGTTTATTCACGAAATGGTATATTTTTAACCGCACGTAACTAATTTTTCTGCAACATATTTTCATACGCTTGTTGCTGCTTTGTTATATCGTTTATTCTATAAACTGGCCCAATATCAACACGAAAACCTTACGTGTACAATACGAAATAAAGCTGAATCAAGGGATTTTTAGGCAAACGAGAAACGTTCGCAACTTTAACAAATTGTTTGGATTAGCATCAACGATGCAAAATGTTCTGCGTATTTTTTAACGTCGATGGTAATAAGCCATGATTTACGAGTATACTAAAATCTGTTGATGTAGGCTCAGTTCTGTAATAATCCTCGAATTTTAGCATTTTATAAAATTCTCTACATATAGATGTTAAATTGCACGTATGAATATATTTCCTGTTTGATGAAAACGTATCGATTTCCATGCGAATCGGTTTTATTTCACACAGTCCCCGCTTTCATATCATACATTTTTGACTCGATCAGGTTTGTCCACTTTATAATATTTCTACGATTCATCTCGTAAAGTGGTTAATAACTCCATTGCACAGAAAATACTACAAACTCGAGATGGTCGCAATCGATGCATTATACGTAATGTGTACGTATGATTCACATACGTCACGTTCATTTTTGAGAAAAGATAAAATGTCTCGTCAAATCAAATTGATCAAGTCACTGTATGCAACACGTTCTCTAAACTGCCAGAGATTCGTCGTATGTTCTTTAACGCTTCAGATTCTATATGTATCCACAGGAGACTGCTTTCCTTTATTTTATAATCCAAGTAAATAGAAAATTCATAGATTCCGATAGATTCCAGTGAATCGTTTACTATCCATTCGAACACGTTAGTTTCTCTTCATTTCTCAATTATTTTTAGCAAGTCGGTGCGGAAAGAACTTATCTTGTGTTGATTGATTAGCTTTGACGTTAACTTTGGGTGTGAACACATTGTATACTGATACAATACGGATACCTGGTGTGCTTTTAGCACGTCGCTACTCGCAATATGTCGCGTACTTTTTTTCACGGAATTAAATTTTCTGTCGTCCATAAAAATACAGTAAGATAGCTTGTAATTTGTAATAAGAATAAGGAAAACGAATATTTTACATATTCTTCATGAAATAAATTGTCGATATATGTTGTTTTTTTTTATTAATAAAGATAGAAATTGACAAAATTCCTCGTGTTGCATCACGATCCGAGCGATGGAAATCAGATGATGGAAGTGTCGTTTTTTTTATATTTTTATAGTCGAATGTTGAATTTGAGGTTTTTGAATTCCTCTACAATTTTCGAAATTCCTCTCCTTCACGGCTGCGGACACGTTTTGATTTGATTAAAAATCACGAGCAGCCCTTTGACGCAGAATATTCATGCAAAGTAGGCGGGAAGGAGGAAGCGTGAAATAACGACGTTTAAGAGGATCGAGAGTTGCTCGTGTGGCGCGGAAATCTCATTGCCTCGATCTTCTTTAAGTTACAAATTCACTCTGTATCCCGTGCCGCAATGAGATTTACACTTTTACCTTTTTGCCTCGTCGAAGACGAATTAAAAAGCGCATTAAGCAATTTCAGAGCGAGAGCTTTAACATAAACTGACGTGTTTACACAAGGAATCATAAATTGGGTCAAATCGAGAGTATACAGTGGGCGGTACACTAACGTAAGTAATTGGATGGCTGGTGCAATTCGGTCGGAAGATCCATAAAAACTATTTATCATTAATCGTCAGATCGTCTAATGAATTCATGTCCTTGATTTTTCTGTTATTTAGACCCTTTGAGCTTTGATTCCATTCCCATTTTCCTTTTTTTTTTTTTTTTATTGATGGCAATTGCGTCTTATTACTAGGCCACAGATTCTTATACATTTAAGGGAAATTTAAAAGTGCCACAGGTATAAAATGCACATAATGTGCAAAAGGATATTCAAGATGAAGCATTTGTTATAAGATTTAGCGGATGAAATAAATTTTTATGCAGGTTCCACTTATTTAGCTGTGCTAATAAAATTATGAAATTGCGTAAGAATGTGTGGTCTATTCGTTATAGCGCTGACAAAGGAGAACGTTAAAAAATGGTCATTTCTGGACATCCTTGCGAATAAAAAGTTCCCGTCAGAACATTTAAAAGCTTCTGCCAAGGAAGGAAAAATATTGTTAGTATTTACCCGATACGCGATGGGAAAGTTGAAAAAGACAAGCTTATTTTTTATTTTTTCCAAATTCTGATCCAGCTACGGAATAATCATTCACCTGTATCGGCATAATAATTCTTCAGAAATCCTTCTGATGAATCAATTGAAGTTTGAAAGTGAGCAAATCTGAAGAGCTACCAGATTGTTGGCACGCGAGTACAATAGTCAACAACGATCTTGTTGTTGTACTTCGAACTTGCTCGATTCCAAACTTCGATTGATCTACCAGCAGAATTTCTAAAGCATTATTTCCTCAGTATCCGAAGAAGACGAAGATTAAGTGTAACGCATGGGTAAGTTCGATCGCTGCCAGTTTTATCAACTTTCCCATCGCATTTCGGGTAAATGCTGCCATTTTTTCTTCCTTGGGAGATGCCATTAAGAGAACTTTCCCTTCCTAAGGGGGTCCAAAACCGGCTATTTTTTACATCCACCTATCAAAGTGCTTTATGTAACACGCACACGATACGTACAGTAACGTTTTGTACGACAAATATCTAAATATTTTTACAAATTGCTCTACTGACGTCTTTACGAGAAATTTGAGGGGAAATTTCTATCGAGTACCGTTTGCCTGATGACTTCGATATTACTATCGCATGCGCATTGTCAATCGTTGACATGTTGTTCCGAATCGAGCGAACGATAATAATGGGATAGAAATGGATTTTCGTTATCCTCGAATTAATTAACCAACAGTATGTTGCTGGTACCTGGCTGACAGGAACACTTATATATCTTAGGCAAGTGTATGCGATTCACGGCAGGGTGCATCGAATGCCTGACGCATTAATCCGTAGCAGCAAGTAACATGCTGCATAATCGGGCTATTGTAAGTGTGAATGTGTGTAAATGGACTGACGCATCTAGCGCAGTGGACGCAACGCTAGACGCAAACGCTGGATGCAGCGTTAGATGCTACGCTAGATGCTACGCTAGATACAATGGTAGACGTAATCAAACAGCCTACTTGGAATTTCATTGCGGCACGCACGTCGCGCCTCAACTACGCTATTGCGAAAATGAAATGGTATCGCACCTGCAGTTAATCGCTAAATCTTCGATCGATCTGTGCCTGCTCATCGAGATTTCCCAATCTTTTATCATATTCATTAACGTCAATGAATTATACATTTCTAAATTGCATCGCGTTTTTAGACTAATTTCTCGGTTTATTTCTACTCATATTTGTTAGTTTCATCGGAGTTCCTGAATGTTTCATCGTATTTGTTAATAATAATCAACTATAAGACAGCAAGATGGTCGGAATTTTCTGACCGAGCCAACGCTTTTCTAAATTGCATGGTGTTTTTAGTTTNAATTTCTCAGTTCATTCCCACCTTCGTTTGTTAGTTTCATCGCGGTTCCTGAATGTTTCATCGTATTTGTTAATAGTAATCAACTATAAGATCAGCAGGTTGGTCGGAATTTTCTGATCGACACAACGCATTCCTAAATTGCATGGTGCTTTAATTTAATTTCCCAATTTATTCCTAGTTTTGTTTGTTAGTTTATCGACGTTCCGAAATGTTTCATCGTATTTGTTAATAATAATCAAATATAAGATCAGCAGGTTGGTCGGAATTTTCTGATCGACACAACGCATTCCTAAATTGCATGGTGTCTTTAATTTAATTTCCCAGCTTATTCCTAGTTTCGTTTGTTGGTCTTGACGAGTTTTTCCGAATGTTTCATCATATTCATTGGCGAAGGTTGATTAGAACCTTCTAATTGCATTTGTTAGTTTTCTTTCGTTAGGCTTGCTTCATTTTGTCTAGTGCTTCTTTTATATTTTACGTTGAATAATTGTAACATCGTTATTGCCAAATTGCGATTTCATTGATCCTGTTTCCATATCTTTTTGCCGATGTTTTTACTTTCTAACTGTTCATTACGTACATTCTTTAATATTATTTTTCCAATCGCATGATATTAGACTAATTACCGTTTATTTTATGTTTGAATTCACTCATTTCCTGTATCTACATGTCGGCGTTTCTATTTGTCAAATTAACCACGTTTTCGTAACGTCTGTTTTATGCTGGAATTCATTCGTCTTGTATATGTACCTTGTCTTGTCTACGTTCTATTCTATTTCTTGAATTTGCTATGTTTTCATAACGTTCGTTCTATCTTTCAAATTTATTCATCTTGCATTTGTATCTACCTATCGATGTTTCTATCTTTCAAAATCACCATATTCTTTAATATTCATTTTTTAAAATTATATGGTAATTGGTTAGCTTTGTTTTATTTTGATTAATGTCTATTTCATGCCTGAATTACTGGAACGTATTCATTGCTCTGTATATGGTAGACACTTTCTAGTGGAAATGAGTATGCAAAGTTTGACTCTATATGTTGGATTAGTGCGAGTATATCGACCAATGTCAGCCATTGACCGAAGCCATGCCCACGGATAGATAAAGCTGCATATGCCCGGTGTGCATATTATGCATGCATAGTGACCAAACGCCGATATGCGTCTTGCATTTGTGAATTGCATTAAAATGAAAACAACAATTGGACTAGTATACGTACACATATACATTTTCACATCGTTCTTCTCAGGAGTTTTCATCTCCTCCAAATCTTTTTTTTATTTCTACCTTCAACGTATCCGTATACGTTATTCGTGTCAGACGCATTCGTCTTTCAGAGAATTTATTGCACAATTTTGCCGCAATCGATGGTTGATCGATATTCAAATAATGTAAATTTGATCCCCCGTAGATAATCCAAGCAACATTACAGCGTTATCTTATATGGCTCGTAGTCGAACCAGTGGAATTTATATTAGAATCTCATGAATGCTCGTCTCTTAGGGATCTGTCTTACTGAAATTTACAAATAATTCCGAGTCTATTAGCATTCTGGGATAATTACATTAGCAAACTCCTAATGGAGAAAATCTCAGCATGTGGAAGCTGTTTCTGGAAGATTATTTCAATTATTATTACTATTATTATCTTACTGTTATTTAAACGACAGAATGTTTTAATTACATGACACGCAGCGTTATTCTTACGTTTATAGTTTCCTTCTTTTCAGCTCTCTTGTCTGAAGATGTTTAGATTATTAGATTCGAAGATAAACGAAATACTCGGTATATTTGCCACAAATTTATAGGCTCGTAGAAGGACTATAAAAGAGCCTATAGGAGAGCTACTCGTTAATAAAACATTAGATTGATGACAATAAAGTATAAAGGACATTCGTGATTGTAACAATGAGCATGGTGATAAAAGTTATTAATGGACATTTCAATCAACAAACGCGTCAAAATCTTCGACTAATCAACCGACCACATTTCACTGATTACAATCTAGTTTCAATTATGCATACGATGCTCGAACTGGTTCAAGCAGGAAATCGTTTTACGATTTAATGCGTTCGGTAGACACTGACTGTATTAAATTTGGAAGTTGCGCGAAATCGACTGTAATGTGAAAAACGAGATTCCGTGAGAAACGCGTTGTTCTCTATTCAGCGTTGGAATTTGTAATAGTAGCTATAACGATTAGCGCTATTTCGGGCATCTCGAAGGCAAAATGCTTACGCCCTGATTTAATAGAGGGCAACGTGTGCATAGCTTTTAAGCTTCTTGTCTGAGGGTGTAGGCATAGATCGTGAACGGATGTCGTTGCAGCAGCGTCGTTACGACCATCGCCGCCTATTTTCGGTTTTTCCAGTCCCTTGCTTCAGCCTGAATTCCCGATATTTTTATCGAAGCCGTTCGCCATGCTTAAAATCGATATCCCGATAATGCATGGACACTTGCAAATATACAACCGAACGTCACGCTGCTTGCGTTGTTCCTTCTTTCTCATTCCTCGTTGTTCCTTCAACAATTACACATATTCACCGATAAAGAATATATATCTTTTCTTTCGGCATTTTACGAAAACCACACGAGACTCTAAACGAGAATAAGTTTTACTCGTCGTTCTGTGCAACGAAATTACGTTTCGTTAAAAACAACTGATCGTTCGTGTACTTCTGATCTGTAGATACATGTGATACGTTAATCGTCGATGTTGATTGTTACGATTGACAGCAAAATAAAAATGTTACGTGTACGAAGTAATCGCAGAGTTGGGAAAAGATCGACATGGTTTGACACGTAAGTTCTACTCTATGATCGTGCAATGAAATTATATTTTGATAGAAGTGAACGAATGTCCGGATACTTTTGAGCTATACGATGTACGTATAGTTATATCCAGTCTAACGACTGATCTCGTTAGCAAATCAAGCGTAAGTTGCAAACAAACAACGACAGTCGTAAACTGTAATTTGCGAAAGTAGCGCAGTACGAGCATAATGTACGCCGACTCGGATTGCCACCACGCATTTGTAAATTTCCTCATTCTACCTACAAATATTAATCACACGGCAGAGAAGAGCATTCGCGTCGCCCTCTCCACGCTACGCAAACGCGTTTCATTTTCATGCGACAATATCGGTTTAGAGACTGGCCACAACCGGTATGCTACGCAACAATGTCAACCATGTTAAATAATCGCTTAACGCGTCTATTTCCCTACCAAAATAATCCTCGAAATTATTCCCGCGGTTACCATTTATTCCGGCTGACGAAAGTATTCGAAGATTTGTACAAATCTTTTATGAACACATTAAGTGCGTAAAATACACATTTTCAACGAAACGTTTTGAAATTCCATTAGCATTGCAATGAGACGCGATTATCATAATTGTGTTGGTAAAGTTTCAAACAATTTTCAAAATATATGTAGAAGGTACAAGATATTTAATGAAACTACACATTTCATCGTTTATTTATCGTATTAATGTACTTTAATATTCAATGAATATCCTTAACTTCGTATTATGTTTAAAATGATTATTCTTCTTTGATTTCTACATAGATTTCCAAATTAGTTTCAAATTTTTCCAATATAAACGCGATAATTGTGCATCGTTACAAGGTTAATGTAATTCAAAGTGTTATTTAATTTATTAATTATTTGTCAATAAAACATTCTGGGAAAGTTATAGTATCCATCTGCAGATTATCGATGTAGACTGCAAACTTATATATTCTAATTAATTCGAGCAGTAATATTGGTAACCATCGATGAATCGCGTTTCAAATTTTAATATACTGTCGGTCAATCATTATACATGTAATTAAAGTTATTTGTTCATTCTACAAGAACATGAATATTACGTTGTCCATTAATTTCTCATTAATTTACGCATTTTATTAACATTCACGTACCGTTGACAGAGATTGTCTAATCCGCGTTATAGCCTTTGCAGCTCGTACTAATAATCTCTCGATCGTGCGATTATATCGCGAACACGAATGACACAGCTTTCTAGCTTTTATACGGCCAAGTTTATTTAAAAAAGTTTTTCATAAAACTGCGACAGCTTATGTTTCATTGGATGGGTTATATTACAAATACCATGCCGCGTTTTGCCATTCACGAGCAAAAAGTTTCCATTTCGAAAGCCTTATTATCCTCCTGTTAGATTTTATCTGGCAGCGTATTCAGCGACTGGTCATTTCGCGCCCAATGTACGCGCACAATGAAACAAAAGTTTGCACATCGTTCTCGAAACGAATTCAAGCAATTTCTAACACGAGTATTAATTCCTCTCGATGGTTTCGTTCAAATTGCATTCTATCGCGCGTAGCCAAGTATCGCGTATTATTATCGGTCCACTTTACTTGGAAGCGCTCGAAATTTCGATGGACAATTAATATCTGTCGCACGTGGAATGGTCGCGAAATTTAGGAATTCGCGTGTGGCCGGAGATTAAGAATACACAGCGAAACGGTAGCGAGTTGTAAATTAGTGCTATCGAGTTAACTTGCTGGTAATTAGCAGTATGAAAAAACTTGTTAGTCGAAGCTGGATTTACGGGGACGCGAGGTGACGTGCGGCATGAACCGCTGTAAATTCAATCGGCTGGCTGGAAGTTACGAGGACGTAGCACGAAACAGAAATGAGCCATAGTAGTTGCGGTCCAAGATCCGAACTTGGCTGATGGGTGTCCGAAGTTGCGGGCGAACGCTCGGTTTTGCTTGCAGGATCTCGTGGAGAAAATTGTCAAGGCTACACGATGGAAGACAAGTATGTACGCGAGGATCGATAACACATGCGGAGGGTGCGCTTCGTGGAAAGACAAGAAGGGATCGAGAGCGAGAAAGGCCATGGTGAAAGAGAGAATATGAGAGAAAGCTGGGGGAATCAAAGTGACGAAAACGAGAGGAAAGTGTTGGTAGCTGTTCTTGTCCAATTGTCTATCGAATCAGAAGGATTTGCTCATGAATTTCGACCCTACGTTTTCCCGAATTATATGTCGTTTATGTATGTCAAGGCAAGAGCAGACTTACGGTGTACGTAGAGACGAATTAATCGGACCCTGGTAACTTTATATGAGTTTGAATCAATTTCGCGCGTACTCCAATTAGTTCTGAAAATCGAAATTCCGATGACACTGTAGCAAAATGTAATTGAAAAGTTCGTAATCCCGGCAGGATTAATTGCAATTAATTTTGGCGAAAGATTTTGGAAAAGAAGGATACATTTGATATATCGTACAGATGTAATGTCATTTAATCAAACTTTCTCATTTTATGGCTATAATCGAGTAAAAGTTGTTATATAAAAAAACAGGTTATTCGAAACTTTATTAAAAATACGAAATAAGAGAACGGCAGTGGAGTTGCGGTTATTACGTTGCAAGGCAATAGATTTGCAATTGACAATTAACGTTTCAAAATGTTCATCGTTTTTATCAAACTGACGATAATAAAAAGTTGAATTTTTATTACATTACGAAGCTCGTTTTAAATTTGCTTCGTCTCCAATGACGAACCAATCAATTCTTTGTATCAATTCATTGCTCGTATTAATACTTGTTTGACATGTTCTCACAAAAGTCCAATGATGTGAAATCGGGACGATATCAAAGGCCAAAGTACCGTTCTCTTCGCGTGTCGTATTTTTACTATAATCTCTTCATAAAGCCTTAAATGACCCGTATTTATATGACAAAATATGATTAACTAACATTTGCATGCTCCATCGGATGTACACACGTATTTTTGTTATAATCTCTTAATAAGGCTTTAATTAACGTTTACAAACGTATATTGGAACGTATGTTTTTCGCTTAATTATACTCATAGAACACGCTGGCAAAGTGTGACTAAAAATCACTCTGAATATTCGATCAGACGTATACACAATGACAATGTATTTTACACGTTATATCGATCAACTGCAAACCATTTTTCTTGTATCTAATAAATCGACTAAAGTTAATCGATCAATTTCATCGCGCGAATAGATGCATAGATACGGCGTTGCGAGGCTACTATAAAACGAAATTAAATTTCTTTGAATCAGAATGACGCAGTCAGGTGCAGGCAATAATTGTTATCGATAAGCGGGAAATAACTCGAGGCGATAATTATTACAATAAATTTGTTCTCGGTTGAGGCGTTGCTAGTAGCAGCGAAAAATAGAGGCGATATTAAAGGGAAAGGTGGTTAATTGCCTGCGGCGAAGACAGCTCGAATAATTTTACTATAATTCCCGGCCATTTCTCATCCAGTTGAATCCCAAAATCCCATAACGATTTAATACTTCTGCCCTGTCATTCGTGCTCGAAATCCGACGAGATTCGCGGTTTCATGGTCGAATGGCTCGTTTCATACTCTTCGACGTTGTGTCGTTCGTGTGCCATAGAATTAATTCAATCTATGAACTGAAAGAAGATGCGAAGCTTTATACTGATTACTCGTTTAGTCTATTTTATGCTAAACGGAGAAACGATACAGCGAAATTGTAAAATATATTATGTATAAATATTGTTTAGATTCGTTATGGCTCGTGTATAGATCTTTTTCTCTAGCTTTCTTCTTATATACATACTTATTTTATTTATTTATTTATTTTAGAAAATTTAGCATGCTCGCCTTAAAGTTTAAAGGACTCGTGCAGCGTGCACGTTTTTTCTTTCAATTGTATCAAGTATTCAATTATATGAAACTGTCATTTTGTCCGGCACTTTATACACATAGCGTTAAGTAGATTTGTCGATTCTAGAGATTTAGCCGCAGCTATATGTCACCTGCGACAGTTGTATTAAATTAATTTCTACCATCATTAAAAGTTCAACGTTGAGTAGTTATACCTAGACTGCGAATATGTATGCAAATTAATACTTTTATAAATATTAAAAATAATGGAACATAAACTGAAATTCGTTTTATGCATTACATATTGTAAAGAGATTTTTGCGTTTTATATGCGTTCTGGTTAAAAGCGTGCTTTTTGAGGAATTTTTAAAATTAGTTTTTGCAAGAAAGAACTGGCTCTGAGCTGCGTTCTGCAGCTCCGAATGAGATTCTATGTTCTTACGACTTCCAATGAATTTCAAATTGCTCGTTACGGTCATCGAAAATTGTAAACGTTAAACGCTGACCAACTTTACGATCTCACTATGTCGCTATCACCAAGTATGCGTATTTTTTCAACCTTATATCTTCTTATTCTTTCCGGAAGATATCTGCCCGCAGGGAAGCAGTGGAAATATGCTTCGACCGAATCTTTTTGTAAGATAGCTTCCCGCAAGGTAGAAGTGAAAATATACTTGGACCGAATTTTTTCGTAAGGTATCTTCCCGCAAGGTAGAAGCGGAAATGTTCTTCGACTGAATTGAAAAGGAGATTGTGATGCCAGAGAAAATGATTGTGTTATAAGGAGATTACTTTTTTAAGCAGCTAGTGATTATCACAAGGAATCTTTCGTTAGGAGAGGACGTTATGGTCTCTCGTCACAATGTTTTCATCGTGTAACGTCGGAATGCTAAATGCAGGCTGCGCAACAGAGGCTGGATAAATAATCGCGAAGTGCTGTCACGAACTCTGCGTTAAAATACCGCTCATAAATGTAGATAAAATACCGCTCATCAATCTGTAGACGCTTTGAAATTCCAGATTTAGTGAGTAATATTGAACCGCCAAATTTAAACCTTGATGAATTTCATTTTATCCGCGCGAAGCTAATAAATGAACGATCTATTGAAATTTAAAATTTCAATAGGGTTTTAAATATTACGATAACCTCTTCTCTACGTTGTCAGTAGTTTGATCGAATGACGCAAATCGGCTGAAAATAACGAACTCCTTAAATAACAAAACTGCTGCATAACGTTCCACAGAGATGGCGAATTGTTTTAGTTTTTAAGAATAAATTTCATCGTGTCATGATACGACGGCTCTAACAAACGATAAAATCGTACTCAATCTGCTTCCTATTTGCATTTTTCTAGTTAAGTTTAATTTTGTTAAAAATAACCAGGTGTTCATATACTTTCGAACGATAGCGTGTGCTTGTCTCGTAGAAGGGTAAAGCTTCTTCCTCGAAGTGGATAATAAAAAGTAAAATCAAAAGGTTAAATAAACTCTACCATTGTTCCTTGTTCGTTGGTATTCAGGTTTCGAAACTTCCGTGTGAGCATATTTCGCTTACGTGCAGAGATCGATCTCCCTCGTGTCCCGAAAGGAAGGGCAACTTTTACCCCAAAGGGGGTTTATCAACATCCCCTGATCGCCGATGAACTCGATTTATCGTTTTATCCTTGCCCCCCTCTAACGTATAGTGCACTTTCATCGGTTCGGGAAACACTTTAGCCGGCTTTACTTTAATTTCCTAAAGGGCTGATAAGAGGCGCATCTTACGGTGGATTACTACTTAGGGAGGAGCGAAGAAAGAACAAAAAGAATAAAAGCAAACGGAAATAACGTGTTTTATAAAACGTAGTTTAGCAGAGGAATGCGTTAATGATAAATAAAAAAATTAATTGTAAAAGTCTTACTTATCGATACAGTTACTCTCTTTACTGTGTCTTTTTAAATAATAGATAGATTTCTCTGCATTTTTGGACAAGTTAAAACCGTCAAAGTGCACAGACTAATATACAGATATAATATTAGATCGTCTGAAAAGTTTCTTTCCTTTTATAAGGAAATAAAGGATGCACATTATTTTCCATTTTATATTATTTTATCGAATTACGTATGATCCGTTTTGTTCTATCAAAATAAAGATCACAACGTTCGACAGATTAGCTTTCATGTTTGTATAAAGATGCATCGTTATAAAAGACGTGTCTGTAAAAGAAAGACACCTACCTAAATAAAATAATACCTAAATAAAAGTATGTATAACACGTTCAAAGTACGACACATGTTATAATATTTTAGCGAGTGAAACAAATCCGAGCTTAGCTGTATATCTGTATATCTGTATATTGTTAGATGTATTCGTAGAAATATGAATTTGCATAAACATCCGCAGTCTGGCGGTTAGGTGCCATTACGAAATCACTATTGATCGTCTAAACTTTTGCACAGCATTGTATCTTTATTCGTGCCTGTGTCCCACAGGAGATGCAAGATATAGATGATCGTACGCGCAAACTTGTCGCAATGGAGGACATTCGCGCTTCCGTTTTCATTTCCAATCGCCCAATGGATGAGCAATTCCCGTTTACAGGCTATAACAATGGAATTTCAAATGTCGATAAAACATTCACGATGGGTAATGTTTCTTGGCAAATCCATTGCGAGCGTTCTATTCGACAGGATCGATGCGGCGCACAGTGGCACATACGGTGGACAAAAATCAAAGTAATCATTGTTCGATTTCGATCTCATTATTCGACGATATCGTTAGTCCACCAGCGAGTAATATAAATGTAAATAATAATTTCTCAAAAATAAAAAACATCTGATTTCTGTATGACACTTACGAGAAAATGGAAAACGTTATCGCGCGTGGTGAGACAAACAAATAAATGTTCGAGATATTTCAACCGAGCCAGGCAGCAAGGGAAATATAAAGAGATTCGATAAACAGGCTTTTACTCACGTCGGATTACTTTATATCGAATTTCAGGAAAACTGCCTATTATACATATTTCTTTATCCTTGTCCCGAATCCTCGTTCAAATGACGCGCCGAGGAATGCGAAAACTTGCGAACGTGGTGAATTTTACTTCTTGTCCCGTATCCTGGTTTCTTATTCAAATGTCGTGCTATGCGACAGACGAAAGACTTGACGAACGGGATAATGAGAACGCGACATCCGAGGAGAAAGGACTCGCAGATTCCTGTGATTTGCATTTCGTAGAAACGCAGAGTATATCAGCTTCAATTTCGTCGGCCGTCTTCAGCGAATTCACCAGTAGCACAGAGGGAAGACTGGTTATTGCATGGACGTTCTCGTCCATCCGATAAAGACTTCTATTTTGGTTCGAGCCAGATCGATCGTGCTGCAAAATTGGAATATCGATCGCGAGCGTGTTGCTTTTTAGTCGTGTCGCTTTTCCCCGGTGTATGTAACAGCACGCACGACACGAAGATTTATCAATCGCATGAAAATCGTGCGTATGGGAATTTATGGAAGAAGTTGCGATAATATGGGAAACAATAACAGTTGCTGGACGTTCGCCTTTAAGAAAAATCAATTTCTTCCCATTGGTTGCAGCGTCGTTAGCTCCATTTTTCGATTGAAAGAAGCCTCCTTGATGGCGTTTATATTTCGTGAAATCAGGTTCTACTCTTTAAAAACCAAGAGGTGGAAAGAAGATCGTATTGCACGAGCGTACGGTGCTCTGGGACCTAGCGGGCAATTTTTCACGGTTCTTTTTGTTTTTCTGTCTACAAGACCGACTTTTTTCATCGTGGAATACATTTTATTAGGAAGTTCGTAAGTACGGTCGGCTTTGTAGGGCGACCTAGGGCGAAACGGGCTCCTGTCTTGGATAAGGAATTGTTCTGATCTTGAATTTGAGTAGTTCGCCATAGGCGCTCTTCCATGTAATTTAAAGAATAAGATACAAAAAGGGATTCCTTGTGGAGGAACAAATGAGCTCAAGCTGAACTCCGCAATATTGAATTTTTCTTGGGAAAACGATCGATTAACTCTTCAACAATGTTATCAGACAGCGAATGTATAAATTTCATATGAAAAGAGAACATCGTGCTCGATACAGTTATTAATATCCATTTCTTAGAAAGAGCTTCAAGCGAGCAATTTACGTATCTGATGCTCAGAGTGTTCTTCTTTGTTCACCATTGAACTGATATTATGTATCTATTAGTAAAATTGTACAGACTATACGATTATTGATAAATTCTATAAACAATTTATATCGTGCGGCAATGATATTGCTATACCAGGAATATCAGCGATTTTACTTGTAAAATTGTAAGAACTGTTTAGCAGAATTCTACAAGCTACGACTCGTGACGTGTAAATTCACGAAGGTTCTTTCAAAGAATTAATTGTGATAACGACTGAACTCGAAGAGACCTTAATATATAAAAAATCAGAAAACGTAATAAATCTCGAGGCTAAAGAAATTATGATCTTCTCAATCGTTGATTTTGCATTCTCCGTGAGATGACGAAACGTCCGCTTGCTCACGGGATTCAATTCGATCCGAAGCTTTTAAAAACGTAATCTAATTATCTCAATAGAATGAGCCATTGATCTTCGAAAAGAGGAAGGATATAAAAGAGCATTGTGCTGGAAGCAAGTTACGATGCCTGCAAATAAAATCTGCGGAATCGAAGATAAACTGCCGCGGACAGGCAATGGAGAATCTATTATTTAATCCAGCCGATGCGCTTCTCCATATTTTACTTTGGGAATTCTGATATCTGAATGCAAACCGTTAGAGGAAACCAGAGCAATAAAGGGATATTTATTTTTACCACAAAGAGAAGAATATCGAGTTTACGAGATGCATCGTAATATTTGCATTCTCGGTCAAGTACTCGGGTGTCGGAAGAGTCGCGAGATTATTCCGTAGTTGGAAGGAAACGGTGCGGTAGCTATTAAAACGACACTCGAGAGCAATTTTTCTTTCGATTCCAAAGAAATTCGTTACGTTTCGCGATAAAAAGCGCCACGAAGCCGAGCGAAAAGTAATTTCCCTTCGAAAGTCTGCGGGACATTTTTTGCTCAGCCGACTAGTTTGCCTATGAAATATATGTTTAAGCTTCGTATTCACTTGAAAATTGCTCGATGCAACTTGCTAAATAGCGGTACATCTTATCAGCGGATACACTGTAGCGCAAAAAGAAACTGGAAAGTCAGTCGATATTTCGTCTTCCTACTTTGTGACGATGTCTTACGAATCTCATTTCTACATGGTTTGAGGATTTTGCCAATGGCCGTGGAATGTTACGATATCAATTTCACGTAGAATTAGAAGAATCATAACTAAACTACACGTTGCATTAATGATAGCTTATGACGAGCATGCTCTCCCTCAAACACTTTCAGGATTGTTCAACTTATCGTTAGTACATGATACACAGAAAATTATAAACTAATAGATACGTGATTAAATTATACACTGATAGATATAGACTATATGAAAAGAATAGTTGCGACGAATAAATTAGATCATTTCTAAAGCTACACTTAAAAGCCAGAAACACAGAGAACTTCAAATATTTTACGACATCTTGAGAAATGAAAGAATACTTTAATTAAGAGGGGTAGCGTAATATTCTGGCACACACAGGTGTAATAATAATAAAACGTAAAATCATTTTGTTGATCATTCTATACCTTTATAATCGAATTACATCTTGTCAGAAACAAGCTCGAGCGGTAGTCTCGTTACTTTCTCGTTGTACCGTGAGCTTTGAAACAGACATAAAGAGGAAGTGTGCTTAACGTCTGCTTCGAAGATCGTGCACTTCTCTGGAAGTGTAATTTAAAAGAAATGCAGCGAGTGGAGCTTTCTATCTGCTACAAAGGCCGAACGAATGTGATAGAACATCCGTGAAATCGGTCGGAATTGGCTTTTCGGTTTCTTTTGTTTGAAGGATGGCGCTTCGATTTCGAAAGTAATTTCTTTTCATAGGCGAAACGTGTTTCCTACTATTTGCCAGTTTTGAAAGAAGAGAAGCTGTAAACCCCAGGAAATGTCCCTGCGAATTACAAATTACGGACGATAAGAGACGGAGGTCGAAGAAACATGCGGGAAACAATAAAAATGTCTCAACGAATGCGATGCCCGGATGAAGAGATGAATAAATAAATGAGCCCCCGCAGGCCAAGTTTTAAAGTTCAGCCCCCGAAATTAGATTTACCCTCTCGGTGGTTGTTTATTCTTCGGGGCGGATATTTTTTCCAGCGAAGACGAAAGCAAACAAAGAAGCGCGGTTTTATCGTGTCGTTTCCACCGTCTTCTATTCTCAGAAAGGGAAAAATCACTTTAATAGTCGTGATATCTACAGCGACGGGATATAAAATATGAATATTAAAGCCGCTTCTATTGTCAGAGGAACGCTGCTGCAATTGTTTACTTCGATTTCATAAACTCCAAACCAATGGAACACCGTAGCTGTAAATCAAATATTCAAACATCCGTTATTTATTTATCGACCTGCTTATGGCATTTTTTCCTCTCTTAAATAATTTTATATCTTTCTTCTTGGAAACTGCAATGAAATCGGGGCTTGACTTTTTATATTTAGATATTAATTAAAAAGCGTGGGTTCGATGAAAATCACTGACTTTCTGCTGCAAGGAAATTGTTAAAAGAGATGTTAAACTTATCCATTTTTTCCTTTATTCCAATAAGATTGTAGTTAGCTTGTAGTTCCCGAAATATTACTGGCGAATATTTTTTGCGGAGTAATTCTAATAGAGAATAGAAAATTCGATTTCTACACGTATGGTGGAGATACAAAGTGTTCTTACGTCTTGAGTATGTTATACATGTACATTGTACAATGAATAATGGATGTCGATAGCAGGCACTGAAACAATGATAAAGAAAACCGGGCAACAGCGTATGCCATTTTCTGCAAAATGTAGTCGCAAATTCATGCATTCTTTGCATGATATTGAAATATTTAAAAAGGGAAGAAATTTTCTCAATGCCTGGAACTACAGTATCCCTGTAGGATGTAATATCAGAAAATTTCCAAGTATCGTTGGCGCGAGGCTCGTGTTTGTTCTTAGCTAAATGAAATTCATTTTCCAATGCGATTTCGTGCAGCTGCTATTGAGCTCTACGCCGACGGATTCGCGCGTTCCGATTGCAGAAAATAACAAAGTGCGGCTGTCCCAGTCGGTGGGTTTCCGATGATACGCCGCTGGCTGAAGTTACAGAATAGAAATGTAATGGGCTGGAAAATTAGCAGAGGAAACTGAGAAAGGCAAGAAACGCAATAGATATCTTTTCGACGTCCTTACTTTTCTCTCAACTATCGATAGTCTGCCTTTTTTTTTCCCCCAAACGCTTTTTACTGTTATTTCATTACAAGATTTCGCTTAACTCGATACGTTTGAAGCTAACAAATTTTTCGACACGTTTTTACTTGTCCGAATTTCTTGCGTCCAGACTCGTCGTAGACGACAGTACAGTTATTCTATTGAA
This sequence comes from Bombus soroeensis, assembly GCA_014737365.1. Classification (NCBI taxonomy): domain Eukaryota; kingdom Metazoa; phylum Arthropoda; class Insecta; order Hymenoptera; family Apidae; genus Bombus; species Bombus soroeensis. Next base: position 553,698 of record JACXIL010000165.1, on the reverse strand, counting down.
TTTAATGTTCCTTTATAAACTGTATTTATAAACTTTATTTGTACGCCACAAGCTTCCTCTTGTATATGTCTGTTTCCGTGTCTGTCGTCAAATCGATCAATATAATCTAAAAATTGTTTAAAAAATTCACTAAACAGTAGAAAATAAAAATGTACAAACAAGGTTTTATTCATAAACGCATTAACAAGTAAGGAGTAAGCTATGCTTTGTCTTGTGAGTCGACTGAATAAAACCGTGGGCGCCATATCTATTGTTAAAATAACATCAATCGACAACCCCAAAATTAATCGGGTTTCGTGCCTACTGTACTAACTCATTTTCTCATTTACACGCGAAATTTAGCTCGTTGCAACTTGTAATTAGAGTCTCTGCCACGATGTTATGCAATGATAGGTTAGGATAGGTATCATCCTAACCTCGCAATGGATAGTGACAACCTAACCTACTAAATAGGTAGGCATCGTAACCTATGCAAGTTGCAGCGTGTTAAACGTTACGCGTGAATGAGAGAATAGATGCTTCAGTACGGTGAACATGATCAATTGTCGATTGATGTCATTTTAGCAATAGGTAGAGCGCACACGGTTTTATTCAGGCGAGTCACGTCCCACAAGAGTCACGCATCACAATTGCGATTATTTTTAACTTTTTACTGCGTTTACGAGGAGAACGATGACTTAAAAATTTGTTCAATTTATATTTAATTATACTATTACAGGTTTCTCTCGCACGATAATTTCCCAAGCAATAATATCAGCAAATTGACAAGTTACAAATTAAAAGGTATAGATTTCTATTTTAGAATTGTATAATTATTGTAGTCGAATAATTTAGAGCTTGAAGAAATGCTGAAATATTAACAAACCTAAGGATCATCGGATAGATTTTCATTGTTCGCATTTACTCGGTTTTAATCACGTGCGTCTCATTTTAATGAATAAAGATGCACGATGTTGGCAGCAAATTCTCGTTTATAGCTCTACTGCAGCGTAGCTCGTTGGAACCTTATTAACAAGCGAGCTCATGATTTTTTTCCAATTAAGCCTTTTAATTACACGCTACCGCAAAAGCGCGATATTTTCTCCTTTCTTTCTTTTCGTTGCAATCTCGTTATGGGATGTGCATGAAAAATAAAATATTTTCAGCGAACAGTGTCAAACTGAATACCAAGATGTTTAGCTACGGAAAACAAACAATTGGCTGTGCAACATGTATCATCTCCAAGTTTTAGTAGCGGTAGCTGATATTAATTTTGGCAACTCGACAGTTACGCTCAGGACGCGTATTTACTTGTTCGTAGCAGAAGTAAACCTTCCCGCTTTAAGTCATTTTTCATTGGGTCTAGCGAAAGTTTCGGCGGCTTTACTCATTTTTAATGGTCCTCCTTAAAAGCTCATAATGGAAAGATTCATAATGGAAGCTCATAATGGAAAGCTTTGCAAGCCAAAGCGAGTAACTACAGTATCCTCGAACTAAGCTCATCCTAAATAGCGCCGAAAGTTTCGAAAAGTGTGCAAAATGTGCACCACTGACAATATTTTTGTTTCGTATATTAGATTATGTACGAAGTTCATTCGTTTTTCAGTTTTATATCTTGGAAATGTTATAGAAACCTTACTAATGTTAACTGTAATGAATAAACACGTTACATGTTAACGATAATTGTACCATTTAACGACAGGCAAAACAAACATTACGAATACTTCGTAAAAGAGAATTGTTTGTTACTATACAAGTGCAAAGTATGTTTCAGATTACTGGATTGTTTGTTATACTTTTACCGTCGGAATATATCGATCGTTTCGGTATTTGGAAAAATTCTTTCTCCAAATATCGACTGGTTTAAAGAATATCAAAGTCTACCACACTTTTTAAAAAGCTTAAAGTGCCGGGGCAAATAAGCAATTTAACCCTTAAAGGCTATTATAGGTGAAATTTCACCTCGTGCAAATTTTGCTTCGATATCGTCAGCAAACAACTTTTCTACCTTCTACGTAATAGCGAGCGGTAATACAAAATTTCATTGCATTTGTTTGACTTTATTGCTTTCTGAGATAAGAACAAACGTAGCAAGATGAAATTTCATCCATGATGGTATATTATAATATTATAATCTTTCGATAGTAACTAAGAAGTAATCCGTGCACAAGAATAATAGTACAACGTAATGGACAACACCGATTAAATAGATCGTATCATAAAAATGGCACGCACACATTTTAAAAAATACCAATGAATTTATTACACGACCTAATATTATAGTCCCAGGGTAATGGTTAATGGAAACGTTAAAAAGAACTAATCCAAAATAATTTGCGTCGGGTAAGGCTGCGAATATACCAGAACGGTGAGTAGCGATGGGATCTAAAAATGTTCGAATTAAGAGTCAAGACTTTTAAGAATTTTAAGCTTCGAATGCTGTTCAAAATAATTCGAATCTGTCGCCACATATATCGTACCAAGGTATTTACGAGTTTTCACGTCACCAAATGAGATTTGATCGAGCGAATCGTTTTAATTTTAATGGCAATCGCGGAACATTGACTTTGGTTCGATCGTGAATATTCGAGGACTAATCTGGAGCAAGTTTGTTTAATGAGCGGAAGTAGCGACAGGACGCTGTCAGCATTTCCTGATTTAGATAATATCTTAACTATCTTAGGGAAGCGGCAACTTTGTAAGGGTTGTCTTAATTACAAAAGATAAGATCCTGTGGCATTATTTTCGGTGACTTGATCTCACGAGTTTTCATCCTGAATTTTGTTTCATCTTTGTTACAGTAACGTTAACTTCACAGCGTTTTATCTGTGTTGCGATGCGTTGCAATTATTATTTGCATTCAAATAACGATAACTATACAGCGAACGTTTAGAGAAATTGATATTCTTGCGAATACGATGAAAGAGGTGGAACTTCAGCAGAGATTTGTCTCATTCATTAAGTAATACGCTGCGTCTCATAAATATAAAATCGCTGAAACTTTTCCATTTTTATATTTTGCGTCATATAAAAGTTGGTAGAAAATTATTCTTGTGCCTTGATTAAGATTAGCGTAACAGAATATTTCATTAAAAATTCAATGCAGGATACAATGAAACGAAATTATAATAATAGCCTTCATAAGCTTAACTTTTCGATTTTACCAACTTTCTATTCTGATTTTCTCGTGTTGTATCCTGCACCTGTATAAGAAGAAAAGTTTTAGTGTGGTTTTACAGTTACGAGGTGCTGCAGTTTAACGAGTGCTATACTTTGAATATCCTATACATTTTTGCATATTATGTATATTATGTGTATCTTTACACTTCAAATTTCATATATTTTAAATGCTTAAATTTCCACGTTCTACTGATAACTATCATTGTTCAAGGCGAGAAGATTTAGATATATTCGTAGAAATTTCTTGAAATCATTTTCCAAATTCTCTCTTGATCATTGCTCTGTTAGCAACATGTTATATTAATTCGTGTACGGTTTGCATTCGATTACGCAATTAGTAAATATCAAGGAGAGGGAGGCCATTGATGAGTATGCATTAGGATAAATTATGCTAACGCACAAATGTCCTAATATTTCGTGAAACCACGCGTGCAATTTATATTCCTATCTAATTACCATTCGATATGCCAGGTCACAGATTTTCGTGATATTCTCGCTACGCGTGTCATAGTCAACACGAAATGTAATTCTTCTCGAAACGCGTAGGAACAATTTTTCCGCTTATTAAAATTGAACCATCTACTGCTACTGCATTAAAAAAAAAAGAAAAAAAAATGGAAATCAGAGTAAACCAGGTCGAGTAATAATTCCTGAGTTATTACTTTCATGTGAAATCCGTCTGATTAAATTTGTATTCTATATAGATAAAAGGGAAAAGTGACTGACTCACTCGTCAACGTTCAGCTCAAATCGCTGTACCTAGAAACGTGAAATTTGGACAGTATATTTCTTTTATAACAGACAAGAGACAAGAAAGGATTTTTCGAAATATCTACCCTAAAGGGGTAAAAAGGTGATACATTTCTTCTTAAAAGGACACCTATATCCCACGAGCTGATAAAGTTGGAAATATGAAACTCGCCATACGAACTTTTTATTAAAGATAAACAAACGCGTGTTCGCCTGTCTTTTGAAATTCAGCTTTTAGAGGGTGTTCAAATAGAATGTAATAAACATAAATTGTTAAAGGGGCAAATACTGTGCGGGCGAAGCCGCGGGCTAGCAGCTATTGTCGCAATAATATATTTATTCCATTCTTCTATAAATATGAGGGCTGAGTTGATAAAAACTCTTGAAATAACTTGAAATAACTCGTCGTTTATTGACTTTATTACTTAATTATTGAAATTCATTGCATTTGAAAATGCTGGTCGGACAAGTATATCTTGATTTTTTAATCGCTTATATTTTCGCACATGTAAGCTATTAAAAAATCAACGTGTACTTATCCCATCAGGATTCTTAAATAAAATCAATTTTACTACAAATGTTATTTGATAAATGTTGAAAATGACCACGAGAGTTCGTGCTCGCCATCCATATGCAGATGCGCTAGTTACAAGAAATAGTAACTAGAAGGTAGTACTAGATACAATCGATAGACTTAATCAATAGATTTAGATGTTCTTTTATTTTTATCCCTAGTCCATGTAAGAATGTGCAATAAAGGTTTTTCGGCTCAGAACGGAGTGATAGATCCAAAGAATAAAATAATACCTATTGTGATCCTACCTCTGAATATAGAAATAACAACAATAAAATCAGCGGTTAACAATTAATTTCAACTAGTAGTTTTTACCGACTCACCCTGTATATTCTTGGTAAAAAAATTCAGATATAGGTATCTTTAAACAACGCTTGCAACATCCTTCGAAATGACAAAATAGCGAAACAGACAAATTTATTATCCAACTCAATACGTAATAAAGGTAAAGCAATTTCAATTCAGTCGATTCCAGTCTTTGTAAATGTAGATATAATTCATATGGAATAACAGAACCCGAGTGACGAGTTAATTCGTCTTTCTCAGAGAAAAGAAATTGCTTTTGTATTATACAACGTTGAATAAATCGATGGGATGGAAGAGCAGGTCGAACCTATCCAATTTCCAATCAACGAAGATACCGTTTAGAACAGCAACAAGGAAGTAGTCTGTTATAGTGTTCACTGCTTTACAAAAGAACACGGCTATAGCGCATCTTCTTGTTTAGTGTGGTCGGTTCGTAAGTGGCATCTTCGGTGGAGCAAAGGTAATCGAAAAGAAATACCGGGAGTGGTTCTTTTATCCGGAGGAAGAGAATGTTCGCCATGAGATTTCTTTTAATTCACCTTAGCTGTAACGGTATCAAAGCGAGTCGTCAGGACCGAATGAAAGGAGGTACTCGTATCTTTGAACAAGGGAAACGTTGACCACTTATTAAGGATTCCATTTGGCCCGTGTAACCTACGCTTATGCGCCATTAGATAGGTGGAAAAAAAAGAAGGGCGAAACCAAGCTAGAAATTGCAGTTTCATTTCGCGAGAACACGCCAGCCTTCATTTATCCACGCGATCATTCGCTGCGAAAGATGTCAAGAGTCCTAACGAATTAGGTAACTCGACTGAGTTCTATTCTTTCGGAATTTTGACAGTGCAGGAACATCGTGGCATTAATTTCTGTGTAAAACCGGAAGCTCAGAATTGCGACTAATCGCAATTGTTATCTTTGTATTAATGATAGTTCTGGAAGATATTTCTAGAAGATATTTTATCTTGTGTACAGACACCTCGTGTAGTCTGAACATTGCGAAAATAATAGAGAATGTTGAAGGTGTTTGAAGCGAATGGCCAAGAATGATCTCAAACTTCATAATGTTTAATGTCGTTTAAACGTAAGTCCGTAATTTTTAAGGACCAAGTCTAAAATAATGAAACCTGTTTACACTACTGAAGTTTCCTACAATTAGGATAGAAAAGTAGGGCACGTAATAAAAAATGAAGAAATAGAGAAAGAGCAGATGACTTTTTATTTTCGCCTAATACATTTGTAAAGAAATTTTTTAGTAAATATTGAAATAGGTACTCTTGTGAAATACTGTAGGTCGGGAATAAAATACGAAGAAACGTTTCTTTAAGCGTGATAGCCAGTAATGGATGCTTCTCAGACGTTCTCGTAGCACATATAATACTTCTTTCAAGATTGCCAGATCATCTTGAAAATCGTAATAGTTTTCAAACCTTCTACAATGACTACGCAAAATATTGATAGCATTTTTTATCAGACTCTCCATTTTATCTTCATAGTAACAATTTTTATATTCGTATCACCGTATTACCAAATGATATGAAACTTAATATACTTGGACCTAGTTAATTAATTAATTGCTACAATAAATACGAATGTGTGTGAATACTTTTGTATCCATTTCATATCGAAGAAACACTGATGAATTTCAATATCTATTTGCGAAATCACTGTTGAAAGATCTCGAGTATCTATCGATGATAGTATCCCGCAATGTGAACGCTAATCCTGTGACCTCGATGACCCCTGCTACCTTCGACCGATATCGAACGCTATTGACACGACCTCAATTAGTACTTATGATCTTCGAGTGATTTCAAGTTTCATTGGAGCATCATAAACTATTCATGATGACAGAGATAATACGATTATAATAAGTGAAGAAACTCGATCCATTCATCGCTTGATTATTGATACACCGAGGGAAGCATTAAATTATAAATAATATTTGTTCGAATGCAGGTGGAAATGACGATCTAATAACTTGTTGACTACAGTTTATCAAATGAAATTCATGGAAAATATCTGTAATATTGTTGACCGAGCAATTAAGCGAAGTAGATTCTTTAGAAAATTAATTAGAAAATTATTAGTAACAATTACTTAATTGCCTAGAGTGAGATTGTTTATGCTATTTCAATTTCATAATTTTGCTACCAATAAGTATCATTTATAGTTCCATCATTAATTTCATAATTAAATAAAATCAAACCTAAACAGAGATTTGTTAGATTTATCAAATTTTATAACCAATTTACTGTACGTATTTTATATATCTCTGCATATTATCGATTGAATCAACAGAAATAGATATATAAAGACGAGATATTTGTTGCAACGTTCGATGCATGAATTCTTCATACATCTTAAAACTTCAGTCTTCATCTATCTTCACACAAGTTTCAAACCAGATAGTAATTTTTAAACAGCTTTTTAGCCATTCCTCAAGGTAACTTGACTTTCTGCAAGCGTCTTAATGTTGTATAAATACGTATTTGCACAACAATATGCATTTGAATTAAGCGTGCATCGTGTTGGTTAAGGTGGATTACGAAGTGGATTCACCTTATTTGCATAGAGTTAATCCCTGCTAGAAGACCTGTGAAATTTCTCTTGTTAAAACGCCGCCAAGCCCGCACTAGAAATTTAATGTTATTTAATCACCTCAATTTAGTCATCTTTTTTCTTATGGTTAAATGATATTTATGGAAGTCTAATTGTTACACAAGACTTCGCGGATAATTAGTTATCCGGTATTGAGGATGATGTTTGCAAACAACGAAGAAGCTGCGATTCGTGATATAGGAGCTATATCGAGCTTGTAATATCAGCTTATGAGCAGATATAGCGTTCGATCCGAAACGTTGGTGATTACCCTGCGACCGATAGGCAAATAATTAGCCAAACGGGGACATTTCGATAACAATCTATCTACCTCACTTGCCGTTAGTTTCGCAGCGGTATAGTCTGCTCAGTTGCTATGTTCATCGATCCTCTCTCTCTCTGTCTGTCTGTCTGTCTGTCTGTCTGTCTCTCTCTCTCTCTACAGAAATTCAGTTTCATGATTTCCTTAAAAAATATATAGTGGTTTACGAAAATATCTGTACAATTGTCTACACCTGATATCCTTTGTAAATATATGTATATCATGAAGATATCTTTCATAAATGTATATCGTGTGTGTTATATGAGATACTTTGATCTATCGAGATGTCGCAACACATTATCACAGTTAAATGGCAACATATCGGTGAAATTCAATCAAAGCTGCAAGATATTTCGCGCAAATAGGTATATATGTATTTTGCACATATCACAGAGATATTTAAACAGTCAGTCATCGATTACATTAATAAGCCTCAATATTTAATGGTAATATCTGTAATACTCATTATACGTGTACTACAAGTGGTTATTTGTGCTGTATATTAATTTTTTACTAAATATACATTCGCAGTGAATGTTTTATAATTTCTATATACATTTCCAGGGTTTGGTTTAAACTTTATATAGCCGCGAAAGACGTGTCGTATTACACTGTTAATAAAATTCCACAATATCCTGTGCAGCGCATAATGTAAAAATGTGTTGCATCCTTCGCATCGAATAAATAACGTTGAATACAAATTTACAGAAAATGCCAGGTATTACAGGCCGCACGATATCCGGTTTCAATTCCGTGGTTATGATAGATTCATCGGTGCAATGCGTATTCTCATAAATTGCTTCAGTAAATTGCTTCGTTTAATTTCGCCCAAGTTGATGCCATTTAATTAAACGACAAACAATTGGACAAATGGCAGGGAGGTCGAAAGTCCTTTGTTCCCAATGTTTCATGGTAATGCAAAACTGTACTACTATTCGCTGCTTAAAACAATACCGTGTTCTTAACGCGCTACGAAAATGGTGTTTGCCACCCGCGCGGTGATTAATTGAACAATTCCAACGAACATGGCCATCAGCTTTAAAGCACGCGAAATTTCGTGGAATTTTTGTTTTTAGCTGCTGTTGGTTTCAGGCAATAGCTGCTGAATCCTTGTTATCGGAACTGTTCGGTTATCCGAACTGTCTTGTCTCGGACAAACGAGGTTCTGCCCTATGAAAGTATTAAATAGAAATTAAATGAGACATTTATCATTAGACCGTGGATTTTTATGTTATTGTTATGTATTAAATTCATATTTTTGAGAATATAATTAAAAAGCTAGAGTCTCGGTAGAAAATTGTTTTACGTATCAAGTATTATAGAAAGTACTATGCTCTGGATATTTTATCTCCTCGTATCTCCTCATCTCTTCATATTCTGCGTATTCTGTGCGATTTTACACCTTCAAATTTTCTATAAACGAATAAAAATCGTCAGTCTACCTATTACAATTTTATTACGTAACACTCCAAACCTTTCGCACCTATTTCATACTAAGAGTTCCGATTTTGTGTCTGACTCGTGGAAATGGACTTTGGAGAAATTCAAGTGTCGCTCGGTTTGAACGATTCGGTGACAGAATTTCTGCCTTCCTGGACAATTTTGGTAGACAATCGGTTTTAAAAAAAGAAACCAACGCGTTTTTCAGAATCGCGAAAATTGTTCCAACAGGTCGAAACAAATTTCCGTCGTAAAAAGTTTGTGAGAGACAAGAGGAGACAGAGAGAGAGAGAGAGAGAGAGAGAAAGAGAGAGAGAGAAAGGACGAGAGAAATGTCGACGAGGGAATGGCAAGCGCAGTTGCAGGCGGCGGATGGGAAAAAGAATGAAAGAGTTCCGGTCTACCCACGACCGTCGTAATTAAATCCCGTTTATCCTGATTGCGATCTGATGAGAAGGAGAAAAAAAAAAGAAAGAAAAAAGAAAGGGCGACGAATCATGGGGAAATTCGCGTAGCGATTCGTAAACGATTCAATTCGTTCCGCAAGATTCGTCATTATCAGCAAAATTCTAATTCCGTGGATCGGCTCGAAAGCTGAATGAATTTGAGCTGAAGAGAACGTCAACCCCGATTTACGATCTGATTGGATTCTGATTTCACGATACCAATAAATATCTCGGTAAACGACTTACCCCGCCGGTTACAGGTAGGAAAATTCATGTGCACGCTGGCACACGAGATACCGAGATACAGACCACTTGAAATACAGCTTTGCCATTAAATGAGAGAGAGAGAATAATTTTTCTGTGCGTGCGCGATCAACATTTGCTTAACATTTATTTTAACCACGTTACAGCGAAGAGTATAATTGAACTTGTTGAACGACAGGTTTTGTATCGATCATTTTTTATTACCATTAACGTTAAGGCACACGACAAGTAGATAGAATAAAAACATTTTACGTAATTTAAAGAATTAAAGCTAATTTTCATCATTTGTTCCATGTTGTTTCGTTTGCAGGTAACAAGAAATGCTCGTTGATTCAAGTTTCCTTCAATACGACGATCTTAAGCTTCGTTCACACTAGCGGTCAAAGGTACGGTCGGACTACGATCAAAAATCTAGGATTTTATTTTTCATTTTGATTCGTTCACTGTAGTTCGAAGTAGGCACAATGTCGTTTTCCAAGTATACTTTAATGAAAATCGCCTTAGAGCTCGCTGTAATTTCGTACGAAGATAAATTAAACGCTCGTCCTCCATGTTCCTCTCCGACTGTGGGACAGAGATCTTGATCGCTAGTAAACCGATGCCAAGGTTGACAGATTTTCACTTGACCTGACCGCACCGCCTACTGTGAATACTCCCGTTCGATCACATCTAAGCGATTTTGACCTGTGCCTCAGTTAACGAGATCTCTTTCGTACAATACGAAACAAAATTGAATCAACGAATGTTGCTTGTTGCGCAAACAGAGAAATGTTTACAACTTTTAAGAAATGCTTAAAAAACCGTCTAGATTAACATCAATTACGAAAAATGTTGCTGTCACGTCATTTTTTATATGTCAATATTAATGACAATCAAAAATAATTTATACAAAATCTCTCGTTATGGAATCGGTTGTATTGTATTTTTCGCTGCATTTTTCAAGGACCATCACAGCTGCATATATCACGCGGATCGCACACAATTGTAATTTATGTACAATGGTAAATTGCGTGCTAATTGCACAGCGCAATTGTAAATTGTTATAAAAGCTGACCTGCGGTTTATCGACGTTCGAATCGAACGTAAACATCGTTATTTTTCTTGCTGATTCGAAAAAGTTTCGTGAACAACGAGAGTATTGTCGACTGACAATCGTCGATGCTGTCGAGAGCTTTCGACGTAGAAAAAATTGATCGATCGATGAAAAGGAATGCGATGCGATATGCGAAGAAATAAAGAACGACACAGAGAAAGGGTTGATTCGATGAAACCTGCGCTCTTTCCGAATAATCATTGTGCAAAAATAAACTGGAGCTATGTGTATCTTGTCTGCGAATTTTAATTATCTGTGTGTCTAAGAAGGAGCGATAAGAACGACACGACGTAAGTTTTTCCATTGATACGTTCGCCTTTACAAGAAGATATACGTATTTTCTATGTGTCTTCGTAAGATGTTCGTGAAAGAAAATGTTCGTGATATGCTACTGTCTATAGACATTCGGAAATTTAAGTGAATTTGTGCGAACAGTATATGAATTTTATTAAAAAGTTTCAATGGAGAAGTTATCCGCTAGGTAGGGTTCATAAAATAAGAAAGAAGTCTTAGTGCTAGCTTTTTGATATTAGTTTGAATCGATAACCATAATAGATTTTAAAGAAAAATTTCGTAGCAATTCAACTATTCGATTAGAGATCTATGTATCGATCACAGACCTATAGCTTTCCTTCTTAGAAAGCTTCTAAATTTAATGGTGAATTAACGAAGAGAGTGAGCAGATATTTATTATCCTTTTATAGAGACTATAAATTTTAAGTGTCTATTAACCTTTAGACTACTTATCATCTTTACGTAGTACGTATATATATATCTGTTGTATATTTCTGCACATTTAAATTTCCCAGAAATATTTAAGCATCTGCAAGATATTTACGTAACTGTAATGATCATAACCGTGATCCGCGGATATTTAAGTAAATTTATATTTTTACAGGGTTTATTATAATTAACGGGGTAGAACGTAGGTAGAGATTTATTTCACCTACTACAATAGATGATATAACGAGTACTGTACTTTGAATATTTTATATATTTTTGCAGATTATGCGCGTCCTATGCACGCGTATCTGCAAATTTTACGCCTTCTATGCACTTTTGCATATTGAATTTCATTCTGTGAAAAAGAACCAAACGTCCGGTTACTTTTAAAAACGCCAGCGAGTGTATCGAGTGTGCGCGAATGCAAGAATTTTTCGCTGAACTTTTTTTCAATCGGAGACAAATCAACGTTTTAAGAGGGGAAGGGATATGCGTCGATTTAAAGCAAATTAACGCGTTAACAGAGCTGCATCCGGAACGTTCATTTCGACCGATCAATCGAAACGATATCGTCGGCTCAATGGATTTCGATATGTAATTCGCAAGGAGCGTAAATTACTCGGATTCAGAGAGCGTACCGGCCTCTCACTCCATTGCAAGTTACTCGGATCACGAAGATCATTAAGGGAGCATAAAAGCCGAAGAAAAAGAAGAATGCCGTTCGAGAAAGAGATGCTACGAGTTCGATTCGAATTTCGCTTTAGAATTACGAAGATGTGCCTGGAAAACCAACAGAAAGATCATTGTATGACGGTGAAATACGAAGTTTGGAATTATCAGAAAGCAATGGTGCGATGACGAGCATATAAATCGGAACATTTTGTTTCCATAATTCGAACGAGATACGTAACTATTTGCTTTTATATCGATGTTGTTATTCCGTGAAATAAAATGTTTGAAAAATAACGATGGACGTTTAAAGAATGGGCATTAAACACATATACTTCAAACGTGGAAAGATTAAATTCAATTCGATTATCGGATGTAATGTTTCACGCGTATCTACGGGAGATAAACGTGACAGGTCTGTTTTTGTAGATTTTGTAGACTCGCGGAATTGAAAAAGTGAAAAATCAAAGGATAATCGACGGATTTACGAGATTCTGTAAAAAACTGAGGATGTTTCTAATGTAAATTCTGAAAGTCCAGTAAACTAGGAAAAATATAAATCTAATGAAACCGAATAAAAGGTAATCCTGTTTATTTTGAAATTGTTTTATTTTAAACGTTTATTTTAAAAGAGCGAAAATGTTATATTACGTTGCTCCATTGTAATTTTCACCCGCTTAATGTAATTGAAGAGCCAATAACACAATCGTTCGTAAATGTCTTCCTCCGGCAAAACTTTCTTAATTTCTCTTTTATGCATTGCAACTTTTTTTAGCAAAATATTCGTCATGCTACACAATTACCATAAATGAACCTACGATTATATCGCGGGAAACCTACGTTCGATTAAAATATGAAATTATGAAAGCTTAATAATTTTCCTATAAATCGAGACATAAATCGTAATTCCGATGCCACCATGTTTTGAGTTTGGTTTCTGGCTACTAGTACGCGTTATTATCCAAAAGATGGAAAAGCTCGATTTACACACGATAAGAAATCGCGAGATATACGGCGGAGCAGTAGTTATTTTCCAGGTTGTTAAATACACCGATAAAAAGGTTTGTCGATCAAGCGATGATCGATGGGACACAAAGGAAAACAAAGAGGATCTGTCGAGGGTTCTCGATTGACGAAATTCTCGATAGTATCAATAATGGAGCTGTACGATTCGACCGAGCACAACAGCTTGCACTTGGTATCAGAATATACACCGCAGTGTGTAATAGTGGGCTTTAGTTAGCAGGTTCAATGGCTGTCTCCAACTCGGTGCTTTCGCCACTGATCGAAGATATATCGATCTAGCCCCGAGTACAGAATCTAGCAAATGTAAAGGTCGCCTAAATTAAACGGCGACTGGAAATCGAGCCCTGAAATTCAATTGAAAATTCAATTACCTGACATCACTAAAAAATGATTACGGCTACCGATGTGATTTTCATCGGTACGACAAAGTTAATCGAGTACATTTCCACCGGTGTTTACATACACAAAATATCAAGAAATTACTGTCCATCTACGAAGAAAGGTAAATTTCGCAACAAGGTAAAGCGAGTTTCTTTCTACTTTCGAATAATTGCGAACGCTTTATGTTGTAATTTAAAATTACAGTAAAATGTAATGTTCTGATAATGCGGTCTGTAATATATTTTCTGCATTTGGACGAAACGCAGCAAACGTAAATACAAAGAAGACAGTAACTTTTAAAGCAATAATTCTGAGATATTACTTGTTGTTTAAAATGTTAATGATCGAAACCGATTTTCCACGAATTTTCTGAGTGAAAGGAATATCGTTTGCTTTCCATTAAACTGTCCAGCTTAATTGATCGTTCAACAACTCTGTGCTCGTGCAGTACGAAAATGTTTAAACACGATGCAGCATTCAGTGCAAGATATGAATCTTTACCAATGAATTAACAAATTCTTCAACAGTGAACTTTTGCCCATAGAATTTATTAAACGTAGACAAGTTAGAAATTCGATCGACATAAAAGAGAAAAGATCAGAGAAGGACAAAATTTTAGATCATTGGTGGAATTAATGATAACAGTTTAAAGCAATTAGAAGCTTTTTAAAATCTCTGAGCGGTATATTTCTCAACGGAATGCATTAAATCTGTTTAAGTTAGAAGTTGTTTAGCCTAAACGTAAAAGACACGGTGAAATTTTAGATCGTTGATAATTAATGGAAACTTGAGATTCATTTACGAGGAATATGTTTGATATCGAAGCGGTCGTAATTGAAACAAGGAAGAAACTTAGTCCGCTATTTAATGTAGAAGATTTATTCATCGTTCGGCTGTGGTATAACGAGCGAATTAATGAACCGTTCGTTGATTAACTTGACCTTGGTTATTTGATCGATGACCATTTTATTTTCCGTATTTCCGTGTATCTTCTGCAGACTCGATGCGTTTAAGCCGGAAGAAAATATTACGTAGTTAATATGCTTGCAACTAGTTCGATCGGAAAGTTTTCGAGGAGTCATCCGACTTAATTAGGATTAACCTCCGTGGTAATTCTATACTTGCAGCCTTATTCGGCTTATGTACTCGAAATGGAGTTTGACGGTATTAACATCGTATGTATCGGTTGATAATCCAAAATCGACTTGACACTCTACGTCTAGAACGGATTGTTTACAAACGTTCGCGAATAGAATTTAATTTCCTCCTAGAAAATGCAATTTTTTTTTTTTATTGATTGCGATACACGTACGTTATCGCTCGAAATTGTCATCTCCAGCTTTCACAAACTGTATCTTAATTACAATTAAAGGAACAAAATTGGGGATAAATGAAACTGCAATGATTTTATTCTTCATGGTATAACTGGATATAGCGGAGTATTGTGACAAGAT
This sequence comes from Bombus soroeensis, assembly GCA_014737365.1. Lineage (NCBI taxonomy): Eukaryota > Metazoa > Arthropoda > Insecta > Hymenoptera > Apidae > Bombus > Bombus soroeensis. The sequence continues at coordinate 538,493 of JACXIL010000165.1, read as the reverse complement.
TTAATTGGCTTTCAAAAACAATACACGTTAATCGAAATAGTGTTTGCATTTAATTGTAAATTTAATCGAACTATCGGATCTCTCGACAGTCTGTTTGTTTTCAGATTAGAAATCCGAGTAAACTGACTTTTACAAGTTCTTTTAGATCAACGGAAGAATGTTAACACTAGAACTACCACACCAGTCAAATTGACCGGTTCTACAAATTTATTTCAAAATTCCTACTTCATGTTATATTTTTTTCCGCAATGAAGTAATGACTTTCGCAACGGTAACTAAAGGAATAATACAATGAATTTTATTTTGTTTTTTATGTATTCAAACTGAAAATAATTTTATATCAAGGCTACTTATACCAATATGTATGTCAAAATGACTGGTACTTGTCAGTGTAAAAGAGTGCTGCAATCTGTTTATCGAACCCCAATTAACCAGTTTCCTCGTTTTGTACAACATCTCGCACGTTTTTAAAATTTTTACTGCGTATCATTCCATATGGTGATATCAGTTATCAGATGTTAACAGTAGAAATACCACAACAGTCAAAATGACTGGTTCTACAATTTTATAAATGTGGCAACCCTCGTTTAGGGACCCCAGATGGATTAATAATACCAAAAATGTACTACATAACATTGAATTCCTTCTGTAAGAAAATAATAAATCAATAAATAATAAATCTTTAAAAAGTAAGTAATAATAGAATATTTCTATAAGACCAGTCATTTTGGCCGTTTTTGGTAGAAATAGTTTCGTGTTAACTATCGGTAGTTCTAGTGTTAATAGAAACGATGATATTTAGATAGTAGATGTATACAGGGTGTCTAAGAATGTTGCAGTCGAATTTGTCGGGCTCGTACTAAGGAAACAAGAAAAACTATTTAGCGTAACAACCGATTCTATTTCATTTCGAAGAAACGAATTTCCTCGATTTTCTTTTACGATGAACGCGGCTCGTAGGAATAAATTGTCATCAGAAACTCGCGCCCAGAAAGATTTGTATCTCTGTACTTTCGCTCTCGACGTTTGGCTTATCCTTGGCGTTGATAACGCGTGGAAAATTTAACTTGGAACAATCGATACAACGGAACAGGAAATTCGAGTTAAATATTTCGAACGTAATATTCGTTGAATGGAGGACAGGGTTGCGTCTTACATAAGATGGGCAAACACGGGAAAGTATGGAGATAAATAGACGTAGAGACGTAGATATGCGCTTTATTAGGCGGAGTTGGAAGGAAGGATAGAATCTTAGTGGAAACTTAATTCGAACTTAACTCAGATTTAACCTAGATACACCCTAAAGAACCAAGTACTTAGGAAATGTTCAATGGGGACGTGACTGAGATAAAGAAAGATCAGAGGAAAAGGAACAAGAAAGATAGAAAGTTAGATGATTGTATTAATCTATCGCCGTGTTTATCTATAATATTATTATGCAGAAGCTTAACGAGAAGAGGATCGTAATTAAAGAAACTCATCAAGCAGTTTTGCCGGAGTACGTCGATCTATCATTGTCGGTAATTGATAGCAAAGTTGTGGCCTTAACGCGCAACAGGCGTACTCAGCAAGCCCTTTGCCCTTCTAACCGGAAGTAGTTTGCGTGCAATCACTGCCCAGCCAGATAATCCATCAGATTCTACAAGATACAGTGGCTCAGGAAAGTATTTTTAACTCTCGTTAGTATCGTAACGAGACACGACCGCAGCTATTATATTGGTGAAATTTCAAACGGATTTGAGAATGTACATAGAAGTTGCAAGATGTTTATTGGGAGCGACAGGTTTCGTTAAGATCGTCAAAGAACATGAACAATCAATTATTCGTTATATCAATTAGCGAGACCATTTCTAGAGCTAATTGTACACATAAGACTACCATTCGTATACTAATTTTTCAACGAGTGTATGCTTGTCTGGTAAATGTCTGGTAATTTTTACGTAGACTCTCGGATTGCTTTCAAGTTTCATTGTTATAATCACCACGAGTTTGTCTCTTTGCGGCAAAACGTATTCATAAGAAAATCCATAACAAAGTTCTGAGAGAACTGTCGGGATACTTTAGCGAGTGAGAAGCAAGAAGAGTTATGGATCGTACTCGAAACTTGTCACAAAATTTCTTCGCCAGAAACAGGCTTTCTAAGCAAATGCAAGAAACACTGTCACGTTGCGACAGATTGTACACCATCCATTACGAGCTATCGATTGTACGTATCGTCATAGTCTTCTATCTGTTGTCCGCCAACCCAAGATGGAGAGGATACATCGAAGACGTAAGGTGAACCGAGCTGGTAAATCCTTAGGAAACCAACCGTGATTGGGATGCCTAGGGTAGAGTAGACCTTTCTAGAGTCAGCATGCTCCATAAAAAATATCGAAGAGCTGCTCTGTAATTACAAAGAGATTGTTTCCTACCCTGGGATAAGGGATCAAGTCACGCCTCTCGGCGTTCGGACCCTCGGGAAAATCGGGTTTTAAGAAAGTGGAGTTTGCTCGGTTAACTTTATAGCCGTTTTCGACTTTCCTCCAAATTGTTTCGATCGGAATTGGATGGGTAAAGGTTGATTCCTGTTCCTGCGTAGACGTTTCGCGGACGTATCAGCCCTCACCTGACACTCGATTTCGCGCACCAACTTTCAATCTCCGACCATCAGAGTCAATTGCAATATCGTGTAGATTAAATCACATATTTCACACGATCGGTACCCGAACGATCTGCTCGCGATCGGAGCGGAAAAATGATTATTTGCGTTGCTGACAAAGTTGTTACGTTTCCCTCGACTCTAACGTATTAAGACGTTGATTACCACGCGTGTTTTAGATATCTCGCCGCGATAGATCGAGATATACACCGTAACAAATAATTTTTGCAAAATACCATATTGTATCGGAGCACTTTTCCCCGTCAGTGTTATCCGAGTCATTCGCACTGTTGAAGATTCGTTGATACGTGAAATTTATCTTATTCGTTCTAATGGTTCTAAGAAACGTAGAAAAATGTGAGCCACCGATGACCACCATATCAGTCGATTGTTAAGTCGAGTGTTAACTTGGGGCACTTGAAGCGGAGAAATATTTTTTCGACACACCGACAAAAATTGAAGAGTCCGTTCCGAACGATGACACGGGGACCCACGAGTCGAGTTCCGATATCGAGTTGGGATTTTCCTTCTGAATTCTATTCCCTGCTTGGCGTTCTCGAGGGTCGGATCAAATCGGATCCATCGAAATTGTCCTTTTTAAATCGAGCAACGTTTTTTGTCGGCGATACCATTTGCGTTCCGCGTATATCGCCCGAAGGAGCTCTTTCCTCTCATTCGAGGGTACACCTGTACTGTTCGATTTATCGTTCGATCGAACAGTTTTGAAATAATATCGAAGCTTCGAACGATGTTACTGGAATAAAAGACAGGGAATTTTTCGTCATCGATAGAAATTTTTCTTCAACTTTTGGCGTTTCTCGGCTGAAATTGCTGGAACCAGCAGCTAAAGATGCCATAATCGGGCCAGGAATAACTCTTCACCCTCTTGGAAACTCAGACGTCGTTACACCCTCGGAAATATTTCCATTCTGACAGACCGCAATCGTACTCCTTATTTTATAGCGTTCGCGGCGCTTCTTTGAATCAAATCGCCGACTAAATCAGATTCATACAAACGAGATTAACCCGAGTCAGCGTTTCCCGATTCGTGGATCTGCCTCGAAAAATTGATATTTTTCCTCTTCGGAAGCGTTGATCAAAAGCTGACATCGACAGCTTCCTTAATTCGTTAAAAACCCGTAGACGAAATCGAATTACGATGACATCTCACTGAATAACGATCGGAGAATTGTTGCAAAAGCCACAACACTCGTAAAAATTCTACAATCTCTTTAGACAATTCAAGTCTAAAATCGTCGCAAACGGAAAGGATCGTCACGTAAGAGGAGCGTCCATAAACGGTGTTTAAAAGAATTAAAGGACGTTTTCATGGCAAGCACTCGAACGAATTAAACTTTCCTTGATCTTGATCCGATGGAAACATCGCTATTCGAAAGCAGTTGGAAAAAATTTCGAAGATCAAAGAGGCCCGCCGTCTGGTGGAATGAAAAACTCGACGGGAACCGGCTGGCTGACACTTCCCTCGAGAGCGGAATGTTCAAGATGCGTTTCGAAGTTGCACAGGAAATTGTTCGGTCGAAGAGAAACTCGAGTCCTCCGTAAAAGAAACAAACGACTCGGAATGATAAACGTTATTATATAAAGACTGTGTAAAATCACAAAGCGATCCGGTTCGTTCTCCTCGTCCACCTTTTCTTCTATTATGTCGATTAAATCTCTTGTCACGTTAAAGATTTCGATGGTTGACGCGCGGCATAATTCTGTCGCGTAGCATGCATAAGTTTCAGGTCTCGTCGTAGCCTCGCTGTAACACTTCCCTTTTCATTGCTTCGCCACGAAATTGAGTTGCCGCCGTCGAGAAGGCGCGTTCATTTTCCGAGCACAGCCTTTCTTCTTCCTCCGTCGCACGTAGTTTGCAGAAGACACTTATAATACTTCTGGCTTGACGGCTGAGTCTTTAATTCGTCGTGCAAACCACGAAATAATCGTTGCCTGAGGATATTGAGAAAAAGCGAGGGGGACACGAGCGAACATGATTGGGAGGGAACGAGCGAAAAATCTAATGAACAGTCCGGAGGAATAAATTAGTGCGATTAAGATGATAACGATCGAGGTACTGGAGAGAACCTGTTGCGATCCTGTTCCAAGAAGCTGCGTTTGCCGAACACCACTCCGGCGAATGAAGATATTCAAATCGCTGGCAATCGATCGATCGAGAAAAACTGTAGCTGTACAACACTGGAGGTAGCTTAAGAAACTTGGATATACGTAGAGCCGAGTCTTCGCATGTGAAAATTGAAATTTTCGCCGATGGAGATTTATCACGCCCGATTGCGCGCAAAAGATTAATTCACGTTCGACGGGCTGTCAATTACGCGGGCAAACAAAGCGTCCGCCGTAAATGAATCGAGAAATAAAGTTTGTTTGCACGGTGCAAAATCACTTTACGCTTTCCTCTGGTAGAAGGCAATAGGGTGCGCGTTGTCACGATATTCCCCGCTGGTTTCATACGCAGTTCACCATAAAAGAGTGCGAGAAAGAGCGAAACGGAGTCGTTAAAAAAGATCAATCGGACGAGTGACCATCATTGGAAAACAATAGCAGCTTGATCAGAGACTGTCCTCAGGCTGGAGAGATACAGAGAAAGAAAGAGAAAGAGAGAGTGTATGTGTGTGTATGTGTGTGTGTGTGTGTGTATGATGAAGAGCCTTGCCTGTCTTTTCGTCAATTTTTATTTGCTACACGGCACTCGTTACGAGCGGTCGAGAAGCAGATCTGTTGTTCTCAGTGCAGGGAATCGATTCCCATGAAATCCTCGATCGACGTGTCGCGCAGCCACTTGGTCTATCTGGTGATCCCGGCGTTTCACTCGACGATACGCTAATAGTACCGTGCCGATATTACGTCTAGTACCGTAAACGAGGTTTCTTTGTGTCCCGACGGATGCTCGAGGATCGTTCGATTATAATTTCGTTCGACGTCGCGGCTATCTCTTTGCCACACGATGCACGATGTGTACGAAGGATACGAAAGCACAGGTAGAAGAAAGAGAAGAAAGAGAAACGTGAACGAAGAGAGCGATGTAGTTAATCATGCTGGTTGATGTATCGTGCTGGTGTTTGAACAGATTGAAAGCAAATCGAGCAACGTGAAGATGTACGCCGTTCAATCGAGCACACTGGTCTCATGCACGAGGGGTTGGTGTGAAAAACAATCATTTTGTAATAGTTGTACGCAAAGATGTATATACATATATGTATATATTAGTGGTATATAGTCACGAATTTTGGCGGTCCCGTTTTGAAGTGAAGAGCGTGCTGTGATGTTTCTGGGTAAATTCGTAGCTCACCTGGGGTAGAATCATGACGTGCGGCAGCTGGCGCGCCTCGCCGCGCACTGACTCTTCCGCACCCCGAGCACAGCCTCCTCTCGCCCCCTCCTACGTTTTCCTCCCTCCAACTCTCTTACTCTCTCACTCTGTTTCTCCCTTTCGCTTCCTTTCTCACTCAGCATCCACCACCCTCTTTTCTGCCCGATTCTACCCTCCTTTAGTCCTGTTGCCTCGAAAAACCAGGCGAATCGGGCGACCGCGTTCGACAACGACCTGCTGCTTTTCGTCGACGATTCTTCTTCGCATTTTAGATTATTCTCTTAGCTTATTTATTCCGAGCAGCCGCCGCTCGTTACTTTTCATCTTGCCCCGCCAAACGCTAATGAGGATTTTTGCATTTTCCTGTTGCCACACGAGGGGTACCCGCTTTGCGACGACTGCGCTTGTTTTTTCGCTCTAGTTAAAAATAATAATAAAAAAGAAAAAAAAAGGAATGCAACGTATAAAGTGGTTCAATTATGAATCTATCCTATGCAATTTTCCGCCCATTTCTATTATCGATTCGTCGCTGTCATTCGTCGTTCTCATTGTTCCAATGAATTCGTATATCGTCATCCGGGGCTCGTGATAGCGTGAATATCACAATCGAATGTCTAATTATGGGAAGGAATAGCTTCGATTTCTTTTCTTCTTCTTCCACCATAGAATAAATAGACTTGCTCCGATATCCTCGTATACAAGTTATCTTATAATCGGCTCGTGTTTAATCGCTGCGAATTCGATTAAGTTTTCCAATATCAAGTGACTATAGGGATGCCGAGTTGAACTAACCTTACGAAGGCTAACGCGCTCGTGAATTATTCGATCGCTATTATTCACCGAAGATTGCATGTATGATATAGGTATATTCACACACGAGAGCTTCGTTAACTGGCTTCGATTAATTCTTCTGCTCCCTTCTATTCACTGGATATCAAAGTAGGTGCATAAACAGCTTCTCGTGGATCCTCTGTATACAGGTTCCCCAGTGTCGCTTTATTCGACGCGTCCCCCACTCAATTGACACTGAAATTATTGAAAGCGTAAATACGATAGAATTCCGTTGTCTGATTAATTTATTTCGACTTCCGTTCGTTATAACCGCTCATGCCGAAACTGATATCTGCTTTACAAACTGCTTCGTGAGCAATCAAAGCACGAACGAAACATCATAACCGTACACGTTCAGTCTATTCCTCGTGAATACGTAATTAACTTCTTCCCTCCTTTGTCAGTCGTGACTGCGATCGCAGCTTCATCTCTTTGATAATCTTTCGAATTTGTGATCTCAGGTGGAAACAACTGAAATTTAGGATAGACGTTCTCTATGTTCACCCACGATATACAGTGGCTCGCGAAGGTATTTGCATACTTGTAGAAAATTTGTTTGAACGTATTGTACGAAAATTGTTGTCGCATGGAACTTGTCTTGTGTATGAAACTTTTTATTGTTTATTAATTAGTATTACAAGGAGGCAGCACTGTCATAGATATACAGAGTGTCCCAATGATCGTGTACAATTAGCAAGGCAGTGATTCTACAGAATACAGTTTCTTCGTACGATGCTTTGTTGCCGAGAAAATCGGGTATATAAATTTCTTCGAGAAAATTGGCTATAGAAATTTGCGAAAGACGCGTAAACTTGGCTAATTTCTAACTGAATACGAGTAGACCCTCAGCAGGACGTTATTCTGCGTCAAAGAGCAAAATAAGTTTTTCACAAAATGAGTCCTTTCGAATAAATTCTTTCGATCGACTCTGTTTCCAAGAAAGTGAGGTTTTTGCACGTTTGCTCAATACTTCTACCGATACATTTTCGATGTTCTCGAAAAGAGCTTCGGCGCTTTATTCTAGATTTTGCACATTTTCTCGAAAAACACTCAGCAGTATTTTGACTATCCCTGATGATCAATAATGAGGTTTTGGTACCTTTGTTATCAATCATCTACACGTTCAATACACGTCATTCATAGTAAATGTCTTCTTCTTTAATGGGGTTGATACTTAACAATACGAAAAAATTTAATGAGCGATACTGTTCAACAAATTGAAACTCGCATAAAAGTTCTAATATAATGTTTAAAATTATTATATAATATGAATATATAAAATAAAGTAATATCTCACCTAATATAGAACGCGCACAATATAATACGTTCGATTTTTCTATCGTAAACATTCATCAAATACTTTCGTAAATTATATGTCTCGTTCGAGTAGAAGCAAAAAATGCTCAGTCATAATAAACATCAGTTTCAAACTCGCGCTGTTTAGAACATTATATTGCATCAACAATACACCACGACCGTTTATTAGTCGTACCCTTGACGATTTTGACTTATCGCACGTGTCGGAACAGTAGTCGTGCTTCGACGTTCGAATCGATAAGACGAAAGTGACATGTTGCTTTAATGAATCACTTATATAAGGGAATAAGTACCGCGTGGATAATCTTCGTAACAAGTACGACGTAACCTTATTACAGTGAAGTGCATAGTGCAATGTACAGAGTGATCCTCTTCGGTTGGATTGTTTTTATCGACGTATCGTCTCGACACTACTGGCTCGACATTCACAAGACATCATGTTGTAGAGGGTGAGTGCACTTGCGCAATCATCATTGCAATGTTACTATCGCTCAAAAGTATCCCGACTCTTGCATAATTTTTCAGAGAATTGATCGTAATGTGCATCCAAATAAAATAAAAAAATAAGTGTATTGTAGTTAGAGAATGAACTGGAACTAAAATGATTTCATTCTTTGTGAAGATAAAAACGTATAGTGAAATATTGCGACGCGATTAAATTAGTTTTAAGAGAGATAGATGTGCGATAATAAGAAAAACTTGTAGAATTATTTTGTTAAATTTTTGGATCAGGAGATAGCTTCGAAGGATTCTTCCGGATTGACAGGAAAGCTTCAGCCGTTGATAGGAGCTGTTGATATTTAAACGATAGATTTGTCGCTTTCAGTTACCAATTTGCCATTAATTTATACACCGTGGCAAAATTCACATATATTGTAATTGCAAATCGATCAAGTAGAATGAAATGACGCAGCGATTCATGAACGCTTTCAGAAAATTTATACCGTCTTTGTCCTCTGTTTTTTTTTTCTCTCCAAAGGTCATAGTTGCCCTTATAAATTCTAGCGCTGAAACGGATTGCGTGCCGTGCGTTCGAACTATTTAAGATTCGAGGGGCGAGACGGTAAAGAAAGCTCGCGATAAACATTTGTGGAAGTAAGCGTGACCGTGTAAATTTTTTTTCCATTCCCTTTTTTGCGTACCATCAGCGATAAACGTATATACATAGGTCGGTTTGTGTGAATTTCTGAATCACCACTGGCCGCTTGTCACGCCATGAATAAATATGGCCAACGTATCGACACGTATATGCTCTTAGAAAAACGAGATGGACGGTCGATCGACAGATTTGTTCACGAAAGATCAGAAGGGAAGCGAAAATTTTGTCCTCGTGAAGGCGGCGTAATTTCGTGGATCTTTCGTTTCATCGATTTCGTCAGGTCGCGTCGTGTCGTGTCGCTTCCAACGATCGGCAGCACGGAATTTTTAGGACCGCGACCTCGCAGGGTTAAGAAGGGGCAAGCGGCGAAATTGAGCGAGAAGATCCGAGGGTGAGCGCGTTTCACTCACGTGTAATATAAAAAAGCTTTAATGAATCTTTTTTTAAGACAGCTTTTTTTTTAAACCTAAGATTCAAACTGTACGACTCGAGCCTCTGCTAATAATAAGCCACGTTCTTCCGCGTGTAATAAGAAACGGTGGAGAAATAACGCCGGTTATTTTCGAGTGGGAGCTCGTTATTTCGCGAATCCAAAACCGTGCAACCGATAAATTAAAAATAGTACGAAGAATCGGGAGAAACGCGATCGATTAGCGGATGGATAGAGCCAGTTTAACGAAGCGCGCCAGCTTTTCGTTCAATTAAACAATAAATTGCAGGAGTAAATCGAGATTAAGAGAAGTAGGAGGAAACCGTCGATATCGTTACTAACGAATGTCCCAACGATAACAGGGTTGGCTAGCGGACCTTGTCAAGTCGGATATTTCACGGAAGTTTTCCCGATCTAAAATTAACGCCACTTCAGCCTTTAAAGTATATCCGAACTGGCACGACAGTTTGAAAGAGATTGGGCGGTTCGCCCAAATGAAACGTCGTCGTCGTCGTCCTCTATCTTTAGTTGCCATCTCGTTTTTATTCAGTTTTAGCATTCGTGACAAAGGCAGGATTCTTTTGGATTTCAATAAAATTCCGTTTCTCGCGTGAAACATTTATTGCGAAATGGGCGTAAGTTAAGTACGGTCGGATTAGGGGAAGCGTTCCCATTGAAATACTCGGATTTCGTAAGTGCGATATGGCTGAAGGGAAAAGTCAAGCGAGTACGAGATTGTATAGCATACGGCGGTGAAGAGAATTAAAAAGGATTCTCCCAAACTAATTCGCGTTGAAACACGTTTTTCACCCATCGAATTTTTGTTTATCCATTTTTCCCCATCTCTACGATTGGAATGACATCGAACTATCCGATCGAAGAGAAATGTGTCGTTTTTAAATAAAATCCAGTATCGACAAAACGTAGAAAAAGTTGAGTGCGAAGAGAGAAATGCATTGAACCTGTTGCACGTCTATAAGAATAGCGAGAACTACTGACGTAAAGTCGATGTACATTTTCTCAGAGTCGCCCTTTATATTCGCTGAGATAGTACGAAATCCTCTGGAGAATTCGGCTTTGCGTATTGTCACCTGATACATTTACTATTCCAATCGATCTTCCTGCAATTCTGTCGAAATGCAACGCGGAAACGTTGCGACGTGACAAATAGTACGCTATCCATCAAAGGCATAGAGGCTAAAAGCTGCATTATCTCTGCTTTCTTCTTTATTTCTTATTTGCTCGTAAGAGCAACTCGAGTCGTGAGAAAGAAGTGCTATTGTTACGGTTTATCTCGATGAAATGTTACGTGGAGTTTCTATTTACTGGCAGCCGATCGATCTAAAAGCACATCAAGATCAAGAAGCTTGATAAAATTTCAATCCTACATTTCATCCGCAAGCTGCGACCTACGATTTTTGACTTGAAATCTTTTCACCTTTGTAGCGAGAAATTCTTTTCGCAATAGTATAATTCCATCGTTAACACCTTGACTGCTGTCAACGTATACGTATAGCCTTTCACTTGTTATTTCCATTTTGCTTTCAAATTGAAAAGAAGAGTGCTTTAACGATATAATAATAGCTGTTATTTGTTAATTGTTTTGACAGCTACCTCGTTCATCATTTCGCTAGCTTATTTCGTTTCAGGACTTTACGTTGCGAGTGTAAATCGGTGGCAAATCGTGTGTTCATCGACTCTATAAATTAAACTAATCATAAAGAAAGCATAAATATTTTTTTAAATTATTCTCGATATTCAATTATTTCCGGCACTTACTTCTGACAAATGAATTTATGAAAATAAGATTTCTCTTTCGAAACGTTGAATACTAATTACGTATTTGAAATCGAATACGAAATCGGTGGCAAGTCGTGTGTTCATCGACTCTATAAATTAAACTAATCATAAAGAAAGCATAAATATTTTTTTAAATTATCCTCGATATTCAATTATTTCCGGCACTTCCTTCTGACAAATGAATTTATGAAAATAAGATTTCTCTTTCGAAACGTTGAATACTAATTACGTATTTGAAATCGAATACGGAATCGATAATCTTGTAGAAAGTGTAGTCGATCGAATTGGCCCCTTAGATGCGGAAATATCATGCAACTTACTTCTACAAAAATGAAATGACTGATAAAAAGTGGACAATTCATAAATAAAAAGATTATTACCAATCCGAATGACGAGTCGTTTCGGTTTGCTTCGGATTAGCTGTACGAACTTTAATTTCGCTTTATTGAAATATTATAATAATTTCTGTAATTATAGATATTCTTTTGTCAGAGGGCGATATCCGATCGACGAAGTAACGAAGGTTAATGGAATTTGATCGTGCAACCAGAAATTCTACTTTTCAGGCTTTCTTCAGGGAACGTAAGCCTCCCAAGCCACGTTTCTCGATAAGCCATCGGAGGAGCGTGCGTTTTTCGAGCATGCGGACAAAAGATGGCGACCATGTGTGCAGATAATCAGTTTATCCAGGCATACTTGCCCTATTTCGCGTATTATGACCGGTTATATGCCCGACGGGGAATCCCTTATCTGAGAAACTGTCACCCGTTGAATTTCTACCACTAATTTACCCCACAGCCTGTGCCATTTTCCTAGCTTAAGTTATCTGACTTTAATTCTGGCCATGTCCTAAAATTTATTGAAAAGAGAATGGATTTTCTTTTTCCTCTTCTTCTTTTTCTTTTTATTTCTTTAACAAATTTGAAGAACAGACGTGATCGAAGGGAGGACGATATAAAGTCGTAGCACGTCGACGATTTATCGAGCTGAATTAATAAACTTTTCTCTGGCTATATATAATATTCCTCGAATAGGTCTTTCCATCGATATGTAAATTTTCATCATTTCTTGTCGTTTGCAGTTGTTGGTATACCTGTTGGTTTCGTCTAAAATAATTAATTTCGATTATTAAAGGAATAATTAATTGACGAGAATTATTTGTTCGAGCAAAGTAACGATGTAGCTTACTCAATGGAAATATTGAAAAGTCATTTGTTACACTTACAGACGAAGAATGAATTAAGAATTATATAAGGATTATATCATTACATTTAATTAAGTTGATCTAAGATTTTCGATACTTTGCAATCGGAAGCCGCGAGCGATCGTTACACGTAATAACGAAGTTGATTAATTACCAAGCTTCCGTACAGGTTTGTTATTTTAATAATCGTTAACAAGCTCTAGACGTTTCCAATGATATTCAAATCGGTTGAATCAGCCGGCTATGAGAGTACAGCGAACGTTATTCGATGAAACTAACTTTACCACAACTCTGTGATGGTTTTAGCTTTGAGACACTATCTATACGTAGAATATATGCACAAGCGGCTACGCACTGAATAATAATTGGTTTCTGAATAATAATTTATGATGTTACGTTGTAGTTGAAAAGGTAGAATCGACAGTCTTTCTTATCCAAAATTCGTCGGACAAATTTTCGACCAATTAGCTAGAAAACTCAATGAAGTCTGTGAAAATTTAAAATAAAATAGAATGCTTGGAATCAACGTGTCCAAAGCAAATCGTTAATTTTTATACTTGTACGATTAGATTTTCCATCGTGCTTTTAAATGAGAAAATATTTAATTTTATTATCTATTAAATTCTTACTATAACATAGTTTCGCCACAGTTGTGCTGGTTTGCTTCTGGACGAGAGTGGACATTGTGTGACGTAATTTCCATTATTTGAATTTGGTCGAAAATCCAGATTCGATATTAAATTTAATCAGTTAGACAGGATAGGCTGTAAAGAAGATAAACGTGATTTCATCCATCGGTCGTAACAGCTGTGAACATTTCGTCGAATAGATTTCAAAATACCACTGTTGGAACGAGTAAAACAAGATAGACTGGCAGATTGGAATCGGTAGAAAAAATACTTTAAAGCAGGACACATGGAATATGAAGCAACGGCGTGGGAACATTACTATAACTTCTCTATCCTGTTCCTAATGAAATCATCTTTCGCGCGTCACTGACAAAATTGAATTTTGTTCATTTTATACCACCTCAAGAAACGCGATGAGAAAGTATAATTAAAAGATTTAAATTTTGACGCGTTGATCGATTAAGAGCAAACGAGTGATTTATCATAATGCTATAAATACTTCGATTCGATTAAATCTCATAAAGAACGTGTAGAAGCTAGAAAAGAGATCTTAGAAGAAGAGAGCTTAGAAGAAAGAAGCTAGAAAGAATGCCAAAAATATATTAACACTTTGACTGCCACGCCGAAATCATTTGTTTCGTTCATGATGCCACGGGAGTATTTTTATTATTCAGAGTATATAATGGCAAAATAATAATAAATTGATGACGTAAGACAACATTCTTCCCAGTGGACCGTTTTTGGTGACCATCGTGGCACCTTGGTAACAGTTGACAGCGACATATTATAACAAGGCTTCGTTTATTTCAACAAACCATTCGCACTCGTTATTTTGTCGTAACCAAAACGCGCAGAATATATTGTTGAAACGTGTAGAAGATATTAGTAAACAGTATTATGATTATTTTTATGATTTCAACGAAACATTCGGCTAAAATGATAGAGGACCGCAAGAAAAATTATGTTTATGATAAACCAATGTAGTGGTAGATTACAGGAGAGGAAAATGTGCTGCATATTTATCAGATCAAATGATAGCATATTCTACACCACATAGAAGAATCCCCAAGTGGTATACAAAATTAGCTTTAGAGTTATTGTTAAATACGTCAATTTCAAACGCGATGATACTCTATAAACAAGCAACAAGAACAAAAATCAAGGTATCAGATTTTAGAATGGCACTCGCAATGTACCTTACACAGTGCCATTCACCAGAGCCGTCAAGTATACTTATTCGACAAAGATTGCTTCACGAAATGCAGAAGAAAGAAGGGCAAACGTACCTGGCACGAAAATTTTGCAGAGAGTGGTATAAAAAAAAATGTTAGACAGTTAGGATCAAAAATTGCTAAGAATCGGACCAAAAAGGTGATCATTGTCCAGATTGTGTCGATGAGCCACATTTATGTTTAAAGTGTTTTAACACAGTGCACCGTTAGATGCAAGATTTGTTCTTTTTTTTTATTGATGTTCTAATAGAAATTAATTGTTCAATGGGGCACTTTTTATTTCAAAGTATCTTCTATATATCATGTTATATTCAAAATGCCCTAACTGTCAATTTTCATTCAATTTTTACAATTGTAAGAAGTTCAAGCGTCCCGGTCACCAATGACCACCGTGGCGTCACAGGAGAAACCGTGGTCGGTCATATTATATCAACGTGACAGTCAAAGTGTTAAGCGAAGTCCTTGCACCTTTCTTTCGTAACCACAATGTTAAGCAACAGATTTTCACCACATAGATCGTTGGAGAAAAATTGCAAAGGAAATGTGTGGACGCAACGTTGTCCCTCAAGGTATTTGTAACGCGACGATATCTCTCAGAAGTAAAACACGCCGAGACTCGAAAGACATATCCTTGGCGTATGTCTGAGATTCTCCATCTGTTAAAAGATCTCTGTTTGTACTTTCTACGCGCGAACATAACAGCAACTTCACATTATAACATACGGTATTTTTGGCGTCGAATAAAATTTCGAATTTCCTTTTATCGAATAGGTCATCCATTATGTTCTCATTTTTATCGTGTATAACGACATATTTATAATTCCACCAGCTTTTGCGAAAGGTCGAGATCGTTACTTATGTCGCTGTAAATCTCACCTCAGTCTTGCAACACTGACTCAATTTCGGTTGTTTTGCGGCGGTACAAGTGAAAGATTATATTACTTTCGCAATTAGTGGCATTATTACATCTTGTATTAAGTCAGCCTTCAAGATTTTCTCGTAAATTTTGGAAAACCTCTTGTCTGAAAATTACACTTTTTGAGCTGTGTCACTATTAATGCCAAGCAGCGATATTTCACGTTACCTTCTACTCGAAAACGACGAGACGAAAGATTCTTCTAGCCATTCTACGCTACATATTAGTTTTTTAACACCTTCGTAAAAACGGTTCTTGTATTTAATCAAAAGGTGGTCTCCGCAAAACAGCTTACTGTGGGGATTACGTGTTAAAACTTTCAACTTCGTAGACGAATATTTCCATTCCGCTAAGACTGGCTTGTTTAAAAATTAAATCACAACCAAATAACGTACCGTCAAAGTTCCAAAGAAACTGGAAGAAAGTCGATTTACGTTAAAGATATTGCGATGAATTAATTCGTGCAGAATATTAGGCGAATTGGAAACGCCGATTTGAATTTCAATGCACTTTCCGAATCGTCCTGCAAGCGTGTAACGCAGAAATTGAGGAAAGGAGAGCGGAGCTGGTGGCTTGCGAACCGAGTAAACATCTGGGGTCTGATTGCATATGCAGCTCATCTACTTGCAGTAGTATCACCACGTGACGACTAATAGTCAGCCGACCGTAACTCATTGACAAAGTAGAGTCGTTCGACTAAATTGCTTCGACGGTTTCAATTGACGAATGGTGTTCGTTGTACGAAATCCGCTGGTAGATTCCACGGAGTTGCAACGAAAAAAGTTTCGGTCGCCTCAAATTAGAATTTAAGCGCCTGCATGTAAAGAAATTTCAAGCAAATTGTTGGAAGGCGAACGCGCGAACGCAATAACGTTCTATTACGATAGGAAAGTAGCTGTTACGAGAAAGAAGACGTAGCACTTTCTTTTCTCTCGTTACTTTCGACCGAGAAATCGAAAAATAAAAATTTCTGAAACACCGAATATACAGGGCGTTTCATGAAGTTGGGCTCAAACTTGAGTAGTACGTTGCTTAAGCGTAAGATTTAGTAGTTCGCGTTTTGAATTCGGTTAAGAAATGGACATCGCTTTTTTGGTTTGTTTATCCACCACGAACAATCATTTCGCATTTGGCGTTTTTACGTGAATTGCACGTTGAAGAAGAAACACTGTTGCGAAAAATTATAGACAAACATTATATTTTGCATACGTTAATAACTGCAAATATGAAAAAGTTGTTTATAGTCTATTACAAGACAAATTGTAACATACCAGAACCATCGCAAAAATATTGTTAATATTTATGACTAAATATCTTCCCGTAGAAAGTATTAAATTTATATTAAACATATCACCGAAACATTTTGCTTAAATGTCACATGCGTTTCTTGCATATTTATCATATTTGTACTCAGGTTTTTTTAGGCTTTTTGCTTGCCTCGTTGAATGCTATATGCTGTTGAAATTCCAACTTTCTGAAATATCGCGTATGCAGGAATATAAACATTTCGACACGGAAATCTTAAAACGATAGCGATAAGGCAAACGTTTTGTACCAGCGAACGTAATATCTTCGTTTCGCGTTGTATCGAAAATATTCAAAGAGAATGGGAATTCGGACGTGAAAATATTTGTTTCAAAAATTTCTTCTATTCTTCTTCTTTCGTTCCTCGTCGATTGGCCGTAACGCGATTTACGGTACACAGCGGATCCTTTCCAACAGTGAAATGCTTTTGATTTCTGCTTTTAAAGCCTTCAATCCTTTTTTCCATACAAAGAACGACGTCGGGATATCGGATAAAAGCAATGGTATATTTTACGACGATCCTTGCCCTTTTCAAAGCAATCGGTAAATATTTGTAGCTTTATTTTATCGACGCCGGCGTTTACAGTATTCCGTCCTCAATTTCGTTTTCTTGTCCAGCGTGCGGTGAATTTAACATCGAGTTACGAGTAGTGAATTGATATAAACGATTGTCATATATTTTCAACGATCAATTTACGCTCATGTTTATGTCTTTTACTTTTGATGGCTTTCCCCTATATAAACCGTAAAAGTAAGTAGGGTAAAGTGGAATATCAAGACTAGACTACCGTTTATGCGATGCAATGTTATATTTTTATGAATAGGTATATGCACTTAAATCAAAACTTAAAAAGTTCTACTGACTCATTGGCCGACGTTCCAACTTACGCACGCAGAGCAAAATTATAAGCTTCATAAGGCCATATTAAAACCTGTTTGGACCTACGGAATCCAACTATGGGGAACAGCGAGTAATTCCAACATAGAAATTCTTCAACGCTTCCAATCGAAAACTCTAAGATGCACCTTGGTATCTTACCAATGAAACAATACATCGAGACCTCAAGATACCCACAGTCAAAGAAGAAATATTAAAATTCAGCAATAGTTATAGCATAAGGATTAACAACCACCAAAAGCCTCTAGTTACTCAATTACTTGACACGTTGGATCAGATCCGCAGACTAAAAGGACAATACCCTATAGATTTAAGCACTAGATTCAATTAGAATCAAACACACTTTATACTTTTAATCATGTTATTGCACCAGGTCAGAAAAACTTACTTAAAATTCTCAATGAGAGAATTGATTGTAATATGCATCCAAATAAAATAAAAAAAAAAAAAGGTATATGCGTAGGAAGAAACTAACTGGAGAACCTAAATGCAGGTTTTTTCACGTGCCGAATATAATCATCGGACTGCGGATTTTTTTTGCATTTGTAATAAATTTGAAGGTGCAGAAGTTCACAGATTGCGTATGAAAAGTCCACGGGGAATGTCAGTTTTAACGAAGTTTGAGTTTAACATTTTTTTCATCTGCTCTTGTGCGCGCTCTTTATCACTCGCTACGTCGCGTTAAGTAGAATGAAAATTTTTCGAGTTTTACAGTAGTTGTAGGAGATTGAAATGTATTATGGGGAAAAATGGGAGATGTTAAAAAAGAAGAGCACGTGAAAGAGAAATGTTTCGGGTCTCGCGAAAGTTGGTTATGAAGCAGAATAGAATAAACAGAAAAATGAGGAATAAAATGTTTTATTTTGATATGTGAGACAGTATGTAGCTGTGACATTATATATCGAAAGATAAATTTTCGTTTTGTGAGAAATGTCAAATTTTGACCAAAGTTCCCTCCATTTTTCCATAGACTCTTCGTGTAGTATATGAAAATATATAAAATATTATACGTTAAACGTTAGAGTTGGATATTCTTTGTAATTCTTAATAGACGAAACAAATTTCTATGTATGTTTCCATTTCTTACTGGCTTTTTTAATGAAAATATGAAAATCGACAGTGCGATTATCGCAAGCATTTTGAATATTTCGTACAGTTTTGCATACTACGTGTATTCTATACATTTTTGCGTGAAAAATGCATAAAGTATATGAAATTCGATGTGATATCGTAAAACATGCATTGATGATGCGACTCGATTAGTTTTCTCTTAGTATTTATCAACATACTTGTGACCTGTATTTAGCGATGTTGACCAGTACAGCGGTGTAGAATTACCGGAGATTATATTTTCCAAACAGTATATTAAAAAAGAGACAAGAGAAAAGGCGAACGCACGGTTGAAAATGGAAAATATTGTGTCTGGAATTAATTTAATAATTAATTTCGCGAATCCTCTATGCGAATTGGAATAACATAAAGTTTCTTTTATATTTTCATTGCCTGGATACATAAATACGCGTGTGTATTATTTCCGTATATATTTCTCTTTCTTTCTATTCGAATGTTATTTACAATTATGCATAAAAAAGGCTATTTCGCGAAATAATGAACTCAGACAAAGCCGAATTTAGGGCGAACGCTCTGGTAAAAAGTTCAAATTGCGGATTTTCTCGCATTTTATATCGGTTTTACGAAGAGCCCGCAGGCAGTAATCAAGAGTTCGTAAACGCAGCAATATTATTCATCTTTTATATTAAAATCTAGAAATTGACTGAGTTCGGTAATTAAAAGATCCAATCGATTTTTACAATATTACTAAAACGATAAAGAAAGTCGTTAATGAAGCTGTAAAAAATATAACATTCGTCGAACGTCCGACGAGTGCTGCATTGTCGAACGCATCGATGATTATGAAAAATTCTGTGTTTTGACTATTTTCATATCGTCCACATCTTAGTCGTCCCATTACTCGTCGAAGAGATATGCTTTGTCATCGATTTATCTTGCACAGAGGTAAACTCTGTTATATTCACCGCGCCGATGAAAAGCTATCGAACCACGCGATACTACACGTTTCTACTACAATAATATGCTCAAATCGATATCGAATTGAATGGGATCGATCTTTCTTGTCCATCGTCCATATCAAACAGCCATAGGAATGGAATCCTAAATTTTGAATCAGTTGATAACATACAATGGTAGAAGGTTGATCGATTGTGATACAAAGATATCTAAGATTCGTCATTAGTATGCAGATTCCTCGACCTAAAATCGTTTCTCTCGTTATTTATTTAGTTCTTTTCTTTTTTTTTAATCTTTCAGGGTAATTAGACGACGTATTCGTAGTTCTTCGGAGTTTTCTTTTTTCAATTGCTAACTAACACTAGAAAAGTCAGTCTCTGATTGTACTTTTAATTACAATTATATAATATTTACATGTATAGATGATTGTTATTGAAATGGTACGATGAAAATAAAATAGACACAATGGCTAGAAAATAGCGTGGTAGTTGTTATAATATTTAGTCGTCTTCATAAAAGAGAAATAACTTGCATAAACTTTTGTTGACTATGATTTCGATATCACTGTGTTGTTTAATGAAAAATAGTGGACGCATTGCCTTCTAATTGTTTGATCTCGTTCGAAACTTAATCATAATTGGATTGCAGATTTTGATGCGTTCATGGGAAATTTGAAAGATCAATGTTGCACACGCTGCATCGAGTAAGAAAAGGATATATATAAAATGTCCAAAAATAATGCTTTCTATAATACTTAACACTTTGAGGACGATATGACGACACTCTGGCAAGCTTAAAATTATTTTGAACGAATGAACAACCTGAATTCCCGCGTATTTTTGAAGCGACTGAAAAGATGAGAAAGGTCGCTTGGAAAGTTCGTTCCGATTTACATTTCGATTCAATGTACATTTATTGAATTATGTAGATGACGTTTTGTTCCACAGCCTTTCTTCGTCTTTCACGCAGTTTGAACATTCCATCCTCTCAGAATCTCTCAAACTTTTCAATATGAATTTTTATATCAACCAAATTCCTTAAAGATCCGAACGAACTTTCCGAGCAGCATGTGACAAATGTAATATTTTATTAAAAATCAATCAGCATATTTATAAATACTTCCAGTAACGTTTTCTAGTGCAATTTGTTTGCAATTTTATTATTTTGTTAAATTCCTTAAAAATCAGGACGAACATTTCGAGCGACCAATATTACGTCTAATATATCGATAACGATTTCGTATTATTCCAACGTGCAATGTAAAAACACGTTCGTAACATTTTCGTAGAATTATAGTAGTGAACATTTTTACAGGATACCGTATGAAGTATGTGACACGAAGCAAAGTTCAAATTAACAGACGAAACAATTTTCTACCGAGATTCTACTTGTTCAATTTCTATTATCGATAGCACGAATTCGCGTAGAAATGCTCGGTCTAGACGCAACTAATCATCGACGTGGCTCCACGTTTCGCGACTGAAACTTTCGTTTAATTGGTTTCGCTTGAGGAAGTAGATCGCGATAACGTTTAGTCGCGGCGATGGCCGCGCTCATGCTCACGCTGCCGCACGCGTTGGTCCGTTTTATCGGTGGCATGTATCGCTAGTAATCCTGGTGCATCGTGTTGCAGCCGGCCGATGAACGCAATTAGCAAGGACGCAGGGCAAAGCAAGTATGCAGCTAGCTTTACCACGAGTGGATACGTACAATGCGTCGGAGCTCGTTGCTGCGCGATGTAACTGTTTAGTCTGTGTAGCCGGACCATAATCCCCAGCAGCGATCCACTAATCAACGTTAAATTAAAACGCTACTTGTCAAACATGCCAGCCTCTATTTGATAATCCCTGGGCGGTGCACGGAACGTGATTCCGAGCCTCGTTAATTCGCCGATCAGAATTCAACAACTTGTCGTTGCTTCCATTCTCGCTCGAGAAAATCCCCTAGCTGCTTATCCAACCGTAAGCAACGATGGACAGCGAACGATGTAACAAAATGTTGGACGAGGCACGGAGAGAGAGAGGGAGAGACAGAAGTTTTTGAACGTTTGTCATTTTTACGAATGTGTTTTGTGTGTTGTATGAAGTTTTCAGAAACTACGAGATATGACGATGTATAGTACATACTATAATATATTTGAGTTGGATATGTCGCGACAGGTGCGGAAGAAATACTCAGGTATATTTAACAATTTATTCATTAACATATACTTTATATATGTACACTTTGTGTGGAACTCGCGATTACTGTTAGCGATTCGTGATTCGCGGTTACAAGTTCGATTCCTGGGCGATGCACTTCAATGTACGATATGTGGCAGCACTCGACAAGCGACTACCACCACTCGGCACCAATTAGCGGTTGGGCGACAATAGCGCAGTGGTTAGCGCCTTAGGTTATAAATGTTTTTGTGACCCGGGTTCGAATCCCGGCGCCCGTAGTCCGATTTTTCTTCCACGATTCTTAAATGAGAAGAAAATCAGGATCTACTACAACTACATTCACCTCAGATACAAGTTCGGAAGATGATTGTTTTAAGATGTGGAGAAGAGGTTGTTCGGATCAATTGTTACTACGGACTGATGTCTCTCAGGGCTCTGTTAAAGACCGTTGTGAAACGACTGTGTCTGACGACGACTGGACTTTCCGTCACGATGATGTTGCGGAGGAAAACTATGATAGGGTGTGTCTAAGGATACGAGATCATCGGATTCGCCAAGGAAAGCCTCCGTTCGGAAAGTGACGGAAATTGACGTTGCTGCCAATTGGTTAATTTCTGTATTGGTGGTTGAAAAAGGATGCTAACCGCCCTCGAGAGAAAGTTGTCAGCGGGAAGCATCGTACGTGAGAAAAAGCAGTTTCCCGTATTGTTCCGTAATAGTTAATAAATGTAGGGAATGCTAAGACACAGACTGTTTGTTCGTTTGGAGGACCTTCACTAAAAATCCTGGGATTTATAGCCGGTCCCCTTAGGCTACTGAAAATATTCTGTGAGGAATGTATCGACATCTGGCAATCATCTTACCGAAGGATAGGGTCTTTGTGAAGCGAGCCACGGGACAAAAACCGTTGGAAAAATTTGCTATCCAGTGCCCCTACATATTTGTAAAGAAATATCTGTGTGGTATGTGAGAATAAAATGATATACTATGATATATCCGTAAGTAGAAAGAAAGAAATGTATTAATAAGAAATTATATTGGAGGAATAAATATTCAATTAATATAAAATGGTGTGAAATGTGAGGATAATTATTAGAAAAATTAGAATGGGTAAACTCAAGAGTTTGAAATTGAGTATGAGAATATTATCGAGTATTTCAGTCTTTTATGAGAGACTTGTAATTAATGAAAAGAAAATAGCCGAGACGAAGGAGAACGGAGCGTAGTACTACGCGAGCTTAAGGCAAACAACGCGAAATATATTAACATCGACGGGCGGTTACTGGTGGAATTTGCAAGCAATTGGAAAATATACAGGGTGTTCACGTTATCAGGTACCAGTGGTTTTCCTCGTAAACAATAAATATGAGGAAAACACGAAAGAAAAAAAGGACGAACGGCTCGAAGTGAGCCACGTATTTACGGTAATATTTTTTCGCAAGTGTAAAAATACGTGCGCGATTTGCAGTTCTGCTTTTGTGCATACATCCAATCCTCTCTTCGTTCTACGCAAAAGAGTATTACAGCAACACATTCGAAAATTGATTAGTTCAGAGGATATTTTAACTTTATCTTATCGTAACAACTTATCGTTGCTTCCGTGTTTCCACCCGGGAAAGTCCCCTAGGTGTCTATCGAACCATAAGCAGCGATAGATAGCGAACGATAGACTATAGAAAATGTTCGATGAAATACGGCAATGAAGTATTTGAACACCGAACGTTGTTGTACGACATTTTTGTAAAGTTCATTTCTACGAAATTTTACGATTACGTTGCTGGAATTCCGAAGCACTTCGAAAATGTACACCATGTTCACGCTGTTCTCAACAAGATTCAGTCAGACATCTGGGCATGATTCTGGATGATGGAAACAACATATCATAGATGAATCGAAGCAACTCAAATCAAAACTTAAGAAGTTCTGATTCTGACTCATTGGCCGATGTTCCAACTTACGCACGCAGAGCAAAATTATAAGCTTCATAAGGCCATATTAAAACCTGTTTGGACCTACGGAATCCAACTATGAGGAACAGCGAGTAATTCCAACATAGAAATTTTTCAACGTTTCCAACCGAAAACTCTAAGATCCTTAACAGATGCACCTTGGTATGTTACCAACGAAACAATACATCGCGACCTCAAGATACCCACAGTCAAAGAAGAAATATTAAAATTCAGCAATAGAATAAGAATTAACAACCACCAAAGCCCTCTAGTTACTCAATTGCTTGACACATCGGACCAAATCCGCAGGCTAGAAAAACATTATCCTTTAGATCTAAGAACTATTATTATTATTATTGTTTAGTCCGTGTCTTTAGGCTTTGGACGAGCTTTCGGTTTTACATTTCTTATCCACTCTATTGTATTGCACTCCCTTAATTATTCTGTCTCTAAAATTAGGGCAACATCTGGGCTTTTGCCTCCTTGCTGTGCTTCCTTATTGTCGTTCCTCCCCGTCTTGTATTGCCCTTGTCTTCTCCATTATTGTTTTTAGTTTTGCTAGTCCTTCTCCAGGCTAGTTTAGAATTTTTCCTGTGTCCTTTGGTCCTCCCGTTCTTTCGCATTCTTCTGTTACGTGTCTCAGGTCTTCTTCTTTCCTTTTACATAGCCTGTATCTCTTTTCTCCCTCCTCTTTCCAGTATTTCCTTCCTATCGTCTCGTTTCCACATCTGAATCTTGCTAATATTTTTCTGTCCTTCCATTTCATCCTCCCTTCTAAGTATTTTGGTAACTCTTCTTTGGCGATTTTTCTGTAGCGTGTGTTGATCGAAGCAGTAGATTCAACTAGAATCAAACATATTGTAAACAATTATTAATCGTGTCATAGTACCACGCCAAAAATAATTTACTTAAAATTCTCAATGAGAATTGATTATAAAATACTCCCAAATAAAATAAAAAAAGAAAAAATAAGTTCTCAGCGTTTATCTCGCGAACGATAGGTTCGAGGGAAGAGTGAAAGAGGAAAAAATACGAATGCTTCGAACTGAGCTGTATATTCGCGATAATGCTCTTTTCGTATGAGCAGAAATGCATGTGCATTTTGCAGTAGAACGTATCGTATTGCAGAGTTTGTAGAATTTATCATACGCAAGACAGAGCAAAAATATAAATACAGAGGCAGTGCTTTATGTCTCTCCTTGTTTTTCATATGATATTCTACAAAGTTAGAATTAGAATATCCTGTAAACTAATTAGTTTTCGACCATGTTATCCTGTTATTTTTTCCGTAGACCGACGAAAAGATTCGATATGTACAAAAAAAGAAAAAAAAGAGGAAGGTTTCCATGAAAAAGAAGATTGCGCAATTGCAAAATGCACCTACATCTTTGCACTCGCGAAGAAGATATTACGGTGAACATGTAGTCCACTTTTGAAGCATTCGCCAATTTTCCTCTTTCATTTTTCCCTCGTAATTTATCGTTTACGAGAACAACGCTGCCAACTAATAGCGTGAACGCTCTGTATGTAGAAGCGGTAAATTACATAGTTGGAACATAGATTTATCGTTAGATGAAAGTTACATATATTTGTAGCATGAATGCGAAACGTTGAGTTTATTCTAAATTTAGTTGCCTGTTGATATAACGAATAATCGACTGTCCAAAAACTTTGATGATCTGTACCAGAGACTCGCTTCTAATAAATATCATTGTGAAATGAAAATCGAACGTAATGAAATGAAAATAATTGACTCGGAATGTGTCTGATGTGAAACATTTAACAAGATGCTTCTTGGAATAATCTGCGTGAAATCTCTGCTTCTAAGAAATATCTTGGAAATTAAAATTAAGTGGATCGTTTTGGAATTATTTCAGGACTTTCATGTTGTGTGTCAATGTATTTTATTTTTCGCTGGTCTTATTTCTTTCTTGCCATAGCGAATGTGTACACACACACACACACGCACGCACATATATATATATATATATATATATACATGCATAGTAACAGAGTAAGGAAGCTTTGAAATACTTAAGCGTCTCAGGATAAATCAGTCTCAAGCGAGGGCGAATGTTGATCTGACGCTTTTGATATTAAAGTAAAATGGGTTTGCTTGAATTTGCATTCCGATCGCGGATCTTCAGTGTTATTACTGCAGCAAACAATGTATTAAGCGCGCATTCGTTTGATAAACACCCTTTGCAACTCTAGAATCAGGCGGTCGAGGATTGTCGAATCGGTGTGCATAATTTGCATTTTCGAACAGAGTTAACTCAAATCGTAATTACGTAAAGCCCGGGTACGTGATCTCGTTCTCTACATACTTTGAGGTGCAATTTCACCAAGTTTCATTTTCCCGTAGCTGTTTGGAGCTACAGTATCATGCAAAATATACACGATAGCGGTCTCGTAATGACAACTACGTGATCGCTTCTTTTATATTAAAAACGAATATTTACGTATTCCCTGCAATATCATTACTCGTTCCTAGTCTTTCTTGCGCCACAGATTTTTAGGAAATACTTCGGTAGTGTCACGTCCCGCGTCCCGTGATTTGAAACATTTTGGTAGGCAATAACTGGTAATTTTAATCAAAGCAATTTAAAATGTTTATTTGTAACAAAAATCATTGTAGTCAAAGCTACAATGATTCAAATATTCAAAGATTCAAATATTCAAAGATTCAAATATTTAAATATTCAAATATTCAAAGATTCAAATTTTTAAATATTCAAATATTCAAAGATTCAAATATTCAAACATTCAAATATTCAAATACTCAAATATTCAAATATTCAAATATTCAAATACTCAAATATTCAAATATTCAAATATTCAAATATTCAAATATTCAAATATTCAAATATTCAAGTATTCAAATATTCAAATATTCAAATATTCAAATATTCAAATATTCAAATATTCAAGTATTCAAATATTCAAATATTCAAATATTCAAATATTCAAATATTCAAAGATTCAAAGATTCAAATATTCAAGTATTCAAATATTCAAGTATTCAAGTATTCAAGTATTCAAATATTCAAATATTCAAATATTCAAATACTCAAATACTCNAAATATTCAAATATTCAAATATTCAAATATTCAAATATTCAAATATTCAAATATTCAAATATTCAAATATTCAAATATTCAAATATTCAAATATTCAAATATTCAAATATTCAAATATTCAAATATTCAAATATTCAAATATTCAAATATTCAAATATTCAAATATTCAAATATTCAAATATTCAAATATTCAAATATTTAAATATTCAAATATACAAATATTCAAAGATTCAAATATTCAAATAAATTGTAACATTTAAATAAATTGTTATATTTTGATAATCATTTTCGAACAACTTTAATCCGCTCTCGTGCTGAACGTAGCAGCAAAATAAAACGTCACATTACCATTAATTTTACGTGACAGTAGAGTGGTCGACGAAATGTTATGAAACACCCATAGGATAATTTAAAATGAGGCATAAAAAGAAGACAAAAACATAAATAAATTGTTTGAAATACCGGAGACCGAATAGTAGAGACAAAATGAATTTATTACAGATTATCCACCAACTATAATTTTTCGTTCGTATAATAAGAGTTCACCTGCGCGCAAGTGGATTCAATTTGGCAAAACTTCATTTAATCGGCTACCGATATATCGTTCAAATAAATGGAGTTATAAATAGAGTTGAAATAAATAAATAGAATTTAAAACGAAGTTTTACCGTCACTCCAAATATTCTTGCACAGATGATGTTAATCAGATCGTAAAGTTATTCGAACTGTTTCTCGTTTCTCTTCTCGTGCTCGTAAATATTGGACGCGATTATTGCTGTTCGTACTAAATTTACCGTATCGATCACTAATCGTCATAATTTAATAATGTCGGAAAAGACGAGAGATTGATTGACTGCGAACGATTATCGGATAACGAAACTAAGTTGAGCGGAAGTGACGACCAAGTAAATGATTTATGATAATAACGGAGAAACGCTGGATCGCAAACAGCTTGTGGCCGTACCGAAACCAGAAGCGTTTAATCGCGAAAAAGATACATCGAAGCCGGCGTTGTGCGATCATCTAATTTCGCACCGTTGAACGCGGAGTCGGATCGAATTAAGCTTTCATAGCTGATAGATGGTCATGGTGCGGCTCATACGAGAAAATGAAGATGAAGAGCGAGGGGAACGTTGAAGAAAAAGGGAGAGAAGCAGCGATAAAATTCCAAGTACGCGTTCGAAAGTGATTCAGCAAGGAAGCAGATATCAAAGCGAGGGACTACAAGTTTAACAATGGTTGGGTTCTTGAGGGAAACATTGAGAGGGTGTAAAGAGAAGTAGTAGAAAGGGTTGTATGCCTGCAAGAAATGGGAAGCGGCAGAGAATAGGGGTTGTACGATACACAGTGACTTACATTAATATTCGACCACTTGCCAGAGAAAATTTCTATTATGTGCGTTATAGGAGGCATTTTGTACGTTCGTTCGCACCGTTGTGGGGCGGAATTGACCCGATTATACGGGTAGAATATGAAATCAATCTTAGAATGTGTATAGAAGTTACAACAGACGTTCACCGCAACCAGTAGCTTTTTGAAATATTAATGTACAGTATACGTATAATAATGTATAGTTGTGTTAGTAACACGTACACGAGTCACTTACTTAAAATTCTCAATGAGAATTGATTGTAATGTGCATCCAAATAAAATAAAAAAAGAGAGAAAACGTACACGAGTAACACGTACAAACGATCACGAGGCGATTCCTCGAGAAGCTTAGTTTCCGAGAAAATCGAGTCTGAAAATTGATCAAGTATACTTGAACGTGGCTAATTTCAGGCTTAATAGGAGAACGTAATCGATAGGATATTATTCCAGGTGTAAAAATAAATCGAAGATGTGGAATAACATTTTTTCAGAAGACGTTTTGTTTTCGAGGAAAGTAAGATTGAAGATTTATCATACTCGTGTACTAGACCGACTATTAAATAAACATGAACCAACTTTACCTTCTTGAAAATGAATTCTTAAACAGGAAAGTTCTGTTCCACATTTCTCGCTTATACTCGCACGTAGAATAATCTCCATATGATTGTTCACTCGTACTTAGTCATATTCACACATATATATATATATATATATATATATATATATATATATATATATGTCAAACAAATTTTCAAAGCCGATTTTCTAAGCCTTTTATTTTTTACTAAAATTACTTGTACATTATTCCTGTTAAGTCTGCTTGTTTGAGACAATTGTTCATGCCAATACTCTACAATAAATAAGAAAGATGAGTTTTGTTCAAATAATTACTTCAAGAAAAACTCTACACCTTTTCTTTTAAACCAGCTGGCTGTTGAAGCAAGCAAAACTCTCATAGAAAGAAAACTAAAAAGAAAACACCCCACTGACCTCACTAAAGAAATAAAATAGTCAAACTGGAAGATGGTATCCCGCTGAGGGTAGCCATCTACATGTTATTTAGCAATTAAGTTAGAAAAATTTATCAAATGTCCAGCTGGATAAATTATAAACTACAAATTAAATAATAAAAAAACCTTTTCTTTTGTATATCTGTGACCTGCAGATCGCTATTACGAAGAGAATAAAATTTAGTGAAAAAATTTCAAAATAAGGAGAGGTCCATATTATTGTGCATTGAATATAAATTTTATTTTGGATTGCAAGGTCTAGAAACAAAAGAGCAATAAGTAGATTCCTATTGCTGTTTCTTGTAGCCTTCAGCTAGAGCTACACACCAACGTTAACTTTTTAGTAATATCCTTTGCTATAAATATATGAACGTGCTCCTTATCATATCTTCTTCCAATTGTATTGTAACACTGCAAGAATGAGGATGTGGATCAGCATACACTATACCTATATCTATACTTATTTCAATATATTTTTCTATTACAAATTCATCCACTCGTTCCTCTATCAGTCAACCTCGACAAGTTTTACCAATTACAATGATAATCAGTTGTTTAAATACTTTTGTAATATTATATTTGCACTAAATATCGTCCGAGTTCTCTGTACACTCTCAGATTTTGCTCAAACTTTCTCGGTATAATTGTAATTTTCGTGATTCGTTACAATGATGAAATTTCAATATATCTTGTATTACACGTATAAAATATACGCAGAGAAAGTTTCTATAGGTATTTAAATATTTTTCTGAGTCATCTCTAGGTCTGGTGAATATTCAGCAGTGGGAATTGGCTATCGACGAGCGGGAGTCATATTTGTCGATACGATCAACATGACACGAGATTGAAGCGACATTACTGGCGTGCTCGGATCCAGATGTTAAACGAGGATCGAGGGAGCTGCACTGGATCTATGCGCTCGTTCGTTGACACATCTTCGTTAACAATGAAATGATTTCCCACGAGGAAATGTTCAAATTGTCGCTGTTCCGTTTCTGCTGCTAGAAATCCACGTTCGTTTCAATGATTTCGAAGCAGAATATTAGAAGACTGGCATTTTTCAGCGTCCACGAGGATGAAAAATTCTTGTCGGACATTCAAGAGCATCTGTCGAGCAACGAAAAATGCACGTTATCGTTTTGCAAGTTGAAAACAAACGAGCACGGAGACGAGAAAGTGACAGCGAACAGATACGGATTCATCTAGGAAACAATTCTTTGGAAATTCTAGTGATAAATCAATCGAAGTTTGAAACCGAACAAATCCGAAACACCACGAGATCGTTGTTGGCTATTGTTCTCACGTAGCAACGATCTGCTGGTACTTCGGATTTTGCTCGATTTCAAACTTCCACCGATTTATCAGCGGAATTCCCGAAGAATTATTACGTCGACATGGACGAATAATTATTCCGTAGCTGGAGCGAAATGCGAAGAAAATGAAGATTACGTGTAACGCGTAGATAAGTTTGACTTCTGCCACTTTTTCATCTTCGCGCTTCTCTTTCCCAACTTTCGGATTGATGCTTTTTTTTCAAACATTTTTTAACGTCCTCCTTTTGATTTATGAAAGTCATTGAGAAAGATCTCGGAGATGTTCCGAAGAATTGACTGATTAAAAAATAGTAATTTTCATGCGTTCTGGTTAGAAACAGCAGTTTTTATTAACAGTGATCGTTTTAGATTTGACGAATAGTTAAAATCTGGTCAACAGGATCTCGGTACGCGTATCGTCTACGATTTTAAACACAGAATTTAATATCGTGAAACGCAAGCGACACTGTTATTAAACTTGGCAATTCCACGGCTTCGAACAACGTGTAATAAGAAATAGTCGTTAATTTCACCGGGCAATCTCATTGTTTTACTTTAGTAGGCCTGTTAGGCCAACGATTTCTGCCGACAGTGGAATATTCAATTACGAGGAGTTTAAAAGCCTGTGAGAGAAGTAACGGATGTTGCGAAAGACGCGGATGTCCAGTGAAAAGTAAAAGTGGCTATTTAAAAAGGAAAAAGACTTTCTACATATGTAACCTTTTACGAGGTGTACTCAATTCCGTTAGAAGCTTCTGAGATTCAACGTTCGAGAGAAACTGACGAATCGATCAAAGTTTACAGCAATCAGGAAACAACCTCGATATTTAAATGATGTTTATCGAGATAGATACAGAGATATGGTGATATTGGAAAGTGCAAATTTTCGCTATTACGAATACCAGTTGATTAAGATTTTATGGTACGTTTGAAAAAGTGATTTGGTTTTTAAATCGATTCTTAGAATCGTTGTACTACGAAACACTTGAAACGTGATTTATCATGTTTCTCACTTGTTGCTTTCGTATGATGCAATTAACGTTTCTGTCTCGATAAACACAGAGAATCTAAATCTATCAATCATGTCAACTAGTTTGGCAGTTTCTGCGACTAATACGCGGTTTCGTTTTCTTCAGCGAACTTCGTATATTGAATTTTGTACGTCAGGTTCGTGACAGTTGTACGACGCGAGTGATTGCGTTGAAAGCAAATGTAACGTGATCGAATAAAACACGATACGTGCGTGAAAGTGTTTGCGATTTGGCACGTTACGCACGGTACTGTGATTCGTTCGAGTTAAACTTTATCCAGTCGACTAGTGTTCCTTTTAAAAGCTTGGATTTTGTAACCGAAGAGGGAAAAGAGACAAGAAAGTAAGCTTTCCTCTCGTTTGACTAGGTAGTCGCGCAGTTTGGAAACTTTCAAAAGAGGATCGCGATTCGTCGCGTTACCTTTAACGCGACAAGTAGCAACGACAGGTCGTTAACAAAGAAACTTTTAAATTGCGGATTTTCGCGTTCGAAGTGCTTTATTTAACGTTCAGCCGGCGTTGAAATGAAAGAGGAAAAATGAGAGAGGAAAATAAAATGAAACGAGCTCGTGACCGAATGCAATAACAACGACGAATAATAGACAGAGCGAGAACTCTGTTCCCTCTCTTTTTCATTTCGTTGCCCGACCATCAATCGATGACACTTGCGTGTTCGCTCCCATTCATAAGTATAATTTTTTTATTTATTTGTTATTCATGTCTTCCGGCATTGGATGACTTCCAGTTACATCTGCATTTACTATCTTTTGTTTTATTTTATTTTATACACTGTTCTCGTTACAGAAGCTTCCTTCCTATTCTTATAATCTCACTACAAGTTAAGATCAAAAGGAAAAGTAAACTTAAGATTGAACTTAAGTGGAACTTTAAAACGTATTAGCCCATTGAAGGTTAATATCGCGGTCACTGCAAAAATTTCATTTGAAAATTTTTTAACGATCGATTTATGCCATCGAATTCCGTTTTTTAACGTCATGGCTCAAAAAGAAAATTCCAAGGATTCCCTTGATATTTTTTTCGCCACTATTTCTCTCGTCGATAAATAATAAAATATATTATATTATATATATTATATTAACACATCTCAGTTACCATTCAATATTTCTTGGATTTATAAAATTTAAGATTGTGTCACTGAGAGAAGGAACCTGTTTTACGAAAAAATTTTCGGTGTTCTTCTCTAATTCTCTTTCGTATCCAACTAAGAGCGGTATTTTTTGGAACATTTCAATATTCGATAGAAATTCAGGATAAAAACGCTGCAAACTTTTCGAACAATCGAATATTCCCTCTTCGATATGAATCCTACAATTTTACGGAAAGAGAAATTCATGTATTTTATACCACCATGATAAAATTCTATTTGTTTCAAATACGATTTGTGTAATGGCTTTCTGTAATTTATTATATTTGTTATTCCGATAAATTTTTCTCTAATTCCCTTGATAGCACAATAATTTACTTTATACGTATTTATATATTGTTAGTGATAATTTTGTGTTTACTCATCTTGTACACATTATTTAATTTCATCGTCTTTGATGGGTTAAACATTAATACAAACATATATATTATTACTATTTATTATTTATTTTTACTTAGTCCGTGCCTTTCGGCTTTGGACGAGTTTTCGGTTTTACATCTCCTTTACCTATCACGCTATCTACATTCTCTCAGTCTTATGGCGTTATCACCTTATTGCCTCCTCCCCTATAAACCCTTTTCATTGTCTATATCTATCTAAACTCTTTTCTTATGTATCTACCTCCCCTCTCATCCACTCTGTTATATTGCGTTCCGTCATATCATCTATCTCTAAAAACTATGGCAACTTTTGGGCTTTTGTCTCCTTGCTGTGCTTCCTTATTGTCGTTCCTCCCCGTCTTGTATTGCCCTTGTCTTCTCCATTATTGTGTTCAATTCCATTAGCCCTTCTCCAGTCTCGTTTAGTATTTTTTCTGTGTCCTTTGGTCCTCTCGTTGTTTCGCATTCTTCTATTACGTGTCTCAAGTCTTCTTTCCTTTTACATAGCCTGCATCTTTTTTCTCCCTCTTCTTTCCAGTATTCCCTTGCTTTCGTCTCGTTTCCTCTCGTTTCATCTGAATCTTGCTAATATTTTTCTGTCCTTCCACTTCATCCTCCCTTCTAAGTATTTTGGATTTTTCTAATCTATTTCTATTAATGATATAATTTCTATTAATGATAAACATATATATTATTGACCTATTTTGTTGCTAAATTATATTCTTATTTACATTGCATTCTATTTTATCCTATTTTTTTGAATTCTAGTAATAATATTTTAATATGTATCTATCGTACGTGTCTTTGACATTGTTCAAAACGGGTAGCATAGTTCCCAATTAATTAATACGTGCGAAGAGCTACTACAATTGAACAGTTAAATAATTAAATCATTGACAAGCACGGTCGTTTGTAATAGCGACAATATTTGCACATTGGTAAACTGTTATTGCTTGTTATTTTTAAAAACTGTAATAAGTTTTACGGTATAACGAAAGCAGTGTGTAATCTGGCGCGTGTTGTGATAAATAAAGATGTTTGTGCAAATTTACATTTTAATGGATACAATCAAAGAAATAGAACTTGAACAAATATTTGTTCCATTCACTAACTGCTATAAGAAGAACTACATTTACCACATTTTTACATTTACTATTTTTTTTGTTTTTATTATTTTTTCTTCACTTTGCTGTTTTCACTGTCGTCATTAAATGATACAATTATAAGCTATACTATCTATTCTTATATTCTCCAAAATATAACATCATGTACGATTTTGTTATTACAGAACTTGATATTATACGTAGCTGTAATGATCGTAGAAAATAAAATCGTTGCAATTTATCAACAATTCAATAATGAAAATACATCTTGCCAAAAAACAAGTGTCCGGATACTTTTGAATGGCAGTATACACGCGGTGCCAGGTCGCAATCAAATGTAATCGAATGAGTAATCGAATCAGTAATCAGCGTTGCGCTAGAGAATTTTATTATACACGTGGCGTGATTTCTGCCGAAACTTTTTCAACTGCCGGTGTATTTTGTTTGCACTTCCCGTTCCTCGCTTCTCTACGTTTTCGTTTCGAAGAAAACTGTTCACTCGTTTTGTAACGCCGTTGTAACATTTCTAAATCAGGCGTCTCGAGTTTATCGCTTGAGAGTGCAAGCTTGTCAAGCAAGGGACGAGAAATCTCTTCGAAGATATTTCAAGCGAAAAAGGTTTCTGTCTGCGTTAAATTGTCACACGATGGATGAATCCATTAGCAACGAAGCAACGCGTAAAAATCGTGTAAACGTAACATAATTCGAAAACCATAAGTAACTTACATGATGCTGTTTCGTCTATTAACAAGATACAAACAAATGTACGAAGTTTGCAAATATTTCGCAGATTAGAAGCACGAAGAAATTTCTGTTATGTGAAAAACGTACGGTTAATCTCGATGCCACAAATTCTTTCATTTGTCCGTAAGATTATGGAATTTAGGTGAAAGATGTTAAGCATATTCCTAGAATTCCTTTCGTAACCGCCCACAGACTAAGTTGCTACAGATGGGCCAGAAAAATAGGAGAAACTTTGTAATATTAATTCATAACGTAACGAATCTTCAAACTGCTTCCTTAAAAAAGTTCCATAAAAGATAAGGAACTCGGCTTATCGTCTTGTTCATTTGTCTTGTTCTTCGTTTGAAATTCGACGAGTAATACGCAGAGAAAAGTCGAACTTGAGTATCCTCTCGGAAGGGTGTTTATGGTTTCCTGTGAATCACCGAAACAAGAGCTTCGTTCCAAGGCTTAGCAAGATACTTTCGCGCCTCTAAATAGCATATTTGTCCACTAATAGTGATTCATAACTATCTAACATGGTTTTTACTTCGACTAACGAGCTTCCTTTCGGAGATATACGATTCGAAGAGGATACACGTTGCTCGTGATTTCGCTGTATCTTTTTAGGTGTCTCGGAAAAATGGGGACGATCCGAGAGAGTAATAGGTCCTTGCTTTATCGTTTCAAGTGTTGCGCCGAACTTGATACAGCACCGTAACTCTTTGTAGCGAAACGCGAAATCGTTGCACCGCTGTTTATTCCTGTTAAATGTAACGGTTTAATTCCACTTGTAAATTTACGCGTACCACGTTTGTCAATTAATTTCCTCTTTGTTGGGCTGCGCAACGAACGATAAAATCATCCTAAAAAGCCAGCTCGCTTTAATCGTTACACGTCAACGTATTTTACTTTCAGCGCGCTCTAACTCTTTGACTTTTCCATTCACGTTTATAAGAAGATCATGAGATACAGCAGTGGCAACGTATTTCACGGATGCGACAGCCAGACTTTCGCGAAGGAACGTAGCGCTATATTTCGTGGTGAACGCCTTGCATTATAGGAACGCGAAATTTCGCTACAAAAGATGGAAACTGATGAAAAAGCAACGAAGTGCTTCTTTATTCGTACGAGGCATTGTACATCGCTGCACTTACACTTGACGAGTCGTTGACGATGATTTTATTGAAAAGTACAACAATAATCGTTCGTAGTCGATACACTCGATCTTGTTTCAGAAGTAAATTACAGACAAGAGACGCTTAAATTTCGTCCGCTGAAAGCCTTTTTGCCACTTACTCCATGTTTTATAAAAGCTCGTGCAAATAAAATGAAAGATATATATGTGAAAGCGTGCGTTTTACAATTGTTCATATTATTCGTCTTTTACGTGCTTGAAATATGTTTCATCGTAAAACTGTGTGTATAGAAATCATGGATTTATAAAAAATTCACATGTAAATTTATCAATTTGTTATTTAGACGTGCACAGAGTCTCTTGCTCTAATAACAAACATATTTCATAGAATAATTGCATCGTAACAGCTTACCTTGGTTTACTTAATTTATTGTTATTGATTAACAGTGATACATAGTTTTTGCATGCTATATGAATATCGATTTTCCTTTAGAAAATAGCGCTTGAATTTTTCCATTTCACGCATTCATTTCGAAGACTACGATCGTTTGAAACGAGAAAGTTCCAATTCGCCCTTCGAGCTACCTTCATTTACGTTTTTTTACAACTTTCCCATCACATTTCTCATAAATGATTCTACTTTTTATGACTTTTTATGCTTTATTAGAATTTTAG
Source organism: Bombus soroeensis (assembly GCA_014737365.1). Lineage (NCBI taxonomy): Eukaryota > Metazoa > Arthropoda > Insecta > Hymenoptera > Apidae > Bombus > Bombus soroeensis. Next base: position 501,732 of record JACXIL010000165.1, on the reverse strand, counting down.
GTGCCCGAAGGGGTACAAATTTAACATTTTTTTCATCATCCCGCTTTGACGAAGATGTTGGACGTAATTTCTCCCCCTTTCTTTTTCTCCCTGTTTTTTCTTCTTTTTCTTTTTTAATATTTTAAGCCACTCGTTCCACATTCGGTGATATCGATTTTGAAGCCTAATCGTAGCTACAATACGAAGTTTACTCTCTTTGAACGTGCAATCGAATCGCCGATAACGAAGTCCACCTCTTCAAAGCGGACGGAAGCAATTTATTTAAAATCTTCTGCCTCGTTCGCTACAATGGCTTGTCACAAGCGGAAAAAAAGAATGAATAGCTGTTCTTAAACACGACTGTGCCAATGACGAAGGTATTTCCCCACTGCTTCTTGATATTTCCATGTTTTATCTTGCCAGTAACACTTTTTAGTTGCATTTCAATACCTCACGAGCTAATCAACTATGTTACGTGCGACTGAACCGAGAATTCAGAGCCAACTACCACGCATCGACAGCTTTCTTTTATCGTTGACGATCAATTCTTATTAGTTTTTAATTTTACGTTGTGAAAATTTGAAAATTTCCAATTGGTTGGCTGAATGTTCGAGCAGAGTTGGAAAAGTTCGTTACCTCGCGTCGCACGAACGATATTAAAATCTACTCGCTCGAAGCAAATCGTTCGGATAATTGGGAAAGTTGAGTGCATAACGGATGTACCTAATGGCCTAAAAGAGTAGAAGGATAAGACGAAGGAGAATTCCGTGGAATTGTTGTCGTCGATACTGTGATATGGCTATTCTGCTCGCGAACATGGCACACAGAATCATAAAATGATTGTCGGCGTAAGAAATTGTTTTGAAATGTTTGATTCTTCAGTTTGAAACTCACGATTGCAAATTATGCTCGATTATGTATTTTTTGATGCATATATTTTTATGTATAATTCTTTGTATAATTACATATAATCTGCGTATGTACTGTCATGCAATGATAATCAGTATAGACTGTGATAATTGAAATTGACACGAACGTGGGTAGATTCGGTGGTGCATCGCTATGATATTATTTAACTTATGTCGCTAAATCTAAAATGGTAAACGTAGAAAGTGATGTCCCTTTGATCTTTCACATTCTTCTGGTGTCCAGCAATTTTTTGACCAGGTTGTTGGGTTAATTCTTCGGGTCAATTTGTTGATATAACCTGCTGTGTCTAGCGATTTCTTCATTTACAGTGGATGTACCGGTTTCTTTATTGATTTGTTTGTTCGGGACGTAGCAATCTGCATTGAAAATGACTTTCAGTGTTTTATTTTCCCATCTATTGGTTTGATATTGGAGTTGCAGGCTGTGACCATAATTATAATTGGCAGGCATACGTCCATATTGATTTAAAAATAGTTTTACACGTCAGCAATTTGTTGTAGATTGCTAGCTGTGACCTTTTACCAATCAGCCATCAACGTTTTCCATGACTTTCGTTGAATCGTTCTAGTTTTTCGCAGATGTGCGTTTTCCATAAGAGTTACGCGTTTATTTTACCTTTCCAAACAAATATATTGGTATAGACGAACTTTCCCTGTAAATTTGTAAAAAATATTCTTCGCTGTTGTCCTCCATTCGATCGCTTTTATCTAATTTTTTTAATAAAATGTAACTTTTAAGAATTAAAAATATTGATGAATTATTCGGACACGTGTTGTACGGTTCCAGGTTCCGCAAACGATTCGTTGTTCTTTCTATCCGATCAATATCCCAGATATCGGTAAAAACCGACCGTTTCTTTAATTTTCTGCCGCTGTTCACATTGGCTTTGACATTCCATATTTTTGCTGTCAAATACTCGCAACAATCTTTTAGATTTGACAAGTAAAAAGCGTTGGCTATACAAGAACTATCCACTGAACTGACATTAAGATTGATATTAAATCTATCTTACAGTGCTATATAACTTAAAAACTATGGTTTACAAAGGTTAGCGGTTCAGGCTGATGAGATAAAACTTGAGAAAAAGTAAGGGTAACTCGGTGACTCGCTAAAAGTTTCCATAGATATGAAGACCACAGGGGAAAGACATGATACGTCACATCTCTTATTTATCATCTTAAAAATCCAATATCTTGTCGACCGATCGCGTATTACTGAAACTCTTTAAAATCTCGTTACTAAATTTGTTCACGGCGTTATCTCGGCAAATATTTCTAAGAGTATTGATTTCAACTCTGCCTTGAAAAATATTAACCTTATTCGTACAAATTGTGGTATCACAAAGGCTGAGAAAAGTATCGATCGTGATATTTTAAGTGCTAAACGCGCAGAAGGTTTTTTCACAAAACTTATGCAAATGCAGACACATAGGACAAAGCCAAACACCATGTATCTATATATTATCATTTAATTTCCCAATGAAATCCAACCAAAGAACAAGGTTTCAATCTTCAAAGAAGAAATAGCAAATAAATTATTTCTCGTCTGAACAACTTTTATTCAACTTAGAAATTCCATTCCTATTCAGAAATGGATGATGTTTTTCAAATTTCCTACTTTTTATTTAATATGCACAGAAAATTTTACCCAACAGTGCGACCAGTTCATACATTAGATTGTCCGAAAAGTTTCTTTCGTTTTATAAGGAAATAATAGACGCACAATGTTTCTTGTTTTATAAAAATTTGTTTTTTGTTTTAAGTTTATTGAATTACGCACGAACATAATAATAGAAATAATGAAATAAAATAATTAAACAATATAATATAATATAAAAAAATAAAATAATATAAAACAGAAATTGCTTTTCATCCATTATCACCTTATGAAATGAAAGAAACTTTTCGCACAACCTAATACAATCATCGTCAGATACATCGTATCGTAGACACGTCTCTAGTGACTAAAAGAGACGGTACAAAGCAAGAAAAACGTGAAAATGCAACAGGCAACTCTAACAAGCATTGTGAACGTTGAAGCAACGAACCAAAGAACATATCTGGCGGGCATTTCAGTGAGTTTCGCGTGCAGGCGACCACCGGCATCGCGCGAAATCAAAGCTCAAGATACAAAGCTCTAGGTGTATGAAGAACAAGGATACTTTACCAAGGAGGTGGATCGGGAGAGAAAAGGAAAGGCTGACTGCAGTAACGATAAGAGATCGTCGCTGGCTCAAGCTCAAGAATCCAGGTTAGAGCACAAAGGTTCTTTACTTCGGAGCTTTCGCCATCAGCGATCGGTAAACTCGAAAGCTCTCAGAACTGCGAGATCATTAAGGAGCTCCCGTTGTATGCGAAGCTGTTATATGTGCACTGCTGAGCTTGACAGGAGCCGAAGTAAGGTAATCGAGCCGAATCACTGGAAGAATGGCTGCCATTCCTGTCAAGCTTGCCACATGATTCTCAAAAGTTGTCTAATAATTATTTTTATCGACGCGTATCGTTGTGCGATCTAAGCAATTTACGATCGGAGCATATATTATGTTGGCAACTAAGTGATTACTGATTTTGTCATTAGGTGGTAATGAGCTCAACTCTGAGCTGTAGTCAGGAAAAATGTTGTTGAGAGTGTTGCAAGATATGTGGCAAATATCTATAGGGTGGATGCTTGACGTGAAATTATTTTAATACTAACATTTGAATTTTAAAATAATTCTAATAATAGAGATGTACGTTATGTGTACGTCAGATAATATGAATTTTCATTTTATAAAATAACGCAATTCTTGAATGCACACTTTATCGTACGTGCGTTTCGTGGCAGGTTTGATTGGAAGGTTAACGCGACTACAAAAAGTATTTGTATACTATCGTAACTATAGTAGCGGGTGTATAGTAATTAACGAAGCCCAAAGTATATCAAACTTGGTGTGATTTCGTAGTATGTATTTTTCATACGAGTAGAACAAATTTTAAGGAAACGTAGAACCTGTGAGATACCTCGGAGAGGCACATACAAATATCTTTTACAGTCACTGTGGGTTAGGACTAGGATTTCAATAGTCGATAGACGTTGCTCGAATAATGGAAACTCGAGACACCTACAATTTCGAACCAACGATACCAATCAGAACAGTGTTTATTACTCCAATTTGGATCGTATTTGTCGATGATAGCGAAGAACTTTCATTTCGTTTTTGTAGCGGGAGTGAAGTAAGATAAAATAAGAAGTATTAGGTTGTCCGAGAAGTTTCTCTCGTTTTATAAGGAAATAATAGACGCACAATGTTTTTTTATTTATATTAGTTTATTGAATTATGCACGAATATAATAATAGAAATAGAACGAAATGGATCATACCTAATTCAATAAAATAATATAAAACAGAAATTGTTGTTCATCTATTATCACTTTATGGAACGAAAGAAACTTTTCGGACAACCCAATAAAATGCTGGATATAGTAAAATTTGATAGAGTTTTTCAATAAATGTAACGAGTGAATGCTAAGATGTATCGTAGTAGAAGATGTGTAGAAACACTTAAGACCGGTAGTGTATCCCTAAAACTAACAAACTTTGCAAATAATGTTTAAGTGACATGAAAATCAAAAAGTCAACGAAGCCAGACTCGTCATATTCTTCTCGAGTACTCTTTATATTTTACTAATCTTTGACATGAAGATTATTCTCTAAACTCTAGAATAACCAATTACGAAAGCATCAACAAACTTGAGTACAATAGAACTTCGTCTATCTGAACATTCGTTCGTATATAACGTTCGAAACATAACGAAATAGATAATTCAATAAAATAATATAAAACAGAAATTATAGTTCATCTATTATCATCTTATGAAACGAAAGAAACTTATCAGACAACCTAATAGATGAAAGTGAAAGAAAATTACAAGAAATTCACTTAATAGACGTTGAAACGTTTTATTTTCTCGTCAATCCTCGAACATACAAAAGTTTAAATGGCAAAGCTTTGAACTCTCACTTATGCACTCGTCGAATAACAATTTTATCTACACAAGGATTGAAAGCAGCGATCCTTCGAGATTCTGGAATTAACCCGTTCCTTTGAACGAATCTTCGAAGTTTTCGAAATGTTGAAAAGTCGAAAGGACTTTTAGAATCTTATAAAGAAGAAATCAAAAAAGAATGATAAAACCTCGATCCCTTTACGATGGATTTGTGAAATTCTTTTAGTTTTACAAATATTTTCGCTCGCGTAGAATATTAGAAGGGTAAGAGGTTGAAACGATTAAAATTACTGGAAAGCTGAGGGGCGGAAGAAATTGGATCAGAACTCTGAGCTCGTCCCTCGAATCTGTTTGCATCTGCTGCTCGGCTATTTGTTTGTGAGCGTTTGGAACGTTCGAGAGAAGCAGAGTCGTAGAAAAACGCCACCCTTTCACATCCTTGGCTCGCCGGCATTCATCCAGTCTTTATCCTTCCTCTGCTGACTTATCCTCAACTTCCTCTACCTGTTCTAAGAACCCTTAACCTTTCCAACGTCATTAGTGGCTTGTGTTTGTATTACGCGAGCGCTCTCTTTCGTCAACGTGGACGTACTTATCTTCCCTCAAAACTTTCCAACGACTACCCTTTCACCTTTAATCTATTTACCTTGGTATTATCAGCCTTTTATCCGAACCCTTAACTTCCCACCCTTGAAAAAGGCTTGCGTGTTTGCGAAAGATCAGAAATACGCCATTAATAAACAACAGCGTTTGAATGAACCTTTACTATGGAAATCCACCGCTCGTTTTTCCAGTCGGCGTTTTTTCGTCAAATACTAAAGCTGTGCCTGATTATATTCGTTTATGGTAGGCGTGTATCCAATGTGTATTGATATTTTAAATGGAGTATTTTCTCTTTTTTCTTTTTTTTTTGGTGGTGCATAAATAAGCAGTCATTAACATACTGTTCTATATATTGTACAACTATTTGCTTGACTTAGATTTTTAAATTATATTTGACAAGAACTGTGGCGGCACACGATACGTAAATGTCGTGAAACTAAAGGGGGTGTTCTGAATTGGAATGTTTTAAAACAGCGTCTTTTTGTGATTTTTTTTTTTTAGAAGGGAAAGAAAGAAATGGAGTTATTGAATTTTGAGGTATGGTTTTATATATATTTAACGAATACAAAAAAATGTTTTTAAAGTAAAAAAAATTATAACAGATTTCCAAGCCTATTTCATGGACTGCAGTTTCCAATCGGCGTGCAAGATCCACCTCGTAATTCTTAACTAAAACAAAAAATCAAAAAAGGATTAAATTATTATATATTTTTCTTCTCGATGAACTAAAACAAAGGCAGAAAATAGTGAGAAATTAAAAATTTTGGCGGGTTTAAAGAAAAATGTGTTTTATAAAAAGAAAAAATAAACTTTAAGGTGCTATAACAATTATTTCAATACACTTTTTGACGAAACCTTTTAGTTCATCAAGAAGAAAAATATATAATAATTTAATCCTTTTTTGGTGTTCTGTTTTAGTCAAGAATTACGAGGTAGATCTTGCACGCCGATTGAAAACTGCAGCCCATGAAATAGGCTTAGAAATCTTTACTTTAAAAAAATTTTTTGCATTCGTTAAATAAATATAAAACCATTCCTCAAAATTCAATAACTTCATTACTTTCTTTCCCTTCTAAAAAAAATCACTAAAAAACGCTGTTTTAGAATATTGTAAATCAGGACACCCCCTAAATATAGGAACAACATATACATAAAGGGATGGTCCTCTGGCTCTTGGTGACACGCTACTGTGATAGCATGCTACGCTCAAATATTTGTGTTCCGGACACGTGACAACGAGAAACCTGAAACGCTCGGAACGACAGTTTGATTTGTCAAACTAGTAAGAGAAAGTAGAAACACTCGAGGCTGTCATCAATTAGGCTTTTGTCATTGGCTGTTATTCTTCGTAGAATTATCGAAGAGAACGAACGTAGAACGTAGGACAATTGTATGAAAATTGTGTTCTACACTCGCAAGCGTGTTTCGTTAAACGAATATTGTAAGAAATTGTAATTAATCCTGAAGCATATAAATTTGGAAAGCTGACTCAAGCTCGCTGATACGGTTCTATAAAAAGCTTCGCCGCAAGGTTTACAATTTCACAATTTAATTAGGTATGATCCTCGTACGATATAATAACGGATATATTTACAAGAATTATGTAATGGACGTTTTGTCAAAAAACAATCGAAACGTAGTGGACGAAGAAAAAAATTGGAGAAGATGGATTATGCTCTCGCTGTCCGGAGCAAAACGAACGTGAGCAAAAGTCAGTTTCGTTGTGATCCTCTTAATTGCCCCGTAATTACCTCCGAGAGAAATGAAATTTTCAACGCAAACGAATAGTAAAATATTATTACTGGGTTACTTATTGTAATGAAAACACTGTTCACGTTGTTCCAGTTACGATTCGGTGCTGAATTGAATCAGCGAACTGAAGTGCTACTGGACCGATGTAAAGCCAGATTTACAGTACGCTTCCATGCAGCAGTCATTTTAAAGTAATGTGCACCTGTCCACGAAACTGCAGCGAACCGTTTTCGTCGCTACGCGTTTCCGGCATGACGACTGACGTAACATCGTCAGTAGCGAGGCGTACGCGAATGTTGCAGCTATAAACGAATGTATACGAGCTTCGCTAGTCTGCAAGCAGTAGCTGGAGCCGTAGTAACCGCGTTTTGTTCCTGTTTACTCTGTCGGTTCAGAGTATTGCGTATAGCGATAACAGACTACACAGACGTAGAATAAGAGCGTCTTCCTCGGCGCTCCACATTTGAATAAAAAGACAAAATGTGTCTTACCCTACGTTTCGTAGATCAAACACCTACAGCTAAGTCTACGCTTATAGACAATTGTCCGCAAACAGGTGTGGCAACTAGTAAGCGTCCGTGTTTCCGCGTATTTTCTACGAAACACGAAGACGAAAGATTTTGGTGGAAAATCGGCAGAAAGACGGATGCCGATTTGCTGCGACACGTTTCTGCTGTCAATTGCCTGCCAGTGTAGTGTTAACACGTTCACGCCGGCGTGACCCACCGGTGGGTCACACGTGTCTGCCCCGTGGGGCGGCGGTGGGTCACACATGTATTTCACAAAATAGGTAATACAAAATAGGTTTATATTGTTTTATCTCAACGTTATAAGCAAACATACAATAGTAAAAATATAACAATACAATATTATAAACTTAACATAATTATTTCCTTTTCTCATGCAATTTTTTAAAACGTGTTAGACAGAGTGCCGGCTAGCCCTTACAACGATCACAATATGTTGTTACTTTTTTGGCCACCTTTTATTCTAGAAATGCGTTTATAACATTCTTTGACTTTTTGATTCGCGCTATGAACGTTTCTTATAGAAAAATGTTCACAGAATTGCGCGCGATGGTCAGAATTCGCGTCAGACCTCTACTTTTTGAGAAAAATTGAAAAGAGTGTAAAATTAGGGCCAAAGCTGGTCCCGTCAGCTTTACTTAACATTTATAGATATATGCAAATTGATATTGCCAAACTATTGTACATCGATGTATTAGTTGAAGTCCACGGAATTCATCGAACCCAACAGGAATCGTATAGCTTTCGTAATTCTGCTATAAATTGAGGTCAAAGTTGAAAAATTGCGGTCCTGTCGAACAGTCTAATGTGACCCACCGCCGTCCCACGAAGCAGACGGTGAATTCGGGCGCCGGCGTAAACGCGTTAAAACAGACTACGCTTACGCTTCAGGGAACGACGCTTCGTGGACAGTGGTCCTTGTCAGACGAAAAGTAGTTTCGTTTAAGAACGTGGCCCTTACGTTCGATCAGCGGGAAAAGAAGCAAAGTGCGATAAAACGAAAAACAAGTATGGGCTCGACGAGATATAAAGAGTTGCTCTTAGGGACGAGTAGAGCAGCTACGGGCGCAAGAGACGAGAGAGAACTGTGGAGAAACTCGAGAGGGAAGCCGAGTTTTCATTGAAAAAAGAAGCTCCGTTTCTGTAAACTGGGTACTCTTTGCAAGGAAGAGAGTGTAACGGTCGGATTAATGGCATCCTCCGAGAGGCAGATCGTTCATTCTGCAAACGAGATCTGTCTTAATTCGTACTTAACGTGGCGAACGGTTTAAGGGATGAAAGGGAGCAGCACTACGTTGCAGTCTTGGAGGTTTCATAGAGAAAAGGTCGGCGAGTGAAACTCCGCGTCAAAAGGACGAGAGAATGAAGGACAGCACCGGATTAAAGTTTTTGAAGCTTGGGATTATTGACTCAACTGACGCTGCCTTTATTGAAAACGGAGAAGAGACTTGAAATGAAATAAATTTACGTATGTATGAAGTGCAATTAATTCTCTGATAAATTATAATGAACGTTTTGTTACTGTGCATTTTCAATATATGTGTGGTTGATCTTTTTTTTTTACAATTTCTCTGAAGATAATTCATTCGTTACGTTTGTAAAGTATGCATTTTTCTTGGATACCAAGGACCTCGGGAGGATAAGATCAGGCACAATGGAGGGGTGAAAACTGCTATTAAAATAGTGCCATTTTTCATTAGAATAATTTCGCAATTTGATTATTCCGGTGATGGATGCATATGCTAGAGTTGCGTATTTAACGTAAACCAAGCGAAATTATTTCTCGGAAAATGTGGAGTGCGTCAGGTGGCCACGAGCAACGCGAGGATGCAGAATAATGCGCAGCCCTGTAAGGGACACGAAAGCTTGTGAGATGAAGTCCAACCGCGGACTCCTGCTTTCTATGTATTATGCGCGGTAAATTAAAATAATCGGACTTAATTGTAACCTTGACGAATAACTATAAATGCCGTTATAACTACCCTAAATACAGTAACTGTACGTTGTTGTAAAGATTAGATCAGAGTAACGTTGAAAATGTTTTCGAATCAATTGTTTTTTAACATAGTAAGAGAAAGTTATCGTAACTAACGAAATTTAATCTATCAAATGCACATAGTTCTCGCCTAATAAACAATGATAAACTAAATAACGATGAAATTTGAAGCCGGAAAATATTCGGATACAGTGAGCAAATTGCATTCCCATCGCTTGTTGTCTGTATGTCGTTTTCTCGCGTGAAGACTTATTCAAATGTATTATTTATTCAAATCTGTTTCCTTGAAGACCAATCTCCATTCTTTACTGCCATGTAAAATTATTATACACGTAACCTTCTGCAAAATATGTTCATCGAATGTAAGAAGCTTCTCCATTCTTGATATTACTCATACATTTTTCACTTGTTCAACTTGCGCTCGTAACGTATAAAATCTTCATCAATTTCAAACAGCTGATTAGACGAGCGGATACTATAAAGCGATATTTTGTATTCTCGCTTATATTTTAACGTTAAAATCCAACGATATTCAGTTATGCATAAATTTCAAAAAACGATCACATCCGCCCGCGGACCGACTGTGAAAGCCATCAACATTCGGCTTTCGCTCGCGCGACGTGCATTTTTCACGAATTATTCGTCGCTCGATACGTTTATTGGGACGTTAGCCAAAGTGTCTAGTTATGTAGCGTCATGGCGGTAGTCGTCGGTTGGAATACCATGTAAAAGCGTCTAGTGGTCGGTTAGACCGTTAGAGGGTGGCAAAAAGGGGCGAAAGGAGAAGAGCGCGGCGTAGTTTCTGCCCTCTCACCTCACAGCCGACTAGTTTTTCGTTAGCTCGTTGTCCCGTGAAATCTGTCACACTCTAACTGCCTCCAGTCAACGAGGGCTCTCTCATCTACGGATCCTTCTCACCTGTACACCCTCGCTCTCTCTGTCTCTGCACGTGATCCCAGCCTCGTGTACGTTTCTATAGGGTGCTTTGCGAACCGCCTATCCACAGATCTTCTCTCTTCCGTCTGAAACTTTACGCGTTTCGACGTGTATCGACCGATCAAGCTCATAAACCATCGTCGCTTCGTAACATGACGATGACTCGCTGATGATTAGAAGCTCGGTCACATAGCTGGACGTCGGATTACCTAATGAGATAGGATGTGGATTTCATACATCTACGGGGAAACTTGGAAATTATTGGAATGGTGCAGGCTCTTGAGAATTTCGTCCTTTTAGTCTCATAATTAATTAAGACGTTAACTTCGTTCATTCTTTGCCTCGATGCGTTTTTATGACTTGGGGGAATGTGATTAATTTTTTTATGATATTAATAACGCAGGACGCTGTTTTATGAAAAGTAGCGGTAAACTGACTTACGCCATTATCATTCTCAGCTTCTTTACCGCGTTAAACTAAACGCAGTAATTTAAGTAACTGGAACAGATCGTATTTCTCACTCTCTCTTGACTGCAGTTAAAACAAGATATCAGAGCGAAAAGAGATAAGTTTCAAGAAGGACTATGTTTTGACTAACCATACTTGTAATCCGAATAAACAGACGAATTTGAAGGAATATTTCGAGTCAAGTAAACTGCACCCACTTTACACTTGGTAAAGTAGCTTCGAGCTATTTAATTCAGCCGATTCGACTAACGCAAACCAGCAGAAAAACTCGAAAGGATGTGTTTCAGGCCGAGTAAAGCGACAAGTTAGCTTGCACGAAGATGTTTCGCCCCGATCCAAGTCGCTTGATTCGAACTTGGCTAATCTAAACGTTGTTCGCAGCGTCTGTGCAATCGATGCTCGCATAACCGTGCTCCGACTAAAACTTCATCCTCCTAACCCGTAGCCGCCTCGAAGTTAGACACTGGCGGAGCGACGATTTCCCTCAAACGCCAGTTGAGAAGTTGGCGAGATGCTGGTCTCTGTTTGGTTTCTTATCTGGAAACGCGATAACGGTAAATTAATGGGTTGATAGCAGGACACAGAACGAGGGAGTAGAAGAGGAGAGTCGGTGGAGTGACGAGGATTTTTGCGGGGTGTAAGAGCTGCCGGCCTATATAGGAGCTGATCCCTCAGACAGGCGGCCATGTGTAGCCTCGTATATCGGGTGTATGCTTTGACAAGCACACCGTTCGAACCAGTCATTCACCGACCGCAAACGTTCTCGATTGGCTGTGCTCGGCGACCGAACAACTTGATTCAGAACGAGGTTAGCCACGCCGCTTGAACGACAACACCAGCTGCGCCGGCTAAATCTTGAATGCATTGGCTGGCCCTGTAATCACGCATGCTCTACAGCCGCCTCTGCAACACAACCTCCCTGCCTCCCTTACCGATCACCATACACAGGTGAACACGGCCAACGTGAATGGGAGGAATCGCTTGCTTCTGTTTTTCGTCGGCACTTGCGCGCTCCTCTTTTAACAATCGCCAAAGAACTGCCAATTAAACATCAACTATGCTACCAATTCCAAAACTCTCGACAATTGGACGCGTTTTATTGGGCGGTATATTGGCAGCGCAGCTTTTATTTGTGTGGAAACTACGCACGATTCAACGCCTTTGTACGTCGAGGTATAGTCGTGATCGAGGTACAAATTGTTGCTAGGCGATAAACGATCGAAATATAACACGATCGTGTCCATAGGGTTGCAGTGGGTAGTGACGTGTTTCGAATTCGTCGAAAATAAATCCATCACCGAGTGTTTCAACGTGTCGCGGAGACTCGTTCTGATTAGGCAGATTACGCGAATCCAAGTCCGCTCGAGTCTTTGAAGTTTCATGCCACGATCCTATCTGCGTTTGTTTCGACAAACAAAAAGGATTTTAACGTTTCAGAAAGCCTGAAACGAGACCCGTGCGAATCGATAAGGTGTCTCTGACATTTCCTCCGAATTCGGCCAATTTTTTAACTCTAGGATTATTATTAACTATTATTATTACAAATTATCTTATTATTAACATTGGGAACCACAGAAAGAACACGGCATTGAGCGTCATTCGAATCGGTCGAATTGCTTGCGACTCGAGCTGTTTAATTTCCTAAAACAGATACAGCAGTGATATTTGAAAGAACTTAATTACTAATAATTCTTCTTCTTCGTTAACCATATTCTTCTTGGTTCTTGTTCGTGGCTCGTTTCTTCAGGGTGGCCCTAGGAAACACGTAGAACCAGAAATATGTCATTTGATTATCGTAAAAGCTTCAAGTTTAACGCTCTTCTTTATCATCCATTAAGTATCGTACTAAGATGAGTTTGTTGGAAGCTGACTACAAGTAAGTCAAACGAGAAGATTCTGAAAGCGGGAAGCGCAGCGGATCGGCCGATCCCAAGATCGTCCTGTTAGAAAATCACCGCAAGTATCCCTCTGAAAATGGGGCGATTCGGTGAATTCCATGGACGATCCTTTGTCCCCGTAACGTAGTGATAGACCGAGCCACGATAGCGTGAAGCGACGTAGCATAAAAAAAGGAGCCGAGCTATTGTTATCGCGTTAAAATAAACACGATTGACTTGGATGCTACTACATCGAGCCGTGTACGCGCAAATGACTTCGTTACGTCATTAATATGTATAATATACATCGATGAGAAAAAGGCTCTCGACCACACGCATGTACGCCGACATTACAACGAGCTGCTGTCGCGGATAAAGAATTTATTTAATAAACGGGAAGGGCGATTTCACGGATCGCGTCGATTCGTGCAACTCTTTCGCCTTCTCCGAGCTGCCACGAAGCCAGGTTATGCACGGATACGCGAAAAATACGTGGATACTTGTGTAGCTGTTATACAGGCTCGTTCAGAATACGTGGCAGATATGGCAGGGGTTGATCCAACACACCGAATTGTAGTATCCCGAATTATTTATAATTTATTTACAATAAATGGATTGTACAGATGTTGATTAGACAGCAAACGATGGTTGTTTAACGTGAACTAAGTATAATATCGTACTGTAATTCAGACAACTCGATAGTTAACTCGCAACTCTCTCCCGACAACGCTAGTTTCACGTAAACTGGAGACGTAGGTTTTAAAGAACAAGAAGGTTGAGCCGCAACACAACTATTAACTTTCCTTTTATCACTTTTTATTATGAACTCAGTGATATACACTGAATTGACACGTATAAATCACAGATTACTTCAATAAATCTATATGAAAGGTAATTACACCGATAAGTTAAGAACGCGACTGATCTAAGGGTAGAAACTTGGTAAAGATGCTGACTGTTCTAAGGATAGAGAATAACTGAAGCTCAGTGATGATCCTGTGGCGGAGGAAAGCTAGTGATGGGTGCGTCTAAGGACACGAGATGAGCTGATTTGTTAAGGATACTTTTGCTAGGGAAGTGAGGGTAATAAACATTGTTTCTGATTGGTTAATAAAAAGGTTGGTGACCAACCAACAAACCAACTTTTCCTTATCTTCCTGTAGTAGACAAAAATGTAAATAACGTTGGAAATAGAAGGTGATTGTTTTTGGTCTGAAGAACCTTAGGTGTGAAAATGCCAAGATTTATGATAGGTCCTTGAGGCTATTGAGGGTTCGCAGTGAGGAACCGTAAACACCTGGTTGCTACCTCTCCCGGTGTGTGTGGCCTTGTCTCTGATGCCGATTGAGATGTGGTTGATGTTACACTCGCAGCACTCTCTCTCGACAACGCAACTCGTACTCTCTCGACTTCTCGACTCAACTCTCTGACTCCTCCACTAACACTGACTGTTAATTCGTCTTTCTCCCTTAGCATCCCTTTGTCTCTTCTTAGCCCCATCACGCACGTGTTCCGCATCGGCTCGTGGCTAGGGTTACGTAGGCCTTTTCTACGAAACTATTTAGTCGAAGGACCGACGACACATTAATGGACCTGTCGGCACCTCAGCTCTCTGGCGACACTGTTTGTGGTTTACCCGATATCTCTTAGGCCTCTTTGTCCACGATACTACAGAATTAAGAAGAAAAGTTCGTGTAAACATATGATCGTTATGTGACACAGCATATTCCGCGATGATGGACATTGTTCAGACGAACGATTTCCTAGAAAGTGGATAGATCGTGCTGGCCTTATTTCCTCAGCCTCCGGATTAGGACCCACCCGATGATTAGTTACGGCGACGTTTCTCAAAATCTCTTGGTTATACAACGTCGGTTGACAGTGTCGAGACTGGTCGTCAACGTGACGATCAAAGTTGTCGACAAATCCGTCTAAGCTGCTCGAACAATTTGGGCGATCTACGAGGCGAGACGTTCATGGTTCTATCGATCCTGGACCTGGTCATTTCGAGCAGTTTCGTTGAAGATACGGCTAAAGCAAGTATTACGATACAGAATAAGCTGTAACTCGAAAAGAAGGTCATATCGAGCGTATCTTCGTACGAACTGTTCTTCTTGTTTTAGTGTACTACATCAGCCCCTGCCTTGCTTCCTACATATTCTGAATCAGCCTGTACAGATCGAATAAACGATACCGTTTATGTATATATATACAGGGTGTCCCGTCGCATCGGGGAACCGCTTCGGTAGACGAATCTACGCACGAATACGATAAAAAAAAGTTAATACTCTTTTCAAGTTATAAGGAATTTCCCCTTTAACGCTTTGTACCTGTTTATCTTCGCAAGAGGTGGTTAAAATAACCTTCTTACGTTTGAACGAAAGCCTGACGACGTACAACCCGAACAACAACCCGAACCTATATCACTGGCGAAAAAGCCAGAAAGACAAAAAATCCAGTTGCAGGAAGCAACCGAATGACGTCGACACGCCCACAGTTATTCGAATGTTACAGAGAAACGACAATATGTAACAGAGATTGAAGAAAAGGACACCCTATATATATATATATACATATATCGAATGTAAACGAGAGAATTGTAAAGGCGTTTTGACGACGTGACACTTGCACAACCATTCTTGCCGAGATTGCTGTCACAGTTATCGGGAAGAGCCACCTCTGTCGTTCCTAACTATCGCGTGTCTTCTGTTACCATCGTGTAAGTCGCCATTGAAACACAGGTCAAAGGAATATTACATTCTTCGAAAGTATAAAATACGCAGAAATCTGTTCAAAAGTGTATTGAAAACGGTAAAGGCGCGTGTGCGTTTTTGTAGTTAAGAAATTAAAACGAGAGAACAAAATACGTGTAATTCTAAACGAACGATAATTTAATAAGGAAACGTAGAGCTTTAAGCGTTTGGAATGGCGTGTAATTTTCAAATTTTGAAAGAGAAATGGGTAGACAGGTGAGGGTGCCATAAATTAAGACATTTCTGGTATATTTTAGACACACGATATATTTCAGTCGCGTAATATGCTAGTGACTCCTATATAGTTCTTTTTATTAGTATCGTAATCTTACGTGAAACGATATACACCACTGATCATAAGTGTCAGGACAACTGCTAATATTTTATATAGATCTCATACTTTTCATTGCTTTTATTTTGTATTTATTGTATCTATTTTTTGTATTTTTTGTATTTTTTTGTATCTATTGTATCATTTGCATCGTACGTGTCTTAGAACGTATTAGGTTGTCCGAAAAGTTTCTTTCGTTTTATAAGGAAATAATAGACGCACAATGTTTTTTTATTTATATTAGTTTATTGAATTATGCACGAATATAATAATAGAAATAGAACGAAATGGATCATACCTAATTCAATAAAATAATATAAAACAGAAATTGTTGTTCATCTATTATCACCTTATGGAACGAAAGAAACTTTTCGGACAACCCAATAAAATGCTGGGTATAGTAAAATTTGATAGAGTTTTTCAATAAATGTAACGAGTGAATGCTAAGATGTATCGTAGTAGAAGATGTGTAGAAACACTTAAGGCCGGTAGTGTATCCCTAAAACTAACAAACTTTGCAAATAATGTTTAAGTGACATAAAAATCAAAAAGTCAACGAAGCCAGACTCGTCATATTCTTCTCGAGTACTCTTTATATTTTACTAATCTTTCACATGAAAATTATTCTCTAAACTCTAGAATAACCAATTACGAAAGCATCAACAAACTTGAGTACAATAGAACTTCGTCTATCTGAACATTCCGGGGACTCTTTATACGTATAATCGGAGTTCGTATAATAGGAGCTCGCTAATTGTCTCCTTTATGTGCCTATTATTTTCTGTTCACGTAATAGGAGCTCACATCTCTGAACAGAAGTTTCTGCCGTTTCAAATTTCTTTCCTGATACAAAAACAGAGAATCAAAGCTTACTCTGTTTCTGTCCTTCGCGTTGACTTTGCTATTCTCTGCAAAAAGTTTATTTCTGGAGTGTGAAAAAAAATTTTTTTTTATTTTATTTGGATGCACATTACAATCAATTCTCCCATTGAGAATTTTAAGTAAGTTTTTCTGACCTGGTACAATAACATGATTAAAAGCATAAAGTGTGTTTAATTGTAATTGAATCTAGTGCTTAAATCTAGAGGGTATTGTCTTTTTAGCTTGCGGATCTGATCAGACGTGTCAAGTAATTGGGTAACTAGAGGTTTTTGGTGGTTGTTAATTCTTATGCTATAACTAATTGCTGAATTTGGATATTTCTTCTTTGACTGTGGGTATCTTGAGTAACATACCAAGGTGCATGTATTAGGGTTCGTAGAGTTTTCGATTGGAAGCGTTGAAGAATTTCTAAGTTGGAATTACTTGCTGTTCCCCATAGTTGGACTCCGTACGTCCAAACAGGTTTTAATATGGCCTTATAGAGTGTAATTTTGCTCCGAGTACTTAAATTAGAACATCGACAAATGAGCCAGTAGAATTTTTGAAATTTTCATTTAAGTTGCTTCGATTTATCTCTGATACGTTGTTTCCATGTCATTCTTCTGTCCAAAATCGTGCCCAGATTTCTGACTGAATCTTTCTTAGGAATTAGAATATTATTAGTGGTCACCTGTGGGCAGGTTCGTTTTCGCAGCGTGAAGGTTACATAAGTGGATTTGTTCTCATTTATTTTGAAGCGCCATTTATGCAACCACTTTTCTAAAGAGTCGAGACCTGGCTGAAGAGTAGAGGAGGCAAAATGTGAAAAATGTTCACATCGTCATGTACAAACGCCGTTATAGTCATTTTTGCATAGAATTTAAAATTATCGCTCTTTACATAGAATATACGATTGTTTTCAAGCTCACCATCGGATTCTACTTATTTTTACAAAAATAAAAACTTCTTGCTCTGCTATGATATAATCTCACGAAAAGCTGCCTCGTCTTCGATCTGCTTCAACGTATTTCTAACGCGTTACTCGAATTGGTACCTAATCTCAAATGCAAAGTACAGAGAGACAGGCGTCTCGGTCGAAGGTACATGCAGACAAAAGTTGCGTTTAACCAGTCGATGTCGGCAAACACAAAGAAAGCCTGTTCGCACCTACGGCGGCGATGTTCGGTTGTCCCCTGTATTTACCTGTGCCGCATTACAAGCTGAGAAAAGTGTTGGTAAACAGCGAAACGTACGTGTGGCTGTACGCTGGCGGAGAATGAAGAGACGTGTCCGTAGTAGTGGGTTAGACCCTATCGATCAACGAGGCCTCGTCCACGGCACACGAGCCCCTGCCTACGAACCCTCCTGACTGGCGCAACCTATTTCTGCAGCTTTAAAACCCAGCAAGGGGAAGAGTCGCGTTCGAGGACTATACCTTCGCCATTAGTCCGCTTGTTTTCGCCAATTTCGTTGACTCGATTCGTCACTGCTGCCCACTGGTCCGCTCGAAACGGCAATTGTCAGCCGGGATTTCGAACGTGAAATTTCGCCGTCAGAGGAAATCGAATCAGGGGAGAGAGAGAGAGAAAGAGAGAGAGTGTCTGGATACGAACGAAACTCGCGAGGTAATTGTATTTTCGCGAGTACACGTTCTACGAGTTCCCACGAAGAGGAAAAATAAATCGAGGGGATGGAAATGGCGTAGCGTTCTCGAGAATCGTGGAAGGAAAACGCCTGGAAGAATGACACCGACTAAAGTGTTTAAAGGCAAAACGGAATCTTTCCAGGCGAACGAGACCGTCGCGTTACGTGAGAAGAAGGTGAGAACACCGAGAGCTTTAGAATTTTATTTTTACGACAGCCGCTTTAACGCTTCTTACAAGGCGGCTAAACTTTACTTCTACGCGTGAGATTATTTTTTAACCCGTTAACCATTTCCTTTGGTTATCGTTAGACGCTTTGATAATCACAGATTCGAAGGATGGAACAATGGAAACAAATCAGTCCCAGTTAGATCGGTCTTAGCTGTTGCAAATGTAAATACGAATGACGATTAACAGTTTCTGTTCGAAGGGAAACTGTGTTTAACAAAAATATGCGACTGCTCGGCAATCATATCAAATGGTATTATTTCAATGAAATTGGCGATTCGAGCAGCGAGTTAACTCGTTTCCCTCGGTTAACAGGTTACAGGCAGAACTTTTTACGTGCAGCGTTTATTTAATGGAGAAATAATTTTCTGAATTGCAAAGTTCCGTAAAGCAAATCGAGTAAAGAGAAAAAGAAGTTGACTAAGAGAAACACCTCGGGAATCTGTAGAAACCACGATGAAAGGGTGGCATCGATCGTCGAAGGATGACGCAGGCAACTGTACAACGCTATAGTCAAATTTTCTTAGCGTACAACTTCTTTCGAGAATAACTATAAATCGAATAAAGCGAGAAGAATACGACGAGAAATGAGTGGGCCGAGAGAAACACTTGGAGAATCGCAAATCCAGAAGAACCACGACAAAAAGGAATAATCGATCGGCGAAAAAACGCTAAGGTGAACTTTTTCCTCCGTGAAAGTCGAAAGTAGAAATACTCGTTTCTGTCGTGGTATCCTGGGAAAACACGGACTTTCCGACTTGCAAACTCCATTCTGCGTGGAAACTTCCGTCGTCCGACTAAATCTCCAACAACTAAGTTTTCCTTGATGGAAAACGAATGAAAAAGACACGTGGTTGTCACTGTGTCGAATAATTTGCGAGCTCGACGAAAGGTCAGCGCGGTTGTGGTTCGCGAAAGTGTAACAGCTTGATAAAATGTGGCAATTCAACGAAACGAAACCATTTCGATGGAACGCGAACGTTTCGAGATTAAAGCGACCAGCAAACGCGATTGACAATCTGTGCACGGAAAATGTACAACTCTGTTCATAGTATTAGGACACTTGCACTAGGACACAGCGACTTGAAACTTTCGGCAATTGCTATCTGGTTTGTGACTTTAGTAAGAAAAATCTTGTCAATTATATATAATAAAATAAGATATCAGATATTATAGAAAAATCGCCAAAGATGAGTTACCAAAATACTTAGAAGGAAGGATGAAGTGGAAGGACAGAAAAATATTAGCAAGATTCAGATGAAACGAGAGGAAACGAGACGAAAGCAAGGGAATACTGGAAAGAAGAGGGAGAAAAAAGATGCAGGCTATGTACAAGGAAAGAAAAAAACCTGAGACAGGTAATAGAAGAATGCACAATAACGGGAGGACTAAAGGACACAGAAAAAATACTAAACGAGCCTGGAGAAGGACTAGCAAAACTAAAAACAACAATGGAGAAGACAAGGGCAATACAAGACGGGGAGGAACGACAATAAGGAAGCACAGCAAGGAGGCAAAAGCCCAAAAGTTGCCATAGTTTTTAGAAGATATGGATTATATGACGGAACGCAATATAACAGAGTGGATGAGAGGGGAGGTAGATACATAAAAAAAGAGTTTAGATAGATATAGACAATGAAAAGAGTTTATAAGGGAGGAGGCAATAAGGTGATAACGCCATAAGACTGAGAGAATGTAAAAAGCGTGATAGGTAAACGAGATGTAAAACCGAAAACTCGTCCAAAGCCGAAAGGCACGGACTAAGTAAAAATAAATAATAAGATATCAGATATTCGTGTTATTACGTTCTCGATTATATTCATTTTAGATACTCCATTATTTTTCTTTTATGTTATAATGTACTTTTACATTTTGTATCTCGTTGTTCAATTGTACAACGTCGATTCAGCCAAAATTTTTAATAGGATTTAGATCGCGGTTTGCTCGTTCATTATTTTTGCCCGGCTCTCGTGACTAATTTTCATAATCCTTTTTGCATGCACTTTATATCGTCCAACACATACTTCTATTTGATTAATAGTTTTCTCGACAATCAGGATTAATTATCGTGTTCCGTGCGAAGTTCCTAATACTTAAGAATATGAATATGAAGAACAGTAGTATGCATATACTATACTATTCAGGGTAGTACGCGATAGTCGTACACATTGTTGAAACGTACGTCGAATAAGATAGCTAATATCGTTCTGATAACGTTATCGTGCGACCCATTTTGAAGCGATGGGTGCGAAGAATCTTAAAGGCAAGAAGCACGACAAGTTACAGACCATCGATCAGCAGAGAACGAGCCGTTTGCTTGCTGTGTTTGCTTGACTTATCGCTGTAACGCCAGCAGAACAAGTGTAGTTTAATAATTAAATAGCTTCTTGAGTAGAAACTTGATTTTTCATAATATAAATAATCGTTCTTGCATGGCACGTTTCCGATACTTAAACGTATTTACTCGCTGTTATTAACGTACAGGTTGTTTGTAATCTACAGGCAAAAAGACGATAAAGTTTGTCAATAAACGCTTTGTTGCAAAATTATAAAGAAATATTATACACAGGAAATAGGTAACAGTGTAATTATCGAAACTCTGCTTGCAGAACTTTGTAGTGCGATTAATTCCATTGTTCTTTGATGTAAAACTCGTATTGGAGCACGAGGGCAATATTTTGAAACGAGCAAGATTTTTAAAAGTGAAATTTATTAAAAGTATTAAGTAATTATTTTTATTGTATCGTTACATTTTTTAACTGTCAACGACACGGGAAAAAAGAAAAAAAACATTTAACTACGCTGGTACAATAATACAGTCAATTCCTGCGCGCTGTGATGGAAAATACGTCTCGTTATTTATTTCACGCGTACAATGTTTATTTGTAACTTTGTAACAAGGCCTCTGCTGACGAACTCTATATACCACTTTTTCTTCTGTTTGTCCGTAGATTAATTGCTCGCAGTTTGGCCGTTTAAATTTGGGCCACTCTGTATGCGTCGATCCGATTCTCTCACTTGCAATTAAACTCTAAGTAATACCGCAGAGGCCATTAAATCCTTCCGTTATTCCTAATTAAATTATATCCAAATTAAAACAAATTGAACAACAAATATCTCCTTTATATTAACAAATATTCAAAGCGGGATACACGACTTATAATATTTACTAAAATGAATTTCTGCTCGGGTTCCATTCCTCTAATCGCGTCTAGGAAAACGTAGATTCGCATAAATGTTCGCCAACTATCTTTATCCACGTCCATTGCGTATCCCATACGTCTTTAACCCGTTAACCTACAACTACGGGCATAGCCCGCAGTACGATGATCGGGCCAAATATAAATACTAGCGGCGGTGCCCTCCTAAAGTTATAAATATTTGTGGAATATTTGATAAGTAATTACAATAATTGTGGTAGATGCAAGTACTACAAAATGTTTATTTATACAAAAATCAGTAATACAAAATTAATAATCACGAGCGATGCCCGTAATATTTACGATTGGCCCGATCATCGTATTACACAAGTCGGTGCGTATGGCTCGAAGGCTGCGCGAGCTTGTTACGTTTTCGGCCCAAAATTCTCGAACGTAAATCGTAGGTTAACAAAAACGTTTTATTTCCTCCTCCATCTATGAAACCGTCTAAAGCAGTCGCGATTTTGAGTATATTTGACCCCCGACCGAGGAGTACGTAAGACGACGTTTCCTTACGATGTTCCACGCTTTGCGATTTTACAGCTCGCTCCAGTGAACCGAGAAGAGTTCTATCTCGACGTAACGCAAATATTTATGCAACCTCTCGAAGTTCGACGACTCGAACTGGCAAGTTAATTCCTAACTGCGCAAAGCTTGTGACCAGAGAGTAAATATCATAAACAGCGGATATAAGTGTAACGAACTCGAGCCAATTTCTCGACTCACTGCCATTAGAAAATGTATTATAAATCCTGAGAAAGTCCGGTAAATTGCGATAAAGAAGTCGACGATCGTTAACGAGAGGGTTGAAACGTTGCAAAGGCCGATTTTATAAATTGTTCCTTGTTTGTTTCGTTGACTATCTAATGTGGATCGATAAACAACGTTCTGTTCCATGTATCCGCCTATAACATGAATATCCAACTCGTGGATCTTCCAAAGGTATAGCGAAATGCTTACCAGGTGTGTTGTGGTTATTTTTTATTAAAGAGTTCTAGCTTTTGTTGATTCTACTCCGCTGCGTTCTTCGATTTTTTGTTATCTTTCAATGTCGTCTTAGTTTCGAGCGAAAAGAGAATTTTTAATGTTTCGAGAAAATCGCCACTGTGTTGTTCGGAACTCAATGTTGTTTTTATACGAGGCTTAAGTTGTTGGTTTATTATTAGATTGCACACGTTTGTCACACTTGTGGGAAATTGAAAGGCGCAGAAATATAGAAAATGCGCGTTATGTGCACAGACATAAAGAACACTCGAAACGAAGTACTCGTTGTAACGTTTAATAGGAGAAATAAAATTTTATGTATCGCAAGGTTCCCGTTCCTTCCGCCATGTGAATAGAAATTCGCAGAAAAATCCGCAGTCCAGTTGTTGGAAATGAAAATTGTTGGTCGAAAAAGGTCGGAAACTCTGGCTCATCGTTTTGTTACGTCGCATACGCGTACTAATACCACGTAGAATTTGCGAGCCGCGATATAAATCAGAGGAAACGGTGCACGCCACGTTAACTGATTTCGGAATAATTGCGTCGAGTGTGAAGAGCAACGTTTCAGAGGCTGATATTACCGGAGGAATGCACACAGCTGGGAAAATCTCGCCGCGTGAAACACGGCTGAAGAACGAGGCCAGCTCCGCCGAATCCAAATGCTGTTCGTCCATAATTAGATGTTGCTTTCGCCACCGTTCCAATCGATTCCAATTCCCGTCAATCAGGATTACTTTAGCACGATGCGTACAGCTAGCCACGAAACGTATGTACATTCAAGTAAACCACGTAGGAGCGATTAAATACGATTGTCATACGGATCGTAGGCTTGATCAATCAACCATCGAAGAACTGGATTAAGCCAATATGCATCTGGCATCGCAGGAATCCGGTTCAAAGCTATTTGAGTAGGTACAGACCTCCGTTCACAAGCATTACGACATCTCTTCAACCATCAGTTATAACGACAAACCTGGCAAATACGTGTAAAATCCAATTCCAAATATTTGTAAGTCCATCCTCTATATTTAAATCGGTAATTATGTAATTTATCTGTACTGTAAATATATCTATATATTATACTTTGTATTTATTTGAACACAATTATACACTTTTCATATATTTGTACAGTCTGCAAAATAAGCACCGCGGCATAGATTGTATGTTATCGTATCTGTCAGATACTGCGCGACCTCTGGAGGAATAATTAACAAATTATTAAGGTCTGTGATAATTATTATTTCATTTGAAACTCACACTACAAACGACTCGTGTATGTACAGTGTGACGCACGAACTCTATCCACCTGAAATATCTTCGTTATCTAAAACAATATATGAAAATGTTACTAATTAAAGTTGTAGGATTTTAAGAAATATATAACACGGCGGTAATGGTCTGCTGGCAGGTGGATACGTAGAGGAGATACAAAGGTCAATTTAATTTCTTTAACCCTTTCGCTCCGACGGGCGTATATATACGCCCTGGAAAAGTGGGCGCTGAGGTACGAAGAGCGTACATATACGTTCATACCATATACACTTTTATTTCATACTTTACATGAGATACTTTTGTTAATCTGTTAAGTATCTGGCAACGCTGTATGCCTCAAACAGTTGATTTTTATATTTTATAAAGTAAAATGACATTACTAAATATAATAAATATCATTGTAAAATTAGAGAACAAGAAACGACTTCTACTTCGTAGCATTCCGTACCTCAGTGTCAACTACTCAGTAATGCGTTCCGTTCACAGCTCCGTAGCGAAAGGGTTAAATGAGATGGGCGAGTTTCATGTTTGATTTCGATAGAACAGTGAATTTTGAGTATAGAAGTACCAAGGTACCTAAGGTCCTAAAATTTACCATTTCTGAGATGTTTCACTCTGTTCGTTCTGTTTCTTTCTTTGTTATGAAACATGTTGCAAGTGTCGACCATGTGCATCGACGAAATCGATGGATAGGTCGTGGATGCATTGCTTCCTAGCCAACTATTTAGATCTCCAGACTTGATACCATTAGATTGTTTCTTGCAGGCAACATTGAAAAATATTTGATATCGACATCTATCAACAACTGCGCTGGATGTGACGCAACAAATTATGGCTGCATTGGCTACAACAGTCACTGCGACGATAAGAGAAGTAAGTAATTTGCTTCGAAGATTATAACGGATCAAAGATTGCAACCTCGTATCGCTGCATATTGCCGACACGTCCAGCGTGTTTCATAAAATCGTATTATGGAAGCTTAATTTTGCTCAACGTTAATTACAATCGTTAACGCTATGCTGTAAAATCAGGGATTGTAATTCTCTATCGCGTAACAAATGGTATTGACTCGTTGATATTATAAACATTACAAACGCATCGTTGCTATTTTTATTTTTATTATTATTATCATAACGAAATTAATAGGGTGAACAAAGTCAAATATTTCGGGTAAATAACGAAGATATTTCAGGTGCTCAGAGCTCGTGAGACACGCTCTATATATTCAACGTTATAATTTGCCGTAAATTAAATTAAATTCTCTTTTCGTCTATATGTATCTGCTTCCTTTTGACCATTTTCATCGTCGTTTTCATCAATTTCGTCGTTCGTATTATTACAGTTTTTCTTGCTACTTGTCCCCAAGTCTCGACGCATGCTACAGATGATTTTCGATACAAATTCAAATTTCGAGTAGACCCGAAGATATTTCAAGTTGTCAGAGTTCGTGAAACACGCTCTACATATTCAACGTTATAATTTGCCATAAATTAAATTAAATTCTCTTTTCGTCTATATGTATCTGCTTCCTTTTGACCATTTTCATCGTCGTTTTCATTAATTTCGTCGTTCGTATTATTACAATATTTCTTGCTACTTGTCCCCAAGTCTCGACACATGCTACAGATGATTTTCGATACAAATTCAAATTTCGAGTAGACCCGAAGATATTTCAAGTTGTCAGAGTTCGTGAAACACGCTCTACATATTCAACGTTATAATTTGCCATAAATTAAATTAAATTCTCTTTTCGTCTATATGTATCTGCTTCCTTTTGACCATTTTCATCGTCGTTTTCATCAATTTCATCGTTCGTACTATTACAGTTTTTCTTGCTACTTGTCCCCAAGTCTCGACACATGCTACAGGTGATTTTACCGATAGTCAAGATATACGAACACATAATTATTATAATTAACTACGCTACCGTAATCCTTTCAAATAATTTCAACAATGTTCAGCTTTCTACGTATAATAAATCGCACTAGGTACTTTAAATTACGTTTCACCTTAATTATATTACTTCTGCGTTAAATCACATGGATTATTACATTTCCTATGAAACCACAAGGTGTTCTAATACTTCTGACCGGTATACTATAGCGTACACGTAAATGAATACACGTGGGAAGTTGAGTTCGCGAGGAAAAACGATTGGAGTTCTCTACCAAGTTTGCAAGCTGCAACAGATTCTTGCCATTCTCTCGCAGACGATTATTCCAGGAAGGTGGCAGTGTATTTGAGCTATCGCGAAAGGTAACGTAGAAATTCGATAACGACCAAGCTGCGCCGATCGATCGCTCGAAGATGCAAAGCAAGAAGAGGTTCGAGGAAGCTGTTACCGAGTTTCGGCTAACGCAATTTCCATTAGGCTTCCAATGGAGGAGAAGAAAATATCAAGGGGCAACAAAGACGGCGCGCCGGTGATAAAAAAGCGACGTCGAGCAAGGGAAGTCGATGGAAAGAGAACTTAAGAGAACGAACAATGGAGGACAGGCAGGACGGAGGTTGCCATTTTCGTAAATGGCCGGTGCATTCCAGGAATATCGAGGCGACATCAAGATGATATCAGGTTTTCGTGCCTCGTTTCTACAGGCAACGAACATACGTACTCGGGTTTTCGCACACGGTTAAATACCTTTGTACCAAGATAGCGCCGAATCGAAACGCTACACACGGACCAACTTTAAGAATAGCCGACAGCACTTTTGCCATTCTACGCTACTTTCTCTCTGAGCGATTGTTTTGTCCTTAATTATCTTAACCCTTCCGATCCGACCTTTTTCTATTTCGTATTTGTTCTTCTTTCTTCGAGAAATTAAGGATCTGAGTAAAACAAGTTTGACAATTGCGCTCGAAAGTGAGATAAGTCGTAAGTCCATTTTTCTTCGTTTTGAAGTATCGAAATGTTGGCGCTTATATCGATTGGAAAAATACTGATTAGACCTACCTGGTTTGGATACCCGGTGTGTACAAACGGTTCGTACACTCGTTATACGCATAGCTTTCTTGAGAATTAACTAGAGCAATATTTTATTTTCATGCTAATGGATAGACTTACGCCACGTTTGAAAGTAAATGACTATGCAATTCCACTTATTAACCAAGTTTCAATTGATTAAAACAGACGAATATCGTAAGATTTAAATGGTAAATTGTTCATAAATGAGAAGTTCCAGTTGGAGTTCATGTAAATTTTTCGTTTTCTCAATTTTGTCAAAAAATGGACTTACACCATTTTCGAAATAAACGATCCATTTATGTGAGATTAACTATTTCAACGAAATATGTATCTGGTAATGCTGGAAGGTAAATGCTGTTGAACACTCTCAGTATATTACACTGTGTGCATTTGATTGTTCTAACAAGTCTGTATGACTGTAACACGTTCGTTATTTCAAATGATAGACGAAAATATTACTTGCGTATGATCTGCAAATTTCTATGCAGTTGTGAGAAACTTGAAGATGCAAAATTTAATAT
Organism: Bombus soroeensis; assembly: GCA_014737365.1. Taxonomy (NCBI): domain Eukaryota; kingdom Metazoa; phylum Arthropoda; class Insecta; order Hymenoptera; family Apidae; genus Bombus; species Bombus soroeensis. The sequence goes on along the minus strand of JACXIL010000165.1, from coordinate 473,923 downwards.
AAAAGTGAAAGTATTACATGAAATATTCAAAGTGTGTAGTACCTTTTACAAATAGATTAAATAATTTTCTATCTAAATTCCATCCTTTTTTTCTTTTTTAGTTATATTCGTAACAATATGATTCTGCATAAATATCTGAAAATTTGATTAAAATTTGATTAAATCGGAGAATTTTCCTATGACAATTGAAGATGAAAAATCTTTTCCAAGGATGCATCGCTATAAAATGATAGAATATTTTTACGTCTCTCTCGTTGTTTATATTCTTCGTTTGCATATTTATTGGCGTTTCTCGCAAATCTATTCGCGTTTTGGTCATGAAAATAAAAGAGGCTCGTTTTTGAGCTTGGTGAAATAAATTTGCAGCTAACTCTCGGTACAAAATAGACGTGCGTTGACACGAGGCAAGCTTCGGAATGAAATAGCGGTATAATATACCAGAATAACATTCGCTTACCAGGAACGAAACGCTATTGCAACTGTATAAATAGGAATTCGAGAGATCAATGCGCTTCGAGTATACGAGAGAGAAAATATTCATTTATTGATTGTTTATTTATTTAAAGTTACACGTTATGTATACATAAAGTTACACCTATAGATACTTTTTTTTTCTTTTTTTCTTTATTATTTAATTTGTACTTTACAATTTGCCCAGCTGGACATTTGGTAAATTTTTCTAATTTAATTGCTAAATAACACGTGGATGGCTACCCCAGCGGGATACCATTTTCCAGTTTGACTATTTTATTATTTCTTTAGTCTTCTTTCTATGAGAGTTTTGCTCGCTTCAGCAGCCAGCTGGTTTGGATGTGTTGCCGTTCTTTCCTTATTTTCCTGCGTACCTGGCGATTTCATATAGATACATATTACCATTTTACAGTATAATAAATACATTATTTTAATTGAATTAATTAACTGAATTTAATATTTATTAAAATATTGAAAATAATATTTTAATTGAATATACGATAATATTATAAAAATAAAGAAAAAACGTACTGCGTATACGATAATTCAGGAATATTCTAGTAGCGAGATATCTTATGAGGATAGACTTAATTAATTATATTATGACCCATTATATATCTTGTTCCACACTTCTTCCGGGATACAGAGTCAGCGCATCCTGCGAATAAAACCTAATGATTTTCGGACACACATCGACGAGTTTGTCTCTTTTTTTATCGACATCTTTTTTTATCTGTACTTATAAGTGGAAATAATCTGAGTCACCCGGTATATGTTTTATTCTCTGGCATAAAGTAGAAGATTTTGACAACCTGTTCGATTATTTCAAAATTTAAGACTGTACGAGGTCCCATTGATAGACGAAATTTTTCTCCTTCCTCGGAGAATTTGCATTCAAATAGAAAGAATGCAGTTTCACGTTTTCAGAATTCTGTTCTGCTCCCCTCGATTGGCAAGGGAATGCGCGCTTCAAAGAAAATATTTATTTGATACGCGGTTGTCGTAAAAATCTTCCCGGCAACTTGCCTGAAACAGAGTGAAATATTACATTGAATCGATTAGGGCAACTCTCTCTTATTCCCTGAAAGTGGCTGGAAAAAATGTATATCCACACAGAAATCCGATTTTCAAGTTTCAAACACGAAACTTCTTTGGCGATCGCTCTCAGATCAACTTTTCCAGAGAGAGACGTCCCGAGGGCTCTATAAAATATCGATGACAAGAAAAGTCTTGGAAGAGACGAAATAGGTCTGTGATTTCGTGTCGACTTTAAGGGGTTCCGATTCGACGAGGGTCGCACCGCCTGACGAAGTTTAAAGAACCGCACTCACCATGGAAGCCGAAACATGTCTGTTTCTGTAATTCGTTTAGGCGTTTTTTCAATAATGTATAGTAATCGAGAAGATATCTGGGAGAAAGGCCCATAAGACAAACGATCGATCGAGTAAATTGCTTTGGAAGATTTAGTTCTATTCTTTTTGCATATTTTATCGCGTTTGCTTAAACTGTATTTCGATACACCTCGTTTGAATAAAAATAAACAGGAAATTCATCAATTAATAAACGAAAATACCACTTTATTGTTTTACTTGTTGTTCGATGATCTTTTGTATAAAAAGAATTAGAAAGAATCTCAGCAAGTTTAAACTGAAAATCGATACTGTTTCGTAACGCTACGACCACTGAAATAAATTTCAGTAGATTACAAATTGCATCTTAGCAGTTTCAAAATGTGGTGCGAATGAAAAGTTTACGCTTTGCTTTATTTTTATGGAAATAGTGGCACGAGATAATCTTGGGAAAACTTTCTATTTTGAACTCTGGACAACTTACTTAAAATTCTCAATGAGAGAATTGATTGTAATGTGCATGCAAATAAAATAAAAAAGAAAAAAAAAACTCTAGAGACTGTACCAGTCTTAGAATATGCGTGGCATTTCTAATATTGTCACTGATAAAGGAAAAATAAACTTCCTACCTCTAACTATAATGGTAATAGATCGGTTTTGGTTGGTCATGGCTATTAACCGATTTGCCGCAAGTAGCTAAATGAAAATTATGGGATAACCCAATAGTGATAATAGGATGCCTGGGACCACTCCGGGCCATTTCACCCACATCCAACCATCAACCTTAATCTCTCGTACATGAAAATCGCCTATACCCTTCGCAAACTTTATTCCCGTAATTTAGTCCTATTCTTCTAGCAAATATTAAAAGTCTGATTTGATAAATGTTACGAGTAAATATTTTATTTCCTCGTGAATTTGAGTTTATCCCTTGCCAAATATTTGTCAACATTTAGATTTTTCTCTAATTCGATAAACATTAGGAATAAACAATCGATTCTCCTTTGGCTATAACGGGCGTCTGTTTCCGCCAAATATCAAAAGTCTAATTCGACGAACGTTACGAGTAAACGTCTTATTTTTTTATAAATATCATGGATTTCTTCTTTTGCCAAATATTGTAAGACCAATCGACGATAAACGTTACGAGTAAACGTTTCATTTATCTTATGAATATAGCAGAATGTATGCTCCTTCGATAAATAGAAGGAATATTGCACAACGCGAAACGCAAAGGTTTCTGCTTGCGCGAAAATACGAGAATTAATTTCGAACGTTAAACCGCGTCTCGTTTATTGGCCACGTATACCGAGAATAATAATATCCTTCTCGTATGAAAATTAAACAAACAACGTTCAAGCATTGTTTCGTATCTAATTGTATTATTAATTTGAAGAACCTGAGCGTTTATCGATCTCCAGCGAGTCGAGCTGCTTCCTCAGTTACCATGTGCCCTCACACAGTCGTCCCTAATAAGGATATTAATTTCTAATAATTGGTTCTCAGAGGCGAACACGTATTGACTCTGGAAAATTATTGCCTTAGGGTTGACCAAGACTTTGCTTTAATCCTCAAATCGATCAAACAATCGATGATCGAACGTTAGAGTATTGGCAAATAATTTGGCCTCGGACCCGGTAGTCGACAATTGAAAACAGCTTTTAACCAACGGTCTATATAGCACGTAATCTGTCATTAACGAGTTAATAGTCCACCGATTGAATTAGCTGATTAACAAATTATCGGCTCCATATTTACGCAGTTTACCTCTTTACACCCTGTTAATTGCTTCTGCTTGTCATATGCGATCGAACGATGAAAGATCGTTTACGTTACACAAATCTTTGTGAAGCAAACTTCAGCTGCTCAGGTCGTTCGCTCAACCAAGTCGAAAGAACTCGCAATCGTTCAACAAGGAACACGCAAGGAATAAACTCAGACATAAGGAAATCCTACGAATATTCTGATTATTACGACGACCGAATTTATAAGGTTCCGATATTTTTATTATAAATCTTCTCAACATCGATTACACGCAATTCATATAATTTTTTTAATACGATCGATAATTGCCGATTTTTTTTTATTTTATTTACTAATTAACGATTGGATTACGAATTTGTCGTACGTATGGAAAATAATCGAGGTACTGATTATCAGTGATGTTAATAAAAATTGAGTAATCAAAAATAATTCTGTCATCGATAACGGTTGTTGATAACCAAAAATAACTTCCATTATGGATGATGGTAATAAAAAGAATGTCGATCATTTAACTAATAGTTATTCGAAAGCAAAATCATTTAAACTAGAGTACTTAACACTAGAACTACCACGCCAGTCAAATTGACCGGTTTTACAATTTTATTTTAAAATTCCTACTTCATGTTATATTTTCTTTCCGCAACGATGTAATGACTTTCGCAACGATAACTAAAAGAATAGTATAATGAATGTTATTTTGTTTTTTATGTATTCAAACTCAAAATAATTTTGTATCAAGGCTACTTATACCAATACCAGTCAAAATGACTGGGACTTGTCAAGGTGTAAAATGGTCCTGCAATCTGTTTATCGAACCTCAATTAACCAGTTTCCTCGTTTCGTACAACTTGCCACACGTTTCTAAAATTTTTACTGCTTATCATTCGATAAGATGATTTCAATTATCAGGAAAATTCCGGATCGATCGCTAGATCGCTGGATGCTAACACTAGAAATACCACACCAGTGAAAATGACTGGTTCTACAATTTTATAAATGTGTCGACTCTCGTTTAGGGATGCCGTTTCTCGTTTAGATGGATTAATAATATCAAAAACGTACTACATAACATTGAATTCCTTCTGTAAGAAAATAATAAATCAATAAATATAAAAATATTCTACTATTATGTATTTCTTAAAGACCAGTCATTTTTGCTGGTTTTGGTAGAAATAGCTTCGTGTTAACTATCGGTAGTTCTAGTGTTAAGCTACTAATTTTTATAAATGTTGCAATTTTTGTATGTTTTGTTACAACTGTTGCAAACGTTGGTTGAAAGGGGAATCCTCTGGGTTTACAACTACGTGTAGCATGTCTTTTCGTGGCAGGTAGTCCCTCGTGGTATGCAGGACAGTAGGTCGGCAATCCCGTCTCCGGTTCTTGCTCGCGTTCTTTTTTCTTTTTCTCTTTTCCTTTTTTTTCGGCCTCTTACCTGAAGTCTCCTTCTTCTGTCTGGCTTTTTTTCTTTTCCTCCTTCGTACGATGTATGTAATATTTTAATGATGCAGCAACCGCACGTAAACGGTTATTAGCGCCGGCCAAAGGACGCTTTGATCGAAAAGATATCCACCAAATGTACATACTAAGGACCTCGTATAAATTCAGTACCGTTTTGCGAGTCTGTTGCCTCGTTTGCATATTAACTGTAACTGGTAGGATGCAAGAGAACTTGCGAAATGACCGTGTTTCGTCACAAGTCCCACGTGAATTGCTCTATTTTAAAGTAACTTTATGGCGCGTCCTTACTGGCACTCGACGAAGAAGTCGTCGGCCAAGAAAAAAGATGCTTGCGCGGTTTTCAGTTTTCCAGATTTAAACTCTGCCATAAGGAAATTCTACGAATATTCTGATTATTACGACGACCGAATTTATAAGCTTCCGATATTTTTATTACAAATCTTGTTAACATTGATTTCTATTAATTGATTACTATTCGATTAATTCATAATAATTTTTTTAATACGATAGATAATCGCCGATAAAAGCAAAACTTAATGGTTGTTTTATTCAAGCGTATACTTAAAAATTGATTACTACAAAGCGAATACTTTAATGCATAAAAATAAAGAAATTCGTAGAAAGAATTGGCACGAACGTGTTTGCTTTGCGAGTACGCGCCTTTACTTTGCCTTTCAGCTCCTGACATTGCCTGATCATTTCTCATCTCCAGTGATTTCTCCTGTTCGTTGATCTAGTTATACTGAAACCCACGCTGTATATCTCGACAGAGTTGCTCTTTAGAGAAGAAGCTTATTTCGTAATTGCGTTCCTCGGAGACTTTTCTTCTCTACGTTTCCTTCGTTTTTCTACGCTGCCCTTCCGCTATCGCCAACCTTCTCCACCCTTCGTTTATTTTCTCGGTCCTTCGTAAGATTTTCTCATCCTGATCCAGCGCTTGTTTCTTATTACTTTAGCCTCGTTCTCCTAGGCGTTCATTATTTTCATTTGCCCAGCTCGTTCGTTTGTCGTTGCACGCTCGTCTCACTTTCCCATTCTTCCAGCCTTTTTTCTCCCCGTTTCCCCCTTTTTCCTTTATTCCCGACATATTATTCCATTTTCTCTTGTTCAGGCCAGCGTTGCACTCGAGTCAGCATTTCTATGAAGCTCGAGTATCTTTGTTTCCTCGTTCGTTACGTATCTAGTAACGAACGAAGCATCGAAGCGATATTTCAAGCGTATTATTATCGCACTGCCAACTGCCACGTTACCAGACTGCAGTTTCATGTGTTCGCGGGAACTTTGAAGATTGGGAAAATCACAAAAATGCGTGTAATATGTAAAAATTGCAGTAATAGATATAGCATAAGAGTTAACAGCACCAAAACCGTTACTCAAAAAATTACTCAGTTACTTAATACGTCGGACCAGATCCAAATCTAAGCACTAGATTCAGCTAGAATCAAATAATTAAAACAATTATTATAAATAATTAATAATGTGACAGTAGCACGCCAGAAAAACTTACTTAAAATTCTCAATGAGAGAATTAATTGTAATGTGCATGCAAATAAAATAAAAAAAAAATATGTAAAAACATATAAAGCACGCAATATTCAGAGCATTTATTCTTTCAAGAGACAGACCATGCTGCGGTCACCGAGTTCTTTATTCTTCGATCCTACCTTTGTTCGAATCGCATAGAGAACTTGCAGCGATCTAAGAACATTTCTACCGTGAAACTTGCAAATTTGACAGTCGTCCTTTTCTGTTTTCCTCAAACTTGAGAAATCTTGCAATAGAGCAATTACGATTCGATGAGAAATGACCGAAAGAAGATGAAATTTCTACTTAGCTTCCATTTCTAGGATATAACAATGCGTAAAAATTTGCTGTCTAGACGTTACTTTCCCACCAGTTCGCTAACAACCTGAAAGTGTGAGGATTTTTACACTTTGCCAGCGCATCGCGATACTTCTTGCACGAACTGGTACACGCGGGAAAGAGTAAGAGGCAGTTTACTCCATCAGTACGAGTTACCGATCTCTCTCGTGAGAGCCATCCATCCACGCGATTCTCCCTGTGAGTTCCACCTCCATTAAGCCAAGCTGAGACGGGGCCCGCGTGTATCCTCGGAGAGACGGCGAAGGATTTCGTTGCTAGCGCTTCTTGCGGACATGTCGTATCAGTCGAGTTTCACGGCCGCCGAAAATTCATTCGTTCTTCGGTGTCTTCGTCTCGTGTCGATCAACCGCGGCGAACTTTTGCAGAGTTCCTTGGGAATTTCAGTGTTCTCGACGTTCGAGGGTTGCCTTCACGAGAAAACAGTCGCCTTGGAATGAAAAGAAGAACTGTGATACTTATGTCAGTGTCTGTGTGTATCGGTCGAGGAAAGACACACGTATACGTTTCTTTTTTCTTTTCGTTTATTTTATCTAAGATCGCGTCGATCATTCTTTATGGTTATTAGTTATCGCGATTAATAAAATACAGAAGAAGAAGATACAGGAGCAAAAGGAAGTGCAAACTACAGTAAGGCAAGTGACAAATTGAAATAATTACTTTTTGATATAATAGTAGTATCTATATATTTCGAACATATACAATGTACAGGTACAGTTACGACACGATACAGCACGATTAGCCTAAACTTAAGTTAACACGACACAGTGTACGTTAGGGCCACGCTTACGATATCACAGTACACGATACAAATTGATATCTTTGAGAAACTGAAGAAGATTTTCCCGGTGTTTTTTTACGATTTAGACGAGTCTGAATCTCATTCGCAAGACGAAATTTAAATTTCTATTGGGGAACGTTACTACGATAAGGAGAACGATTTATCCATGAGATATAGTTATAGCAATCACTAATTTTCACCTATTTGGCTCGTTTCTAGTTATAAGACGAGAGCGTGTCAGTTTATAACAATAACTTGCTCTTGTTACTAACGATAAGAAGAACGATTTATCCATGAGATATAGTTATAGCAATCACTAATTTTCACCTATTTGGCTCGTTTCTAGTTATAAGACGAGAGCGTGTCAGTTTATAACAATAACTTGTTCTTTCCTATGAAAGAAAGAAAGAAAAAGAGAAAAACGTGCAGGATCGTAGTATATTTCGTTCTACGACGAATCTGTCAGTTTAAAATTCGCGTTTGCTTTCGAATAGCGTTACAGTGTCTTTTACGATTTAGACGAGTCTGAATCTCATTCGCAAGACGAAATTTAAATTTGTATTGAGGAACCTTACTACGATCAGAAGAACGATCTATCGACGAGATATATAGCAATCGCTAATTTTCTCTTATTTGGCTCGTTTCTAGTTATAAGACGAGAACATGTCAGTTTAGCGTGTCCAATCCTAACTCTGATGGGAATAACTCGTTCTTTTCCATCAAAGAAAGAAAGAAATAGAAAAGAAAAACGTGCAGGCTTCCGAATAGCGTTACAGTGTTTTTTACAATTTAGACGAGTCTGAATCTCATTTGCAAGACGAAATTTAGATTTCTACGTTACTACGATCAGAAGAACGATCTATCGACGAGATATATAGCAATCACTAATTTTCTCTTATTTGGCTCATTTCTAATTATAAACGTGTCCAATTTGATGAGAATAACTCGCTGTTTCTTACGAAAGAAAGAAAAAAAAAAAGAAAAACGTGCAGGATCGTGGTATATTTCGTCCTGTCGACGAATCTGTCAGTTTAAAATTCGCGTTTGCTTGCAAATAGCGTTACGCAAATTGATCAGGGGATATTCATAGAAGGTATATTTTGCACGAGCCGGCGGACGCGGTCTTGCTAGTAAATTGTATTTGTCAATACACTTTGCAGCCGATAAATCGAATTTAATGCCACGTTACGACAGCTGCCGTGAAAACGCGTCGAATCCTATCGGGGCTCTTGACGCATCTGTTCCGTGATTAACGAGTACCGGTACTCGCTTTAATCTGTTCTTAATGATTCTCTTAGGATCCTAATTTATGTCTGTTCGTGATGCTGCCTCTCAAATTGTTTCTCGTCTTTCTTCCTCTTTTTCCAGACGATCAGCTGCAACGATTTTGGTTTCGATGAGGAGCAATGTTGTTCGTGTATTCGTATACTGTCGGTCAATTTTTGGAAACATCGTTACGATTAATTATTTGTTCATTCTATAAGACGATAGCGAACAGTGTTGTTGAGTTAATTTATCCTTAATTCATACACGTATCTTCGCTATGAATTGTTGAAAATGTCTAGACAGTTGTAAGTTAGCGTATACTCGGCAAAATTTCAAAATCGAAAATTTCAAAATTGCCAAAAACTATACGTTGATACGATTTTCTTATACTTGATTTCCATCTTATTTTGAGGTAATTTTCCTTCGCTCATACAGCGAATGTAGGTGTACATATGTTAAAAACAAGTGTGAGAAGAATGTTGAAGCTTCGCTATAGCGAATTATGTGCACAAGAAAAGCTGCGATATATTGGGTTGGCAACTAAGTGATCGCTGCTTTTGTCAATATCATCTAATGACAAAATCCGCAAACACTTAGTTGCCAACCCACTTGTAGTATCGTGAAAGAATTATTTTTTATAATATCCCGGACGATTCCCCACTTGTAGTATCGTAGGAATATTTCTATAATTTTCCCCGAACTATTTACAATTTATTTACAGTAAATTGACTGTAATTAGTTAGACAGAAAACGATGGTTGTTTAACTTGAACTAAATATAAAATCGTGTTTTAACTCAGGTAACTCGACAATCAACTCGCAACTCTCGCTCTCAACAACGCAACTCGTGCTCTCTCAACTCGACAACGCTAACAACTCTCGCAACTCGACTTCTCAACTCGACTCTCCGACTCACATTCATCTAAGTAATTGCGGCTTTTGTCAGTACGACCTAATGACAAAACCGCAATCACTTAGTTGCCAACCGAATATATAACGAGGAAAAAACATTTAGATTTATTCGATTCCTCGTTAAAATCACCAGAAAAAGACACTGATTCATTCTATTCGAAACGATATTTGAAGCGTACAATGACGATCAAATTGCGGATATTTATGCGATTATTGATATTTTTATAAGCACCAGAACCTAAAGAGAAATTTGTTTTATCTACTAAATATCAGGCTTATTTAGGATATTTTGTATATTTTTGCGTCTCGCGCGCATTCTCTCTGGGTTTTTGTATTTGCATAAAAATCCGCGCTCTACGCAATGCTAACTAAAGAACGTACTTGATGAAAGCCATCCCATATCCCGTCAAAAATAACAGACAATTCCCCGCAGAGCAATATAGTACACAAGCGCGAAGCCGGGAGACAAAATAAACTGGCGATTCGCTGAAAAAAGAGCGAACATTCTATCACGAGTTCGCTATTTATTCTCCGCTCGTCATGACTATGCATCGCACACACCTGCGAATTCCCATGTTTCGAAATTATCCAGCAAATGAGATCGCAACCGATGTGAAATTTCTTCCACGCGAGGAGAATTCGAAAGAAAATGACGCACGAGAAACATGTACATCGCGACCAGGAGGAAGTCGGCCGATTTTTCTCCAGTGAAATATTTTGCGAAACAGTCGAGTCGAAGAGATTCCCTTCCGAGCAAGAGAATAGAACGCGTCCGTGAAAATTGTTCGTCGAAGCGAGCGTAAAATATTTTGACGCAGCGGATTGGGTCGGCGAAGGTCGGAAAAGGCTCACCGAAATTATTCCATTCGCAGGTCCATGTCCGCCGAGGGAGAAGAAGTGGGTCGGTCAACCTCGAGGCTATAGGCCAGCCCGAGTTTCGTGCAGGAAGATCGGTCGTTAGAGAAAACCGTGTTGACGAGCGAGAAAGATCGACGAAGATCGGCGACTGGCGAAGAAAGCAACGAGCATGGGCCAGCGAGAGGTGACTCATCTGCTCGTTTCTCAATGGACAGAGTCACTCTGACCGAACAAATCTAGGAGAAAGTGGCGGCACGAGCGCAAAGTCGAGGCGAGGAAACGCGTGAAACGAAGAGACTCGATTGGAACTGGAGATTGCGGAAAGGAGTCAGGAAAATCCTTTCCATTCGAACGTACAGGTCAGAGGTTACAGTGGAGTCGAGCGTATAACACGTATCACGATAGAACGCGAAGAATACCGTGAAAGTGTTGGAAAGCGAAATTTAGAAAAGAAGAATCTGGAAGAGCGAACGAGGTTGAAGAAGATCGATCGCATAAGGCGGATGATCTGTGTGGTTGGATTTGAAATCGTGCGAAGGATAATTTGCATGTAATGGCAACATTGATCTTGTAGCGGTAAATTGTGAATGATAATTTCTACTCGTACGAGACGATAATAGGAAGAGACACGAAGAAGAAGAATAAAAGAAAGCGAAGATGAGTAGGAGAACTATGCCAATGGCTGGACTGAATTCTTGCGAGAGGATAAGACCGGAAAGACTTAGGAATCCTATTCAAAGACTCGTGTGGGGTCCTGGTACTCAATTTCTAGTTGGTCAAGTTGGTTTGCCCGAGGACGAGGGATCGAATCCACGAATGGCTCTGAGAAGGTATACGAATATTATATCGTTATTAAGGCGCTGTCCTGAATTAGAATGTTCTAAAACAGCGTTTTTTCGTGATTCTTTTTAGAGGGAAAGAAAGAAATGAAGTTATTGAATTTTGAGGTATGGTTTTATATATATTTAACGAATACAAGAAATTTCTTTTGAAGTAAAAAAGAAATTATAACGGATTTCTAAGCTTATTTCGTGGGCTGCAGTTTTCAATCGGCGGGAAAAATTCATCTCGTAATTCTTGATTGAAACAAAAAACCAAAGAAGAATTAAATTATTATATATTTTTCTTCTGGGAGAACTAAACAAAGGCAGAAAAAAATGTGAAATTAAACATTTTAATGGGTTAAAAAAAAATGTTTCTTAAAAAAAGAAAATAAACTTTAAGGTACTATAACAATTATTTAAATAAACTTTTTCTGCCTCTGTTTACTTCACCTAGAAGAAAAATATATAATAATTTAATCCTTTTTTAGTTTTTTCGTTTCAGTCAAGAATTACGAGGTGGATCTTTCCCGCCGATTGCAAACTGCAGCCCATGAAATAGGCTTAGAAATCTATTATAATTTTGTTTTTTACTTTAAAAAAATGTTTTTGTATTCGTTAAATATATATAAAACCATACCTCAAAATTCAATAACTTTATTTCTTTCTTTCCCTTCTAAAAAAAATCACAAAAAACACTGTTTTAGAACATTCTAATTCAGGACGCCCCCTTAATTCATGCTCGTAATTTCGTAGAGATTAGTTGAGATATCTGTGAAACCTTTGCTGAAGTTTTTCTACGTAATTATTACTATCGTTTATTTTATATACGAGCGTACGGATTCTCATTATTTTCCAAAAGGATTGTAAAATGCTTAAAAAAAAAGAAGCGCAATGCAAACTGAAAATACGAAAAAACGAATGTGAAAGACACAAAAGGGATACGAGATTACCATTCGTGTCTTACCACAAAAGGATATTACAATACAGGCAGTTCTTAGCTAATGAATTTTAGTGTTGGAGCTTTACTACTTTTTGCGTATCCCATACACAGTTTTCAAAAATACAGTACACCAGCATTAAAAATGAACACATCCGAGAATGTATAAACGCAAAATGGAAGCGAGGAGAATAACAGGGTTCGAGTTAACCTGGTTCGTAGAGGAAACAAAAGATCGCTTCGCGTGTAATCGATTCGGCCGTGTAATTCGCATATCTAGGGAATTCGTTTCGCGGTCTAAAATGGATTATCGCGCGTGCCAGAGTCCGCTACGATTACGGTTATATTGATCGGTTGGACAAACGGAACGGCTTTATTGCATCCCTGCGGTGCGTCGCGATAGAATATGTAGATACACAGAGAGACACGGTCATCGATTACAGCAAGACGTAGTAGAGATATTCGCAAACCAGTCGCGGAAATTTCAATGAAATACCAACGTGCCAGGTGATCTATTATCTGGGAAACATGCTGAAGCTAGCCACTTTGTATTGTCCTTTAAATTCGTAGACACGCGGCGTTTACCCAATAATACCGGGCAGACTGTTACATATCTGAAAGCAAGCTCCGTGCTTGAACACGATCTCTGAATACCACGTCTTTGTGTGACACAGGCTCCTTAGATTGTACGAGGGAAGACAATACAGAGAAGCAGCCGCTTTTCTCATGAAACTGCCACACTATACCTTGAGGACGGCTCTACCGGACATTCCCGTGGACCTGTTGATCGAAACGCTTCCTCATAGCCTGTCCCTGCTGGAGGCTCTCTACTCGAGGCTCGTCGAGTTGAACATGGACGACGTGAAAATCTTGAGAGTGGAGCAAGTCCTTTGGAGGATCGTTCATCTGATCTCGATCAGCCAGGACCATTTCCGTCTGAGGATCTGGTGCAAGCTGCTGATCTCCCTGAACAAATTGGCTCCTAACGCGAGGAGCATCCTGGCCGCTAGGAAAAGAACTTTGGACAGGGCGGTGGAAGGTTTAGGAAAGCACGGATTGGTGGCATCCTGTCATCCGAGCAATTTAGAAAACGCTGGGGCGTCGCATCTGGTGCCTTTACCAGTGGCGCTGAAGGAGCAGCTGGAGAGCAGAATCGAGGCGTACAAGTTGGCCATGCACAAGATCGAGAGCTTCGGCAAACACGCGAGAACTCACAGAGGTAATCCACGGCGATTTTTAACTGATAACATTCCTTATGGATAATGACGAAATATCGTTTCGCGAGTAGGAACTTGCGTGGGAACGGGCAATTCTTTTTAACGCCGCGCCGGGGGCTTAGACCCGGTGCAGACAAATCTGAGCGACGCTGTTACAATCTCGTGGTAGTGCCGCTGTAGAATTCGGTTCTCATATATTGCACAAGGTGTCCTAGAGTTTAACATTGTAAGTGTAATTTCGTGGGTATATGTATACGCTTGTACGTATACGTGAAACAGTGTATCGAGAAGTTCGTTTAACTGTTGTTACTACTATACACATTTTAAAGAATGTTAGAAAAATTCAGTTATAGAAATTGTTTAAAGAAATTGCAATGTGTATACATACAAGGCATATATAAGACAGATCGTAATACTTCAAAGACTGAACCTACACATTAACACTAGAACTACCGATAGTTAACACGAAGCTATTCCTACCAAAGCCAGTCAAAATGACTGGTCTTTAAAAAATATGTAATAATAGAATATTTTTATATTTATTGATTTATTACTTTCTTACAGAAAGAATTCCATATTACGTAGTACATTTCTGGTATTAGTAATCCATCTGGGATCATGATCCCTAAACGAGGATTGGCACGTTTATAAAATTGTAGAACCAGCCAATTTGACTGGTGTGAAATTTCTAGTGTTAGCATCTAGCGATCTAGCGATCGATCCGGAATTTTTCTGATAATTGAAATCATCATATCGAATGATGCGCAGTAAAAATTTTCAAAACGTGGGGCAAGTTGTACAAAACGAGGAAACCGGTTAATTGAGGTTCGATAAACAGATTGCAGGACCATTTTACACCTTGACAAGTCCCAGTCATTTTGACTGGTATTGATATAAGTAGCCTTGATACGAAATTATTTTCAGTTTGAATACATAAAAAACGAAATAAAATTCGTTATATTATTCTTTTAGTTATCGTTGCGAAAGTCATTACATCATTGCGGGAAAAATATATAACATGGAGTAGAAATTTTAAAATAAAATTGTAAAACCCAGTCAATTTGACTGGTGTGGTAGTTTTAGTGTTAAGATGAATAGAAAACACCGTAGGAACAATGAACAGGGCTAAGCAATCGACATGAGGTCAGCTTACGTGCGAAGATAAATCGGAAATGTAGCGTGAACTCTTTTCGTAAGACGCTTTGCTTGGAAGAAAGATGAATGCGAAAATTTATCATGCGCGTGTACGAGACCGATTATTAACTGAACATGTTGAAACTCCATTTTCTCGAAAATGAAGCCTGAAACAGGAAAACGTTATTCTACATTTTCTACTCGTTTTCGCGCGTAGAATAATCTCCTGTCGATTACCTAGTCCTTCCCAGGCCGAAATTAGCCACGTTCGCTCCAAGTATATTTGTACTTGGGAAAATTTTCAAGCTCGACTTTCTCGAAAACTAAGCCGAGAATGAACAAATTTTATTCCATATATTTCCCTTATTTTTCCACAAGGAATCGCGTCGTGCACGCTTTCACGTGTTATTCGGTCGGAATATATTACGTGGTCGGACGATGTGGATTATAGATACGCGGATCACTTCACGAGAGAAAGTCTGAAAGTTTGTACGATTGAATGGGTCGCGATACGCTGTTCCAGATCCGATTACAGTCAGCCGGTATCTGAAACGACACGCTGCGAGTTTGCTTTCAACGATTACAGGAATCGATCGTAGAGAACGGGCGCGAAAAATGGTTTCGATTCAATTTCCAGAACCGTTCGTGGAAACGGCGAGAAGAAAACGATTGCATTCTCGAGTGGAGACGTGGAAGGCAGCGACGACGAAGACGCGGCAGTGCGCGATAGTGTTGCATCGGTGCACGAAAGTCGTTAACTTTTGCTCGGTGAAAAGCTGGCAACGGATGTCCGCGTCGATGTCCGGCCGTGTTAGAGGCCCGCTGAACCGTGAAGTATTGGATTTTAACGCAGCTGCACCGGACACGTTACATTTCCCAATGCAAATACGCCGATGCATGGGACATTAATGCGTTTACACGAAAGCACGTTTACTCGTCCACGTCATTGTCATCGTTGCGGGCCTCAACATGGTAAAACACGATGCGTATTCGTTTCCAACCCTGTACCTGTCTCTTTACACTTTTTCGTCCTTAACGCGTTGACTGTTTAGTCGTGTTCTCGTTGCCATTCCATATGACTGCAATTTTTCTCTCCTTAATACGTTGAATGGCGAGTGCAGCTATCCGCTACCGGGAACAACTCGGCTAATGACACCAGCGTGGAGTCATCCGCGCTTAACCCCTTAACCTACGATTTACGTTGGAGAATTTGGGGCCGAAAACCTGAACAAGCTCGCGCAGCCTTCCAGCCATTCGCACGACTTGTGTAGTACGATGATCCGGCCAATCGTAAATATTACGAGCATCGTTCGTGATTATTAATTTTGTACTACTGATTTTTGTATAAATAAACTTTTTGTAGTACTCGCATCTACCACAATTATCGTAATTACTTATCAAATATTCCACAAATATTTATAACTTTAGGAGGGCACCGCCGCTAATATTTATATTTGGCCCGATCATCGTACTACGGGCTATGCCCGTAGTTGCAGGTTAACGGGTTAACCTGTTAGACCAACACCGGTTTTCTGATCTCTGAGCGGGGTGAAAATTGCTTTGAAAAATTGGATTGTAGAAATTTTTCAAAGTTCACTTCATTTTGTGCGATCTGTTGAAGACGATAATAACTAAATTCATGGCCACCTTTTCTTGCAGCTTCGAATAGAACGACTAGATGACGCGTACTTTGTAAAATTTATTCGCAAACGTAGGTGTTACGTTAAATAAAATAATTAGATATTTTGTAGTCTGTAACGCTTATCTGTGAAAGTTTCGTTTGTTCAACTACTAACTTTATTATTATTACTCGACAAATCCCAGTATAGATCGCTTGAAATCTTACCAGCAAGTTATAATCAAAACATGGAATACGAAATGAAATACAAAGAGCTTTTGACGAAACTTTTTCAGTGACCCGTGTTCGTATAATATTTCTTGCTCGATTATGCTCATAGAATATATGCCGCGATTGAGATCACTGACCGAGAATTTTACTTCGCCAGAAAAAACCTGGAAAACCTTGTGCGTATCGTTTACGAGAAAGAGCAGCCGATGAGACAAATGCAAGTAACGCATCGAACGATGAATACGAAGTCGACGCTCTTTCGCTCGATTCGCGTTAATTGTCGAATAAGTACCGGCGTTGAAATTTATTGAAATCGGTAATTAATTTGCTCGTCGAATCACACGCCAATTTAACATGGCGATTCGTGCGTGATAACGCGACGTATACAGGTTAATTGTAAACTACACTTCTATTCGATGGTGGTGTGGTTCGATTAAACGACGGCATCATAGATTTCTCGTATAAATTACAGATTGGAAGGAAAGTAATCGTTTGACATTTTCAGCGGACCAAGGTGTACAGGCGGCGTCGCATCAGAGGCAACTTTCGCTCAAGTACAGCGAGATTCAGCAGAGGCTGATCGATAATCAGAGTTTGTTGAACACGTTGGAGAAAGCTGGCGACCCAAGTAGCTTAGAAAGTCTGTTATCCGAGTTGAAGCGAAGGGTCGAACAGGACAAGGAAGCTCTCAGACAATGGACAGCCTTGAGGAAATCCACTTTCGGCGGGAATACGAAGAATCCACCGCTAGCCGCCAGATTGCTGCAATTCTCCAGAGGCTGCGAGCTAGCGCTACAATTGATGAACCAGGATAATCTACAAGTAAGTTTCCCTTGAACGTTAGCTCTCAGCAACACAGAAATTTATCACATTGGATTCGTATACATGCAGCGGCTATAAAAATTATTTAACTGCAGCGTTTATTTCGAAAACGGTGCAGGTCCATTTTTGGATGAAATTGCGAAAGCGACAAATTTTGGCGCGATCTCTTAATTTTTATGGATAATTTGGATCCTAAAATATTCTTGTCCGTTTCGATCGATTGAAATTTCCTTGATAAATGGAATCGCATGCTCATTCATTTTAATGGTCCATTTGCAAATCTGTAGCTTGTCGAAACATCGATAATAATGGAAAACAAATGACAGCGAATTATATTGAATAACGCACGGATGTGAACGAGTTGTTTAAATGCGATTCGGTAATGTGTTCATGAGTTGCCATTACATTTAAAGTGTTATTAAATTAATAATAGTTTTACATGTATATCGGATTGTTATCAAAACGCAGATCCAAGATCGAAGAAAGAATCACATATTGCTGGGATTTTGCTTTCTTTTCTCAATGGAGAACCTCGTGTTAACGTTAGAATCTGACAGTGGTGCAGGTATACTATAGTAATTTTAATTTATCTGCTTGTGCTCCATTTACATTTTTCAAATGTCCTATAGATGTCTGTAAATAAGACTAGACTGAGGTATAAAACGTCGATTCAAATTATTAAAATCAAATAAATCGTGCGATTCGCAAATTTTGAAACTGGTGGAAGTCCATCGATTACCCTGAAGAAAGATATCGGTGCAGTTAGCTCTGAAGGAATCTCATATACAAGAAGAATTGTATCTGTATAACAAATTTACATCTGTTTAAACACGTAGACACCTAATTATTATATTCTATATAATTATATATATATATAATTACTGTAATTAATATGTAAAATACAACGATGTGCAGACACCGCGTATGTACTATACAGACGCAATTTTTTTCGAGAAATTCGAGTGTATTCTCAAAGTAAATTTTATCCATCCAATTCATCTACCTTGACATATTTATACTAAACTAATGGACAACGCGAAAGAATATGTTTCGTCGCGGAAATAAAATAAAATCGAATGAAATAAAAGTTCGCGTTCAGCTCGACGCACACGTAGGTCCAGTTAAAAAAGTTACAGACGTAGAATCTTCAACACAGGATTGTATACGGGTCTCTCTAATATTTAGCCCGAAAGCCAGAGAAATATTCGCCAAGGAGATAATATAATGTAGTTTCACGGGAACTGTTGTAACCGCAAGCAGTCCCACGAGAAGCGAGTTCAGCAGTGACGTAGTTGATGGACAAAGCTGAATCCACAAAGCACAAAGTCCCCGGTCACGCGTCGTCCCTTAAGGACACTCTTGCGATCTTAAATTACGCGAGTCCACTTGCAGTAACCGTGCCGCTCGCGATATCTTCCTATGCAATAAAATGCAGATTCATCTTATCGATCAAAATCACATTTAATAACGACACGCGTTAACAGATTGTTCGTGAAACAGTGTAGCTTCCGAAACTACACGTTTCTTTCGTTCTTCGCGACTATCTCTATTTTAAATAACGTTTGTGCTTCCATTCAGACATTGTCGTTCACACACTGTCTAATATCCTTCTTCTGCTTCTATCAATTGTTGAAGTTATTAGATGTATGAACAGAGGAACGCGTGGATAAATTGTAAAGTAGAAACTATATATTTTAATACAGAAGTGTAAGTACAAGTAGGAATATAATTTGAGCTGGTCCAGGTCCGCGTCGATTCGAGATTATTTCACGTTCCGCGCGTAAGGCGAGAGATTCGTACTTCAATTGTGATAGTTATTGCAAAATTTATTATAAACTGATAGAGTAACGATACAGAATGTTATAACAGAACAGAATAGAATGTCGAGTACTGACTTGGGAGGGTTTTTATATCAAGAGTTTGGTTCCTGTGGAGGGATTATCACTGGATACCGGTTACATAGGTATACTGTTACTGCTTAGTTATTGTTTTTATGGCTATGGTATGCAAAATATGATTATCGCTTTATTCCGAGACCACCGTGACAATAGCAGTGTTACCCTATAATTGAAAACCCCGAAGCCATCGTCGCCTGTCTTTTGTCTATGGTCTGCCTTCATCATAGTCTTTTGTCTATACGCTGTCGATGGCTTCAGTGCTTGAGAAAACCAAAAAAGCCAGATGTAGAGTTTTCTTAGAAGTGGTCACCACTTCAACATCGATAAATCGTTTCGTAAAATTGCACGAAGAAGGACACGCCAGTGGCGTGCAACTTGTAAAAAGAACTTGCTGGTGTAGGTTTAGTTTTATTATTGAGAAATGTCTGTCTCTTCTGAGTAGAACCGCAACGAACGAAGAATCACAGATATCTGTATCGTTTAATTGTCGTGAAAGGTAAAATTTAAAAGGTTTTGTCGTTCTTATTAATTTTGGTTCAATTTCCCACGGAATTCCTGACTAATTACAAACAATTACGTACTTAATATTCATCGGAAGCGTTTGCTGGAAGACGTTGTGCACAGATTTCGCATAAATCATCGCCTGAAGGACGCGACCTCGTTACGTACACCATGAATAATACAGGATTCCGTGAAACGGTTCCATCAATTTCCGTGGACCACCGGTAATCATCGAACGTACGTAGGTACTTGAGACACCAAATGAAATTTGAATGTTAATATACCTTTGGCGATGTGGTCAGCTATCGAATCGAAGCATCAAGTGTCGCTACAGATTCGTTCGGTGACTCGTAGGATTAGGAAAAAACTTGATCGTTCACGGTTCAGTGACAGTATTTGACACTTGTATTTCAATTGTTTGATACTTGGTAAACTGTTTTTAGAAGCTTGATAATTTCGATGAATTTTTATATTCTCCCAGATAATTGTGAAACATAATCAGAAAAATTATAGCACGTGGATAATTATAGAGAATCGTACCGATGTAAATTGAAGAAAATACGAAATTTGGGGATATATAGATGTGCGTTACGCAATTTTTATTGCTGCGAGAATTCACTTTTTAAGGGGATGAAATTGGCTTCTGAAAATTCGGATATTTCCCAATTTTCCGAATTGCAAGAGATAGGAAAAAAGCGTTCGACCAAAGCTTACCTCTTTCGATTATCGCTATCGTTTGATAAAAAATTTATCAATGTTATACCGAGTTGTAACGCGAAATCGGAAATTTTTTGTTAGTTGATCCAACGATGCTTTGAAGTATTGAAAAACACGATTCGCTGAAATTCAACCAAGTTTCGCTTAGATCGCTATGATTCATAGCCCGCTTTATCCACGTCGACGTATCTATGTCTACTAAACTCTCGTTTATCGTACGAAAGGATATGTCTGAAATAGAAAATGTTAGAGATTCTCAAAATCATGTCAATGGTACACTCGAATTTCAGAAGTCACGAGAACGGATACGATCAGTCGTATGGATTTCCTCCTGTCGAGTTTCGTTTGTAGAAAGTCGATACACGTTTTCGAGAAAGGAATTCAGAATTCGTAGCATCACTGGTCAGCCACTTTTCTCACCACTTGTGGCTTGTTGATTAATATCACAGTGATCGATATCGCTTTTCTCAATCTTCTCTGTATTTTGATAAATTTTCTGTTGTTCATCCCTTGTAATATAGGGCGTTTCATATCTTCGCAGTTTTCTTGGTATATTCTATGGGTATAAACAAGAAAAGAGTGTTACGTTATCACATCATTTGCAGTTTCATCGAAAAGTTGTAAGAAAAATGGAAAATGCAAGGAGAATAATACCTGGACATTCAATATCGTTTGTTTGTTACGAGGAAAATAGAAAATACCTAATGAAAATAGAAAATAAACCTATGATATTGTTTGACTTCATATCACTAGACTTTTATTTGTATTATGTACAAACTATTATTTATTTCATATCACTGTAGCTAATTCTGAAAAGAGACATATTCTGAAATTCGAATAATAAAATATTTAACAAATGGGCAGGAAGGATCGCAACGAAATCGAAACGTGTTTCGTAGAATTTCTAATAAATTCAATTTTTTATTTCCGTCAAAACCTTTCATCGACGTTAACCGTGAACACCTGGTGGTTACAATTATCGTAATTGTAAATCTGTTCGTATTTTGTATTTCGTATTTCTTATTATCGTTATAACTTTTTGGTAGAACGTCAAACAAACTATTTAACATTCTCCGTCTGGATACTGAAAAGTAATCTAAAATATTTCAGTTTGTATACACGAGAGACGGAAAAAGGGAAAAATAGCATAGAAGCGGGGCGTATTTCCTTTTCATAGAATAGAACCAGTGTGTGGCGGAATATTTTACTCTACAAAAATTGTACTCGACACATGATAAAAAATGATACTGCAATATTAACTTCTAGAAATTCGACCGTTCGTTTTCGCGTACTTCCAATCAAATTTTCTCGTGTTACACCCTGTACTTGCTGTCTGCACAAGGTGTTCCGTATCTCAATCGGCAAACTTCGCCAAAATTCTCAGCGGAAGATATTACATAGTTAGCTGCTTCACAAACGCGTGCCCTTTCAACAACGCTATTCCTCGCAAATCTAATTTTTTTTCCTTTTTTCTTTGGTTTGACCATGCAGTAGGAGGACGACCACTCCGCGGTCTGTCAACCACAGTAAAGAGAGTTCAGAAATTTTTAATAATGCGAAGAATCTCGCTTGGGACGTGTCTACGACACGTAAATTTCTCATAAGCATATTTGCGCAACGGACGACTGACTTTGATAATGAATTTTCGCCATAGTGGCAAGTTATTGAGGCGTCTAACGATCCATATTAAAATTACATGATCCACGCTACGCGACTGTTAACTAATTGATACAACCTGAGCAAGAAACACACATACCCATATAATATATCATATTGCACACATATCTCTCCCTTACCTGTACACACAGAACTCGAAAGTTCGAAACGCTGCGTATTCCTACACCGCAAAACTGTCATTTGTCGTTTTTACATGGCCGTAATCCGCGCCAACTTTCCGCGCAACGAAACCAATCGAAAAGTCGAATTGAAAAACGACCGATGAGTTGCGAACGATGAAAGGACAGCGCGGAGAAGGAGCGGCGAAATTAGTTAAAAATTTGCACGATCGGAGAGAAAATCAGCTGGAGGGATAGCGAGTTTGTACGGAAAGTCCGAACGCATGAAATATTTTCGCGCAGGTATTCGAGCTGAGCGAAAATTTGCCGGACGACTACGACGAGGAATCCAGCAGCAGCGCTGGTTATCACACGGACGAGAGCTGCAGCCCGACCCCGGAACCATCGGTCAGAAACGGATGTATGATCCTCAGGGTGGAGGAGACTTTTCCAAATTTAACATTCGGCGACGCAACCGCCGAACGACTGGCCGAAAGATACGCGGCTCTCTACGACCAGGCACATTTGCATACGTTGGATGCTCTGGACGCTCTGCAACCTCTGAAGGACGCAACCGACTTAAAAGCCAAGATACTCTATTCGGTGGTCGTGGTAAGTGGCACTTTATGCAAAGTAGGTATAATCATACCGCGCCACCCTTAATGCGCTTGCATCTGTGCTCATCAAAGAGACTGATTCACTCGTTGAGTACTAGTCGTTAGCGTTAGTGTCCCTAGTTAGGGACAAATTAATAACGGGACGACTAGCCAGCGAGGCGAACAGCGAAAGAGGGAAGATGTATCGTTAAGCGGTTAAAGGGATGGGTTTGTTGTTATAGCGAGATCGTTTACCCTGCTGTGTCCTTTTGGTCATTTTCGATTACAATATAATTGTTTTTTTTCATCGTTGAAGAGATTTTTAAGAGATGCACGACGATATAAAGAGATGTTTCCAAGTATCAGGTTGTCTGGAAAGTGTCTCTCTTTTACAGACACGTCTTTTACAACGATGCGTCTTCATACAAACATGAAACCTAATCTGTCGAACGTTGTGATCTTTATTTTGATAGAAGAAAATGGATCACACGTAATTCGATAAAATAATATCAAACGAAAAATGTGCATCCATTTTTTCCTTATAAAACGAAAGAAACTTTCCGGACGACCTAATGGATGTTTAGCGTATGGAACAAATTTTTGTCCGGATTTTATTTGTCTAATCGCGTTAACGAAAATGTGGATTCATGTTAACGACTGGCAGCAAATGCTCCTAACAACATGAAGACTTAGATCGTGTGCTCGCAGACTGTAAACGTGGACAGTTTTGTATCATTTATCAAAAAGGCTTAGCAATGATATAATTTCTATTTTTACGTCGATTATGTCATTACTTCCATGTGTTTCAAACATCTGTTTTGAAATGACACCAACAGTTCTTTTTATCAATCCAGAAGAATCTTCTTTATCCGACCGATAGTTTCGAAGATTGAGCAATTCGAAGATAAGGAACACTTTAAATAGCAAAATACGATAGTTTCACAACCTTCGGAAACTACGTACGTCAGTTTTCTTATCGCCTTTTTTAAGATCAATTTTATCGTCGCGATGCTTTATCATTCGTAGTTCTGATGTCCACGAAGAATAAAATTGTCCGTAATTTCTTCATCGAGTGGCGGACCGTGTAGGAAGAAAACAAGTGTCCGAGATGAAAGTTCCGACCTGAAAAATTAGAAAATACTTTTACACTTCTTCCATATCGGTCAAATGACTCTTCTTTCTTTCACGTTCTTATCTTTTTCTCCGCGTGCCACTAAAATGGATTATTCCCTGTAAATGATACTTTATCGTCTAAAATTCAGACCGCCCACCAAATTCGATAGCTACAGTAGCTGTGGCCGAAAGAAAAATGGTTCGTATCTTGCAATGCTTGTCACGCTGCCCAAACCAATTTCGTTTCTTTTTCTATTTCTCTCGAATGTTCGCTATTCGACCGGTCTCGCCGAGTAATTTCGTGGACAAGCGCTTATAGTAGTAGCCGAGGAACAGGGAAATTGTGAGAAGGAAATGCGATCACGAAGCCAAAGATGCCGCTCTACGAACATCCGACGAAGAAAATTGAATTTTAAAGGTAGCGCGTTTGATAAAAATTGCCAACGAATGGAATCCAGGCGAGCAATATGAATTTACGAATGTAGTCTCGCGTGTCTCGTTATTTTCGCTTGCTAGACCGTGTCATTTAAATAGAAAAAAGTCACGCGAGAAAATTCTCGCAAAATGGTGGTATTCTTCACACATTCGGTTAGCGCCCATCTATGTAGAATGGAATCGGTCTGTTAAAATTGTGCAGCGGACGTATATTCTCGTTCAGGAACACATACGTATGTTGACACTTTGATCGAACTATAATACGATATAATTATAAATATACAATATAAAATTAGTGATAATGCACGAACGTTAGTAAAATTATTAATATAACGCGTGAATGCTATTAAAAAGTATCTGAGTTAATGGAAAACTAATTAACGAGAACTAAATCAAGGATAATTATCGTTTGGAAGCGAAGGTACACGCTCGTTTATAAATACGTTAACAATTTGTTCGATTTATAATATACGAATGTTACTGCTTGTAAAATATACAGAGTGTCGTACACGTACATTTTGATCTTTTATTTTGATGATAAAAACTGTTTGAAGTAAAACTTACTGTGTTTCGAGGAAGACATCTCGTGATGGTCACACATGTTATGTAGATGAACGTGTCTTCGAGATTTCAAGATGACTTTGTTTTTTTTTTTTTTTTAATGGAATTTATATCTTTTTACGCACACTATTCGATGCATTTTTTAATTCCCTACAAAAACGTATTAGGGTGCTTGGGTCGATGAATGAACAGTTTAAAAGATATTTTAACTCCGACGTTGTAAAACTTATGGTAAGAAGCAAGATAGCACAGAGCTTTTGTGTTTCCTTTGTTTTTCATACAGTCAATTTGATGAAATTAAGATCGAAATGTTTTTTAAATTAAACATTTGCAGATGCTTCTGGGCAAATCTGTCGGTCATCGTAAGACGTCCTACTTGAAAGAGAACAAGTTCTACTTGAAATATCTTTTACGATAACGAATACTTTGGAAGATAAATTAATTCGATAGAAACACCTTGTGAAATTAATAGACCTATGCTATATGAAATTTAAATTGTTCTTTCTAATACTGTATTAAAATCATTCGAATGGCGTATAGTATATTTTAAAATAGAATTTGAATCTCACTGATGAAGGATAAAATCGTGCTGAATCTTCCTATTTGGAGTTTCGTAACTAAATTACATTTTATAAAAAGATGATGGGACTTCGTAACATAGAACGAAAAAAAGGCTGGTTTTCCAGAATCGCTGTTTTGTGTTCGTAATTTCTCGCGCTTCCTCCTCTTCCTCCGACAATTTCACTCGCAACAGAGCTGCGTCTATGAAAATAGCGAAAAATCGTTTCCATGTTGTGTTCTTTTTTGTTTACGTTGAAACGAAGCGATGAAAATTGGTAACAGAATTTCGTCGAAATTTTCCTTTGTTCGCCTGGAGCCCTTAACGTCGAAAACGAAGCTCGTTACGTGGAAGAGAAACGGTTTCGCTCGTTTTGGAATCGCGTAAATAAGGAACAAACGTGTTGCGCAAAATTCCTCGTGGTTGACAAAATGGTCGTAATTGGAAACGTACGCGGAACGCTTTAACCCGGAAGATCGTGAGAGATCGACGCTGAAACACGTTGAAATTTGCCAGGACGAATCCGTCGGCAGGAAATTTCTAATTAGACCATCGAAATAACGTGTCGCGACGCGAGATCGACCGGTTTCGCAATTAAGTTATTCACCTCGAAAGTAGTTCGATCATGAGCCAGCCAGACCGAACGTGTTTCGCCCTGCTGCCTGGTATTGTACGCTCTTGTCGTAGAGCGAAAACGGCTGTCGTCAAAGGTGTTGGAAAACCGCAGTCTCCGGAATATTGGCCCGCGCCAGCGAAACCTCGTCCACGTGGTTAACGCTTTGAAAAGTTAGCTCCGCGAAGGAACCGTGTAAATTTGTTATCAACCAGCAAATTGATAGCTTTGATAGCAAATCGACGAAAAATCCGCTGTTAATTTGGTAGAATGCGGCATAGAGCTTTTGGATTTAAATCATTTTATTTGCTATTTTTTATTTACTTGCTTGTCTTTCGCTATTGCAAAGTGTACAATGTGTTTTACATACACCTTGCATATTTTACTTTCTTTATCATATTTTTCTAATTACTATTAACCTATTTATATGCATATGGTATGCATAAGACAGGGCAGTTAAATGGAATCATCTAAATATCTGCATTATTTGTTGTAAATAAATAATAAAAAAGCTTCGGAGGAGGAAGTTGCACTGCTTCAAGGAATTTTTAGAAAATTCGAAATAATCAGGATGATATGATTCTGTAGGTCGTCGAATTTGTTCCCTTTTCTTTTCTTTCTTTCACGCTCCACGAAAATATCCAGAAATAGATGTGTACAGGGTTATTAAGAAAAATATATCACAGCCATCGAGGTCTGGTAAAAGAATGATCATTAGAAAAAGCTATTTCCTGTGTTACATGCGCTCCTCGAAACAGTACAACTTTCTCCCGAGAAGTTATCTTTATACGGCAACAAGTAATGCAGATATTTTATCCGGTGATTCCATCTAACTCGCCCGCTCTGTATTTATCGTGCTTGCCCTATATTTGTTTCCTGTCGTGTCTCCTTCCTCGCGTGATTATTTCCCTCACTTTACTCCCATCTAATATCTTCCTTTTTTTTCAGTATCTCCTTCATTCATGTGTAACGTGTATCCTCCTTCAGTCTCGTGTAAAGTATTCTCTTTAGATCTTTTCTAAGTTTCTCTACTTTCTTGCATCCCCTGCGCTACATTTTTCATTGTTTCGCATTCTATTTCGCAAAATCTACATCTTCTCTTTCGTTTCTCTTTCTAATAACATCCCAAGTAATTAATAATTTCTGGCAGCGTGATTCGAGCTAATTGTAGCGGAAAATTTTGCACTCGTTTTGCATAGACGGCGCAATCTTTTCTTTGAAGTTTCCTTGGTCAAGAAACGAATGAAATTTTTCGAATGCATTCATGCACGAATAGGTAGAAAATCGTTGATGAATTTGAAACGCGATCGGAAAGGATGCACGCAACTCGTCGTCCATTCTGCTTCAAGATTTCTTATTCATTTTGCATGGAACTCGGTTCTTCTTCGAGCCTTCCTTCGTTAAAAAACGAATGAAGTTTTCCTATAGTATTCGTGATCAGCACGGATATTAGATGATAGTAAACTAGTTTGAAACATGACTTGAAGAGAATCGCGTGTAACGTAATACATCGCCGATTTTATTCAAGAATTCCATATTTCCCTTGCATCCAACTGAATGCTTTTGGTGTCTTTCTTCGAATCTTTCTCGAGAAGAAATTTTTCAAGAGATAAATAGCAGATCGTAAACTAGCGACTGAGTGACACACGCTATGCGAATTCTTCTCCATTTACACGCCAAATTCGCTCAAAGAATTCCTTATTCTTCTCGCATAGAACTCCATCGTTTTAGAGTATCTGACATTTCTCAGAACCGCCTATCCATAGACGCCGAAGAGATAGAAGATAGCCAAGAATGATCTGTACAACGAAATTCGCTAGCAATTCGCTTAGAGAATTTCTTATCCGCCTTTGCATCTAACTCGATGGTTCTTAGAGTATCTGAAATTTTTCAGAACCGCTTATCCATAAACGACGAAGAGATAGAAGATATTAAACGACTTTGAAACACAATGAAGAATGATCCATACAACGTAATTCGCNTAGCAACTCGCTTAGAGAATTTCCTATTCGCCTCAGGTCGAACTCGATCGTTCTTAGAGTTGTGAAACTTTTTCAAAATCGTTTATCCATAGACGACGAAGAGATAGAAGATAGCCAAGAATGATCCGTACAACATAATTCGCTAGCAATTCGCTTAGAGAATTTCCTATTCGCCTCAGGTCGAACTCGATCGTTCTTAGAGTTGTGAAACTTTTTCAAAATCGTTTATCCATAGACGACGAAGACATAGAAGATAGCCAAGAATGATCCGTACAATATAATTCGCTATCAACTGTCTTAGAGAATTTTCTATTCGCCTCAGGTCGAACTCGATCGTTCTTAAAGTACCTGAAATTTTTCAGAACCGCTTATCCATAAACGACGAAGAGATAGAAGATATTAAACGACTTTGAAACACAATGAAGAATGATCCATACAACGTAATTCGCTACCAACTCGCTTAGAGAATTTCCTATTCGCCTCAGGTCGAATTCGATCGTTCTTAGAGTTGTGAAACTTTTTCAAAATCGTTTATCCATAGACGACGAAGAGATAGAAGATAGCCAAGAATGATCCGTACAACATAATTCGCTAGCAATTCGCTTAGAGAATTTTCTATTCGCCTCAGGTCGAACTCGATGGTTGTTAGAGTACCTGAAATTTTTCAGAACCGCTTATCCATAAACGACGAAGAGATAGAAGATATTAAACGACTTTGAAACACAATGAAGAATGATCCATACAACGTAATTCGCTACCAATTCGCTTAGAGAATTTCTTATTCGCCTTTGTATCTAACTCGATCGTTCTTAGACTGTTTCTTGAAATCTTTCTCGGTGGCGAATGAAATTCTGCAAAACCGCTTATCCATAGACAACAAGGAGATAGAAGATAGTAGACGAATTTGAAACATAGTCGAAAATGTTATATGCATAACGTATACACGTACTAGCGAAGATTATTTTTGCCGGTACCACTACCACGCACCTGTCTCCCAGCCGATCGATCGACCATTAACGTCAAAGCCGTCGCTAGAGGGGCGCCGAGGGAAACGAGGGTGACTAGGGTGCACTTTTGCGATCAAGTGTACCCGGCAAGTGGCAGAGGCGCTAGTCCGTCAGCCTGGGGCTATTACTTTGCATACATACAGGTAGCCTTCCATACACCGCTAGGCTTGGAAATCGATGAACTAAAATAAATACCTGCGACGAAAGCCACTCTCTCTTTGTCTACCAGTTTGCTACCTGGCGTTTCTCCTACGTTTCCTCTGCCTCTCTTCGTTTAATCTCTATTTCTTCTATCAAACGTATATTTATATTCCGCATACGTATGCAGTGGCTCATGAAAGAATTCGAATACTCTTCGAATGTTTTTAACACTGTGTATTTTATCGAAACATTTTCACATCTCGTTAACGCTCGTAACGAGACACGATTGTCATTATTATATGGATAACATTGAAAATGAATCTGGAAACGTGTATACAAGTCACAGGATATTTATTGGAAACATGAACTTCGCGAAAAACACAAAGGTATTTCAACATTTCGATTGCACGTTGTATCAGGTCGTCCGGAAAGTTTCTTTCGTTTTATAAGGAAATAATGCATGCACAACATTTTTCGTTTTATATTATTTTATCGAATTACGTATGATCCATTTTGTTTTATCAAGATAAAAATCACAGACTAGGTTTGACAGATTAGGTTTCATGTTTGTATAAATATGCGTTGTCGTAAAAAATGTGTCTGTAAAAGAAAGATACTTTTTGGACAACCTAATATTTAATAAGCCGCGATATCTATCTATCAGAATATATTTAACGAGATCATCTTTTAACGATGATCGTATAACGTTGAAGATTTGTATTCGCCATGTATACTAGTTTTTCATTGAGTGTTTTATCGCAACGAGCGTCTTGTAACTTTTATATAGTACAATTTCGAAGTGGTTTCAGATCGTAGCGGTATAATTACGATACACGCGTCTCACTACGGTGCTAATGAAATTTCAGAAATCTTCATATAACGTATGTAATAAAATCATGAAAATTTTTCGTGGCAAATATTCCTGAATCTGACGTGTTCGTGATTTTCTTTCATCGTTTGTCTTACAATTTCCTCGACTCTTAACGCAGCTAACAGATCAGCAAAATTGAACTAATCACGCCATGAGTTGCGAGTTGCTATTATTAATTCGAAAAGTTCATTTTAAAAACGACGCTTATCAGCTGTTTCATTTTTCCAGAAAAGCAAAACGACTCTCTACAGTGGCTAGAAAAATTATTTTCACGTACCCTTGTTTGGAGTTTTGAAGGGTTCTTTTTTAGTTTAGCAAACCCTTTTGTTAGCTACAGTTCGTTCTTACAATACTATTAGTTTGTAGTCGCGTGAAAATATTAGGAAATTTGATGTTCTGTTTGAACTTACGCTATTAAGCCAATTAAATAGTAATAAATGCTGCAGTAAATATTAGGTTGTCCGAAAAGTGTCTTTCTTTTACAGACACGTCTTTTACAATGATGCGTCTTTATACAAATATTTTTTTTTTATTTGGAAGAATTTTACAATCAATTCTCATTGAGAATTCTAAGTAAACTATTCTGGCGTGGTACTATAACGTGAATAATAAGTGATTATCGTATGACTGATTCTAGCTGAATCTAATTTATACAAACATGAAACCTAATCTGTCAAACGTTGTGATTTCTATCTTGATAAAACGAAGTGGATCATACGTAATTCGATAAAATAATATAAAACGAAAAATGTACATCCATTATTTTCTTATAAAACGAAAGAAACTTTTCGAACGACCTAATACAACGATATCGAAAAATACTTTTGCATCCTATCGTGCCTATTTTATCTTCCAAATATTACAAGAGTATTACGATTCGAATGTTTTATATAATAAATAAATTCGAATAATTTATATAATATATTTTACCATATTACGTGCATTCTATACGGTAAACATTGATCGCTTGCAATTTACTAAAAACGCACAGAATTTCGCGATCTATTCGCAAAACCCAATACGCAACTCGCAACTTGCATGTGTTTGTCAATTCGTCGATGCTACTAATTCGATAAATTATCGTGAAATTTCTGGCCTCCAGCGCGGTTGCTCGACCGGAACGTGAAATAACGGCGGCCGATTTACGGTTCGAGGCGGCGAACTGAAGGCAGACGAGTTTCCGCCACGAGGAAAAACAACGATAAACCGAATAGAGCGTGAAACACGGTCCATGCGTGCGTGAAGCTTTCGACTCACAGAGAAAATGACTCGAGGAATAGAAGACGTGTCTACGGACTAGCCATTTCACGATTCCATTGTAGTCGGTTGCAATTACGTGGCGAGGCGGCGCACGGTATAATTACGCGATAACCGGGCCAACAGGAACACTAGTCTCCATTCAACGCCTCGTCTTTATCGACGACGGGATAATTTTTAGTCCGATGAAGCCACGTCTGGCGGCTGGTGTACGCTTAACGCTAGTTACGAAGTTAGCTCCATGGTAATTTCCAGTTTGCAGAATTCCTGTCCTTTGGCCGATGCTGAATTTCGTTTCCTCCAGCGTATTTCTCCATTATGAAATAATTATGCGCGTTCTCTTCATTTTCTACCTGTACAGCCGTTCACAGTGCAGGGAGAAACGTTGGATAAATTTAACAGCGAAACACCGCTTCGCGTTTTCCCTTGTCTCTTGTATATTAACACTTTACCGACCGATAGCCGATTAATCGGTTCTTTGTCGCCGACGCTTATCGACTGATAGCCTATTAATCGGCTTTTTGTCGCTAACAATCTTTCTCATTATTTGAGCAGAAATTTATTATTTAGCACTAAGGTAGCTTGCTCAGTTGCGTCAGTTGCATTGCTTTGTAAGCTCCCACAGTTTTGTACCAATTTGAAAAACTTACCGTTCGCGATAAACGAAAAGAATGCTATTGGAGAGTCTAAACCGAAACAGAGCTGGCGCTAGGGAGAATCTGCGCTTGAGCTGTCGGTCGGACGTGCGTATGCTGTTAAACCGCTGGCGGTTAAGTGTTAATTTCGACAAATTGAAGTTAAAGTGTCCGAAGTTAAAGTATCGGGTTAGTGGTTTTTAAGGGTTTTAAGAATAGGTTAGAATTTTTTCTGGAGAATGTCCAGCTGCATCGACCAACGTCGTAAAAGATATACAGCGCCATTAAAGAAACTAGAGTTTTGGTATCGACACGCGTTGACATCTCAGAAAATACAAGATAGTAGAAAATAAAATTGCATCAGCCCGATTAGTGCCTTGAAACGCAACATAATTCGTTTAACACGTTTTTTCGACCAAAGCAATAAATAACGTATTATCTGAGGTAGTATTTCTTATCGACTGACATGTATATAATAGAAGACGCGAGATATTTATTGCAAATATACGTTCGCGCAGGTGATAAAAACGTAGAAACGCTTAATTGTTCATTATACTGACAATACTGATAAGAGGAAAGTTTACAAGCTACGGGTTCTACCTTTTCAACTTGTCAATATTTATCGTTAGTTAGGAAATTGTTATACAGGGAAGACTTTCAATTGTTTTTATCTGGTCGATTCCAATTTTTCCATCTGTCTTTCAGAACAGCTTACCAATAATTGATATCGTGCAATTTGCAGTACGCACAGTCGCTCGAGAATAAACATGTTTACGATAGAAAATTAACTGAACAAGAAATGCGGAGACATGGTAACATTTTCGGCATAACCTAACTTTCCGAGAGAATCTCTTCGAATTTCACTTACAAATACTCACGATATGCGAAACGTTAATTCCATCAATAACAAATTTGACAGAATGATGCTACGACATTTAATGTAACACTGAATTAACGATCCCTGACGACAGTTCCGAAATATTTTAAACTCGAGGAAATTAAAACTTATATCGCACATAGAAACCAAATGCAGAAAGAATAAACAATGATTTAAATTGCGTAAAATGGCAGAATGGAAAAATTCAATTTGAAAAATCAATTGAAGGTTGATGGAAGATTTTTCAAAATGACGTGAATGAAACGAGATTGCTAGCTCGCGGAGTGTTTTGAAAAAAACAGAGGTAGAAAGAGCAACGGATATTTTCAACGCTTGTCCACTGTCCTCGGTTATAATCGCGGACGTAATATATACGCGAGCGTGGTGATAATTCACCGCGTTGCTTGACAAAATATATCTGCCATAGCGTAGGTAACCGCAATCGTACCGGATATGGCGTAAAAAATGCAATTTCCAATTTCTATCTCGCAACCTTGAACGATGCGGTCTATCGCGATAATTGAGCGATACGCTTGCTGAAAGGTTCCAAAGTTGCTCTCTGGAAACGATTTGGTCACCGGTGAGATTCTTATAATCGACATATGAAAACGACAGCGTCTTTCTTTTTTCCAATTCCAAGAAGATCCAGCTGAAAAATTCACTCGTCTCGCGACACCGTTAAGTTTGCCACTGGAGGTGGTGACGCGGTAAATTCACAAACTTGGAGCGCTTCGAGGTGCAAAATCCGAGCGTGACGATATCGTAAACAACGCGCGTCAAAACGAAATCCATTCTCCGGCGTGAATAAATCATAGGATTATCAGCACGGATCCCACGTAAGTTACTGCCACTTCAGGCTGACTTTCGTGGTCTTACAAGAAGAAAAGAGGGAAGATTCCGGTAAGAAAATGGAGATGCTGTTCCTAGCTCGTAAAACTCGACGGTTGCACCGGCTCTTGTCTATCGACCGCGTTTCAAGGGCCGTGGAAGGAACTCGTTAACCGGAAATCGAAAGCAAGTTTGTTCGATTTTTACGGGGAGCTAAGGGAGGAGAAGCAGAGAACGAAGATATTCTACGAGTTTCGTTTAACTGTCTGCAATTGGATATGTTGCAACAAACGATTCTACGAATAATGAACGGTATTAACAAACAATTCTTTACGATTATAATCTGACGATTACAATGAGAATACGAACGCGGAGAAAGTGAATACTTTTTAGAACGATTGCGTAGTTTGTAAATATCTCGGTGATTATTAATTTTAGATATTATATCGTATAATGTGTTTCTGCGTAAAATTTGATGCTTTAGTCGAATTCACGGAGAAACGTCAGGCATTCAATTTAAAAGATTGATGGTGACCATCGTCTGTGGATAAAAAAAGCGAAGTAACAACAAATCGATTGCGGCACTGTACGTCCCCCAGGAAACAATGCAACTTTTGTTTGAAACATTTTTTTCTTGTTTCCACCAAAGCTGTACCATTAGCTTAACTTTTGATGAAAACGGTTCCGTATACAGCCGAAGACAAAAATAAATGGACAGGTATTTTTATCGCGTATTCTATTCGATTAATGTTGAAATTAATTATTTGTTGAAAACAAACACAAAAGCGGTGCCTTACGTCTTTCATACGATAAGTTTCACAAAGTAAAAGTTGAAACATCTATAAAACTAGTAACTTTTTGACATAAGTGGCTCGATAAATTTTTATACAGAATCTTTTATAGAGCTGATCAATGTATTAAGAAATATATAATTCCATTTAATGAAACAACATTGGCCTTCGCCTTTACGCGTCCATTTACAAAATAACAAATAACATGAGAATATACCCCCCTTGAAGCCATTCAACTTTTATCCGAAACATTTTTCCATGTAATTAAATAATAACGAAAATATCTCGCCTTAAACTCCTAGGTAACTCACCTTTCATCTTTCTTTTTTAAATTTCATCTCAATCAATCGATTAAACTTCATCGATGTTGCTGTCACTGCTTGTCCACTTATATTTCTCTCCTCGATTGTACACGCATATTTATAAATTGAACACTTTGATCCGTAGCTCTCCTGGCGGCTGGCGGGCATAATTCAGACGTCGAGGTATCTGCAAGCGATAAAAATTCTGAACGGTACCGCGGCCACGGAACAGGCGACACCGGAGTTGGAAGAATGCGTGAAGCGACAGCTGGCGACTTCCGGTGCACAAACCGGTTCCCGTGAGGTCGCGGAACAGGTGGTCAACCAGCTGGAAAGAACTCTGTACGACTTTCCGTGTCTACGGGGATGCGTGGAGGTCAAGAACTACGCGGATGCTTGTTCCAGTTTGGCCTGGGCCTGTCTGGCGCGTGTCACACCTTTGGTCCTCGACGTGGCTCAAGCTTTGGAATTCAGACGAGAGATTCATCTGAGGCATCACGCTTCTCCGGACCCAAATGGTAGGAGAATTAAGACAGTTTTGTGGCCCGGTTTGAGGGAAGGCTGTCAAGGACCCTGCCTTCACAAGGCGGTTGTTCTTACTTCTTAACATTAACACGTTTTTACCTGTATGTCGATTTCGGCTGACTTTTCCAGTCACGCGAATCGCCTTACTTTAAATCGAGATATACGTAAAATACGTAAGTATACTGGCCATAAGTATTACGTACTTGTTACAATTATTATGCAAAACTTTAACGAATTTTATTTTATTCGATATTTGATATTATAAAGCATAAGGTATGATGATAAAGAATGAATTATTTATAATAAAACAGTGGAAGGCATTCGATCTAAGGTAGCCAATATCGCCAAGTGTCAAAATGCTTACGTCCATTAAGAAGTCTAGCTTCTGCTGTGAGACACGTGCGATTGCAACTAGATGGTTATGCAAATGCAATATTGTTATTTATGTATGATAAATATCAACTGGATTGCATGACTGGATCGCGTATTAATCCATTGAAAACCAGGTACAGTGAAATAGTACACGGTATATAAAAGTTGAAGAACAAAATAAATATAAAGTAACTACGTTCAAGATGCAAAACATGTAATGTTAAAAAGTAACGTTAAAAAAAAGACAGAAGAAAGGTGCAAATGTGATACTATAGTCAATTATCATTGTCACCTATATATAAAGTGGTTTTAAAATGTATCCGCATACCATTCTATATATTGTAACATTTATCTATGCAGTAGAATTCATTAAGTTCAAGTGTATTATATTGTATTAACGTTGGTTCTTAATGGATTAAAATATGTTAGGCATATAGCGTCATATAAGCAACGTCCTTTGAGATACGTGCGATTAAGGAATTCTTGCTGGGAAATTCAGTTGAAAACGCGTAAACTTCTACGATCCTGCTTCGGATCGAAAGAAAAAGAAGTTGATTTTTAAGTGGAAAAATAAAGTAAAATATGATAAATAGATAAACGGGTAGAATCAGAAAGTAAGTTAGAGTCGTGCAGATCATGAAGAGGAAATGCAGACGATGTGGAGTGGGATGTACGACACTGGCTGCTCCAATTTCCACGCGTGCCTCGTCGCAGTCTTGAATTTCCCAAGGGGAACTGGAATTACATTTATACTCCGTCTTATGTAACAGAAACGCGTCGCACTCTTTACCCTCTAGCGAGATAGGGTTTTAGCGTTAGCGGCGTGATGAGATTCTTTAATGCCACACGATCTCGCGCACGGTGCTCTCGTTGCTAAACAAGTTACAGTTGTTTGCACAATCGAAGATTCTTCGCGGGGTTCTTGCAAATAGAATTACCAATTACCTACGCGCGTTTTGATCTTTTTAACACTATCTAATCTATTAAAAACGAATGATTTATTCAGGATATTCTAAAGCCGATATTTCATTTGTGATTTCCTTTTGGTCAGTTCACATTAATAATGTCTATTAATCTTTTACATTGTAATTATAAAAAGAAACTTCAAGAATGTGCTTAATATCTTTTTTGTTACTATTTCTTCTTTTATCTAGATTCTGCGATTATACGCAGTTTAAAGAAATTGAACTACTATATAGCATTATGATAAATTAGTTTTTCTTTTTGTGCCTTCGATTTGCGTAGTAGCGTCTATAATGTATATATTATTCCAATGTTGTTTGTACCATGATAAAACAATAACTTACTTTATATTACGTTACTTACGGTTTCTAATAAATTGTTAATTAAAGTTGTATTTACACAACTTTTGGACATTTCTTTATTGCTTGCCCTTAATGGATTAACTGCTACCAACCTTTTTCAATAGCGACTTCAATTGATTAAAATGGAGAAGCTACTACCGAATAATACATTGAGAGCAAAAATGGATTAACTTCCTGTATAAATTACAGTCCGAATATTTTTGAATGCTAATGTAAATAATGCAATTTGTTCCAACGACTTATTTATTTAAAAATTTCTTTACAAATTGTTTAAAATGTCGCCCTACTAAATCACTAACAGATTCTTGCTCGACGAAACTTATATCATCCTCCACGTCCTACATCTCATATCCCACATTTTATACCATGTATCCCACAACCATTCTCCATACATAATAAGGTAAGTACACTCATAAGTTGAAACTTTCCATGATATTATACACACTTATCCTATTTCATATATTCACTATCCCATATGCATTATCCCAAACCCACACCATAGTTCACACTTCTAACCCATATTCTATACTTCATACATCTTATCTCACATCCTATATCATGTATCTCACAAGCAATACTTCATTCTCCATACCCAATAAGGTAAGTACACTCATAAATTGGAGCATTCCATGCTATTATACACACTTGTCCTGTATCATATATTCACTATTCCAAATGCATTATCCCAAACCCATTCCATAGTTTACATTTCTACCCCATATTCCATACTTCATACATCTTATCTCACATCCTATATCATGCATTCTGCAACCAATACTTCATACTCCATACCCAATAAAGTAAGTACACTCATAAGTTGGAGCATTCCATGCTATTATACACACTTGTCCTGTATCATATATTCACTATTCCAAATGCATTATCCCAAACCCATTCCATAGTTCACATTTCTACCCCATATTCCATACTTCATACATCTTATCTCACATCCTATATCATGCATCCTGCAACCAATACTTAATTCTCCATACCCAATAAAGTAAGTACACTCATAAGTTGGAGCATTCCATGCTATTATACACACTTGTCCTGTATCATATATTCACTATTCCAAATGCATTATCCCAAACCCATTCCATAGTTCACATTTCTACCCCATATTCCATACTTCATATATCTTATCTCACATCCTATATCATGTATCTCACAAGCAATACTTCATTCTCCATACCCAATAAGGTAAGTACACTCATAAGTAGCAACTTATCATGCTATTATACGTACATTTCTATACCCTATATCCAACATCGTATCATTTTCCACAAAGAAAAATTATCCGCACAAAATGAAATTGTGTTCCCGCAAGTTATTCACAAAACGAAATTTATTTCCCACAAATTTCTCACAAAACCCACAAGAAATTGACACTTCCCACGAGCGAAATTCACCAGATCACAAAATGAAGTTCATTGCCCACAATTTCCCACAAAAGTTCATAAAAAATTGACACTTCCCACAAACGAAATTCTTCATGCCACAGTTAGGTGTCACATTGTTAATGAAATTTCTAAACGTTTCTTATAAAACGTTCGATATACATATTCATAAAAATTTATTATGGTAAGTATTCGAATATCTTTATGAACTACTCTACGAGTATGTTTCAATTCAAAACTCAAACTCATATCCAGAAGAAACGTGGCTTCGTCGATATTGTCGATGCGTCCATGAATAATTACACTTCGCGCGAAAATATCTGTCGTGCACTTCAACATAGAGTCGTGTTGCACGGTTACTTCCACCGAGAATCAGAAGTTACCAGGAAACTGTCCGTAAAACTTTTCTCGCGACAGATGCTCCACCTTCGAAAGAAATCGTAACTGCCCTGGGGCATCGCTGAGACTTTGTATTATACGAGGAATAGTAGCCACAGATGCTTTGGAAATATCGATGTATCAAGTCGGTAGCAGGCACATGGTGAAACTTGTCGGTTCTTGGACTTTCGAATTCTTTACACGAGCGCGCTGCGATATCTTCCCCTCGTCGTTGATATAATGCGGAGAAAACTCGAGGAAAAATGTCTCTTTTGCGATCCTCTTCGCGTAGGGTAGTCCATTTTTTTGCGAGAGTAATCAGATCATATAAGCGCTTTAAATCTTGCGATAAATCATTTCGTGAGTGGTTGTACGTCGAGAATAGTAATTCTGGGCGTAGTTAATCCATTAGAGACCGCATAGTGAAGTAAGTGTAAAAATTATGTGTACGGAATATTATTGAAGAATGTACAAAGGTACAGAGCTATGCAAATCTATACAACGATCAATCGTTGGAACATCACTAATGGAAAATTTTGAATATACGTATAATAATGTGGTTCCTTTGTAAAGATGATTGAAAAATAAAAATTATAAATGCAAGAAATTGCTGCATTTTTATACTCCCAAACTTTTGGTATTATCTTTTATGCAATAAATTCATCGAAAATAAACAATCTTTTCTCGTAGAAAAGACGAGAAAAATGTTATTCGGATAGTGTGAGTTGCGATACTTCAGACAGTCAAACTTGTACTGTACTTCGATTATTTAAAAAGATTCTAGAATGTAGTTAAAAGATGAAATGGGAATAGAAAAATAGAATTCAATAACGTAAATTGACAGAAGAAGCGTTTTAAATGAAAACTTGCGTTAACGCAAACGTTTACCTGTAGTGGGTTAATGTACTTAAATGAATACGCCGTCTCGTATAAAAAAGTTAATGCTTTTGTCTTTTAATGAATATCGCCATTGCTTAAACTTAAGCTGTATTGGATTAGCGTTTAACGGTCACCTAATTCGATGTCCATAAGTATTTGAAACTTTTACATTATTGCGAATAAAACTCTTTAATCTAATCTTGGTCTACCATCTTATCTCGGTCAAATATATATAGTTTAGATAGTGATGAAAACGATAGTTGATATTAGTATAAATAAAAGAAAAAAGCCGTAATTGAATGAAAAGTAATTCTGTGCAGATGCCTAAGTTCAATGGTTTTAAAACAATTCCGAAACACCACGAGTATATATTTTTATACAGTTATGTGGACTTCGAGAAACCATTCATTATAAATAAATACAGATATTGTGTACTTTAGTTTTCATTCCACGGGAATTTTGTTTTAATATCGTTATTCTGTAATAATACCATTGAAACGTTATTTGTAATTATTGCAAATAATAATTTCATACAGTCAATAATTTTAATTACATTTGTTTAACGTTATTGAGTTCTGAAATAAGAAATGTTGTACTCTCTCTCTCTCTCTCTCTCTCTTTGTCGTGAAATTGCAATAATAATAGCAACGTAATTTCCTTCGATTGTTCTAAGAATTAAATTTAATAGAACATTTATAACCTTAATTATGACAAGGATTAGGGAATTAACATTAGAAAGTCGTCTTTTCTGTTATAACTAGGCTGCGGATTTTTATGCAAATGCATACTTTTATAAACCTAATTAAACAAATGGAATCTACGTATAAATTTACCTCGACCACTAAATATTATAACAAACATTATACTTTGAATATTGTCGCATGTTATGTGCATTCTTGAAATTTGAAAATTCCTATGAATTTACAAAATCGTTATAAAAATCCGCGATCTAATTATAACTTCGGAAACATAATAAAAATATAAATCTTTAGATTGTACCGCAGCAAATGTCCAAATACTTATGGACGGTGGTATACTTTGTCCCCCATACTAATACTAAAAACCGGAAACGATCCTAGCGATTAAGAGTTACGTAAGAAAGTTTCGTTTGAAACACGATTAGCACGAAACAGAAACCAGTCCGGAGAAATATACGGTGGCCCTAAAAGTCGGCGATTAATGCGACGATTAACGCCAAGCTGCGATAAATTCTTAACGAGCCTGCAGGCACGTACAATAAGTTCTCGAAACAAATACGAGGCCCCGTGCGTTTCAAACATTTCGAAATTATCCTGAGTAAACTCGCAAGGAATGCGAACTAATTCGTTTAAGGCGCAGCGTAGTTATCCTTTAACAGAGTGGCTGCCACGGTGGTTATCAATGGCTCGCGTACTTTTCTGAACTTTTTAAAACGATTAAAATAAGGTAAATCTCACAGAGTGAAAAATATTCAACAACGCGAATGACTTACAACATTGTTAGAGAGAAGGCGTGCAAATACAATAATTAATAATAATTTTGAAAAAATTGAATGTCATAGTGCAGTACACGAGTATAGATCGATTCTATAAATTGAAATGTACAAAAAACTGACGATACCTATGTGATAATGAATGACTGTCTTTTTAAATTTATATTGGAATTTACCATTATTTGTCATTATCGGCTTCTCCGATAAATGAGCTTATGGAAGCTAATCATTTGTTTCCTAAAAATTGCATATTTATCGTTCACTTAAGTAATGAAATAAAAAATTTAATAAGAAGTGGAGTTTTCATATTTTAATCTATCGAGGCTCTCAGAATAAAATATATCAAATTCGCGTGGCAGTCAACGCGTTAAGCGTATAGTATCAAAGTAACTGACTCGATTGCAGCTGTCAGGTTGCATTCCCGCGAGTTAACGCGTGTACTTGAAAACATGGTATACGGAGAGAGCCGAGGTTAAAGTACCGTAACGACTAGTCTCTCAGATTTCCAAGGTTTATTATAAATCTCATTTTCTATATACATTATTCATACATGGTTTCAATCTTTCCTGTTTGTGTTCTCGCTTAATGTAACATGTAGAAAAGTGCATGGAGTGAGTACGTGTTTGGCCCGATGAATTTTAACAGTTGCACTTGAACTACGAGCATATGAATTTCTACGTAAAAGATGAATGTGCCTCTGTTATTCGATCAAAAAAATGTCATGGAGAGCAGTTTGAAAAATACGTCATACGTGCCTATCTATGTATTTCTGTATTTCTACCGTACGTGTAATGGTAAAAAGTGAGCTTTACGGCTTTGGTCGAAACACTCGACATTTTCGTATTCGCAACGCGTAATAACGCGAGCTCTGTCGAGTCTCGAGTATTTACATCGAATTTAATAAACTTTCGATCTCAAATGTTTCACATTATTCCATCTACATAACAATCGGCAATCAATTGTTCAACGAAGAACAGTACCGAGCACGCTTCACGGACAGCGACGAGCTGTGGAATCGCACGCGATTTCCATCGAAATCGAATCCTTTGTAGTATAAGTCATTGTACTGCTACTTTTCAAATAAAATAATGTGTACTGCATTTATCTTTTGCAAGAAGTTCACATTGTATCAAGTCATCGCATTAGAAAATAAAATTAATATTTAATTAATTATGAAGCTAGAGAAATGACACTTTTAGAAATTGAAACAGGTTCAAATTCCCAAAATCTTGACTTATACCACTATGACTTTTAATCCGCCAAATGAAGACCACACAGGAAAAAAGTAGTAAATCTATGTTCCTTGATTTTTTGATTTTTATCCCAGTTAGTGACATAAAAGGGTATTTTGATATTGAATACTTAAAAATGGAAATAATAGAAGATAGAAGATGTAAGCACTTTGAAACTATATGATAAATCCATGATGTTTTGTAATACGTGAATAATATTGATTTAACTGTTGTATCTTAACTTAGTTGATATCTTTCACATGTTCAAGAGAAGAACACATTTAATTCTAAAATCAAATGCAAAAGTAAATCTTTATATAGAATTGATTGAAAATAGATTGAGCCCTAAAATTGTTCCATAAAAGTAACGAATTATGTGACTTATGCTGTTTTCGATCGTGGCCTTCATAGAAAAATTTATTCAACGTTGATTGACAAATCTAATATTTTGAAATATTTTTAGCTTCATCGCTGAACATGGAAAGCGCTGTCCATAAAATACGAGCTATCTCGTAACAATGATTTATCCTATATAAATATGTAAAATTGTCACTACTATCTCGTTAATTTGAGATTTTCGTGAATTCCGCGATAAAAAGTATGTAAGCTCTAGAATTGCTTCGACAAACGGACGCACAGGGTAAACGTATTTTATACAATACCCTCAACTTTCCAATTGACTTAGTTACCTCGTTCATCGAAACGTAAACTTATTCCTCCTAAAAAATGTATTCTCTGATGCTAATCGACTTACGTCTACACTGTGAGAAAATATACTTTATAACGTCAAAAAGTAAAATAATTTGTTGCATCGTATCTCTTGTAATACGTAAACTGAAGCGGGCGAGACGGACAAAAAAAAATGTGTGATTTATTTTTCCGATGACTCGCGAACAATGTTATCTTGTACATAAACGAGAATCGATCGATGCGATCAAACTAACGCACATGAACGATATATAGTATATTCGAAAAATATACCTTATCCATTGTATGATTATATACGTAATACCGTGAATTTCCTATTAGATGAAATAACTTTTTCAAATGACGAGAAGGGGGATTCTACCATTACATATTTCCTATAATTACATTCTGTTGTTTGTATAAAATATAGTCGACCGCTAGTTACAAATATAAGACTTAATAATATACACATAATATATAGTCAAAGTTTAAAAGGTTATTCATTAAGAATGCGATGTCTTTTCATGAGCCTCTGAAGTGTAGAATTGCACGGTCTATTATACGTAACTCATATGAAGAGTAAAAATACTTTAAAAAAGTACGGTGCTATAAATATATTTCCATAAAAAGGAAGAAGAACAAACATAGAAACAGATACGAATAAATGAAACAAAATTTTGTCTTTACGCTATTAAAGAAAAATAATTCAGCGTTATAACTCGATAATATATTAACGCATGTATGTACCTAGTACGTTTGTGAAGACGCATGGGATGGCACGAATCGCTGCCTTCGCATGAAAAGATATATAAAACTCTTTTTCATCAATGGTGCGATTCGATGGTAATTTACATGATGGTACAC
Organism: Bombus soroeensis; assembly: GCA_014737365.1. NCBI lineage: Eukaryota > Metazoa > Arthropoda > Insecta > Hymenoptera > Apidae > Bombus > Bombus soroeensis. Next base: position 429,812 of record JACXIL010000165.1, on the reverse strand, counting down.
CATTTTTTGCTACCTTCGTTTGCTGGTTTACTATTCTCGTCCAGTTCCAATCTACCAGTCTTAAATTTCAAGTCGGAAACCGGGGTAGAGACTTGTATAGGCTTGCGTAACCCTTTCAATAAACTGATAGGACTATGTAATAAACTGTTCTCGGTTTCCGTTTTCTGTTTCTTCATAGAATTCCAGTCTTCGGTGTCAAGTTTTCGTTTTCTTTCGGTTGAACTACCATTTGTGGTAGAAAGTGTGTCAGATAAATCGGTACTATAACGAAGAATCTTAAAATCCACTGCTTCGTCCTGCGGCAACGATGCGCTCGACGTATTGACGAACATCGAATCGCTCGGTGAGTACCTGTACTCACGCAAAGTCACATGACGCATTCTGCTAAGAGAACGCCGGCCGGAAATGCTTCTCAACGTCTTCCCGAAGGACATATCCTTCGGCGGCTGGCTCGACATACTGTGACTAGCGTTACTTGTGTCGAATAACTTCGAATTCTCTTTCAAGCAATCGTTCAACTTAATCTGCACGTCCTTCAACATTATCGAAGGATCGTACGAAACGAACGATATATTCTTGCTAATGCTTTCCTCGGCTTTTTCCATTTCCTTTTCCTTTTCCTTCTCGACATCATTCTGTGATAAAATTTCAGATGCCTCAGATATTTCCGACGTTGTGAACTCTATAACATCTGCCGAATTACTTTCCGTGTCGGTTTGAGATTCGCTTTGCAAGTCTTCCTTCTCATATATGTCCTCTTTTGACATCTCCTGTTCAGAAGGGCATTTTTCATCGTTTTCCTTTTTTAAATCTACATCATCTGTCTTTTCTGTAATTGTGTTTTCAATATTATTTTCTATTTCAAAATGTAAATTTAGATTGTTCTCCTGGCAATCTTCTTGATTTTTATCAGAATTGCTTGATTTCTCCTGGCATTCTAATTGTTCTTTCTCAACCACTACTTCTGCGTTTTCCAGATCATCCTGTGTTTTCAAAACTGAAATGGATTCAGCAGGAGTATGACTAACATACTCCTTATCAGATTCTTGTGTATCTTTAGAACTATCGTTTTTAATATATTCCACCTGTACAGTTGGATTTAGCTTTGGATCTGCTTCTTCTGATTCTGGCTGCATCTTTGCAGAGCTTGATTCTTCACTTTGTTGTGGAACAACCGATTTTTTTTCCTTAGAGCTTCCAGCTGCTTTATCTGGATTTCCTGTTGCCTGTTTTGCAGAACGTTCTAATTCAACTTTCATTGGCTCCTGAATTTTACTCTATAACAAACATAATATTCCACATATTTAACAAGTGAGTTAACATTTGAAGATTTTTTAATGATTAAAAATTAGAAGATTAATGTTAATGCTTAAAGTGATATTAGATATAAAGAAGTAATGTTAGATATAAGATAATAGAATATAAAGAAGATAAGAAATGATTAAACTCACTTTGAAGTTTTTCCTTTGACTATGTGGTACTCTCTTTATTAAGGTATTCAATTTAGATCTGAAATAAAAGTATTGCAATGTTCAAAATCATTAGAAAAGAATTATACGGATATTTATAATCAATCTCGACAGAGCAAGAAATTCTGGAGGTGATGAGAGGTACTGATCCAAAAAAAAAAAAACTTGACAAAGCAGCTAAACCAAAGTTTCTCCCTTGCATCTATTTAATAAACCTTAGACCTATACGTTTTCGCCTATTTGCCCATTTATTCCCAATTATTTCTAGCTTATAGTCATACAACACATATTTCATCAATTTTCTCAATAAATTTGTTCGCAATTTGTGTATTTTAATTTACATACGTAAATCAACTGATTGTGAGAGTTGAGAAATTCGAAAAAATATATGAGAAAATATAAAAAGTCTCAATCTATGAAACGTTTGCAAGATATCAATGTTTATCTTCTGACAAAATTGAGTAACACTTGTCTCGGATATTTCAAAGAAAAAAAAACACGTAGCATCAAAGAAAGATTATCCACAGGCGGCAGTGTGTCCGGCGACGTGTGTAGAAAGACGATCAAAAAAAGATTTGTTGTACTCGAGACGCGTTTAACTCCAATAACTCGAATGAGACAGAATGAGAAAAAGGAGGTACTAACAAGCGAGAAGACTAAACAGACAAACTATGGATAAACTTGCTGTTCGCTGGGCTGATTGGTTTTACAAACCTGTTCGAAATCTTGGATTTGCGCTGTCTCTTGCGCAAGCTAGTTTCAGAAGGATTTGGTGGCGCGGTCGTTGCCTTCAGTCTCCGATTGTACAAATTCCTCTCATCGCCCCCAGGTGTCGCCTTCTTTGGCGTCTTACCCATAATGTTAGCGTACGTCTTGGCTATTTAACTCGTTTAATCTTTCCACGCCCTTTCTCGTAGGTCTACCCTCACCCACGTAAATGCAACAATCCCCCGACGTTTAGTTACGGAAGACCGAGTTTATCTAACTGTGCCTTTACTTCGCCTTTTACCTACAGATATATATCTCGATCGTTTTTTTTTTCTCTATTTCTCTGTCTTTAGTTTTGTTCCCCGTTCACTTATAACATTACGTACTTGAGTATAGAATATTATTCGGAAAGCACATCGCAAGACGCAATAATATATCGTAACTTAAGAATTAGCGTACATGATTCACACAGACGCCATATAATACGCCGCTTGATTTCGAGATCGTGTAAATGTACGCGCCAAGATCACGTCGAAACAGCCACCTCGGCAACTCATACAAATTTATCGCTAGTTTTCGAGTCACTATCGCTCTGGAACTTCTTAATTGGATTAAGATATTTTACGTAACTGATACAGGGGAGATACGTATTCAAAGGAAAGTGTCAACGCCGTACGCTAACCATACACGTGCACACACTCACGACCGGCTACTTTATTCCTTACTTCGATACTAGCGGTGAATTCCGTTGACAAATAACGCAAACCGACACGAGTATGGCGCAGCGCTGCTGTCGTTTGCCGCGTTGGTCCCGTTTTATATAAAACATGCACTCGAATGAAAGGATTAGACATATTTCTGACACACGACATGGCAAAGCTATATTTCATGAAGTTCTACGTAGTATATATCGTAATTTATGAGTTAAAATTAATCGATTGATATATAATATGTAGTATGTTTTTCTATATTTATATATTATATTATATATAGTTCAGAATATTGAATATTACTTTATAATATGTTAAAAAAAATTATATTAAGATCCACTAACTATACTTACTATAAAAACATATCATGTAAATAGTAGATGGTAAAAACTAATACACATAAATAGAAAAATGTTATAATATCAAGAGAAAGTTTGTATAACTATATAATATATATAATTTTTATAATTACTATTCTCTAACATTAAATACATAAATATGAAAATAAGGAAAAACGAAGACTACACAAATCATAAAGTACAACTTAATAATAGGATAAAATTGACTATGTTTGCTTATTTCAAATGTTCATTGATATTTGATTATTAGGCTGTGGATGTTCATGTATTTATTTTTTTATCAAATGATTTAAAATGTGAAACTTAAATAAGGATTTGTTTCATTTAGTAAATAAAATATTTGCACCTTTTAATTTTTCATAAATGCAGAAATATTTAGTCTATCAGTAAATTTCAATGTTTTTTAAAAGATGTGTATGAAGATATTCAAATCTCAAAAAATGCAAAAAAACATGACACTAATCGTAACATACATGATACTAATCATTATGTGCTTTTCTGGTATAGTCTTCATGTACCTTTTGTTACTAGAATTATATGGCAACACTGATTTTAACCGATAAAAGTATCTAGATATAGTGAAGGAATATTTGAATTTTGACTGTTAACTAAATAGCTTCAGTGACTAATTTCAAGATATCGAAAATCATGGAATTGATGATCCCGATAGTTGGTTTTACAGATTACGCGTCATAATTATCGAAGAGTATAACTGCAAGTTTAGTATTCAAAGTATTATTGTGCTCGTATGAAATGTATAAAATGAACGTATTATCGTGTTGGATGTTAATTAGTGTATTGGAATTAGTAACAGCAGAATGGAACACAAAAGACTATATGAAACGAGAACATTGTTTGATCAGACCCTATCAAGGTTTGTGAATTTTAAATAGTTTTGTTGAGATTACGGTTTGTGGTACGACGTGTCATGACGTGCATATTTTTGTATTTATAATGAGATGAATATGATTCAAATGTACATGTATGTTATAATAATAGCAAGCTTGAGGTTACATTAGTAAAATAAACAATAACAAAGACAAAATGCAATTTTATTACATTTAAAAGCCTGATGTTAATATATGTAAATATTTTACGTATTTAGGGTCTGGAATGACAATACCTTATTGGGATTTTATGGGTAGTACAATGGTTACGAATAACTATATAAGATTAACTCCAGACTCACAAAGTAAACAGGGTGCCATATGGAATTCTGTTGTAAGTTTCAAGCTTTTTGGTAATTTAACAAAGCAAAATCATAGAAAATTGTGCTTTAATTTTTTTCCACACGTTTTTAAATTCATACAAGATTTTTATTTAGTTAAAACTATCAGGATGATGCATTTGAAGCCTAATACAAATGCTTCCCTAACGTTTGTTTATTTAGCCATGTCATGTAAGAAATTGGGAACTCCAAGTTCATTTTAAAGTTCATGGAAAAGGAAAAGATTTATTTGGCGATGGTTTTGTAATTTGGTATGCAAGAGAAAGGATGAAAACTGGTCCTGTTTTTGGTAATCAAGATTATTTCCAAGGGTTAGCTATAATTTTGGATACATATAGCAATCACAATGGCCCACACAATGTATGTACATGATATAACATTAGTTATATTATAAATTAAAAATGTCAAAATCATAATAACTATTTTGGTTTTTTTAGCATCAACATCCTTATATTTCTGCTATGGTCAATAATGGTTCTTTGCATTATGATCATGATCGTGATGGAACACATACACAAATTGCAGGTTGTGAAGCAAACTTTCGAAATTTAGAACATGATACACATATTAGTATGAGATATGAAAGGGATACATTAACTGGTAAGTACATATTAGTGTAAAATATTTTTGGGCATGACAAAAATGTTGTCATGTATCTGTGTATAGCGTCCCATTATACATATATTAAGTAAAAGAGTATTTCAATACTGTATTTTACTAATAAATGAACCTTTTCATTCATTTGTACTCAACTAATATCCTCAATGTTAATAATATTCATCTTACTCTTCTTGAAATAGATGTTTATAGCTATGCTTTCTATGTATTCTATCATTTTATGTGGTATTCTACAAATTGACATTACAGTAAGGTCTTACCCTGAAGCCTTGTGGCTTACATCATGGAGTGCCTCCACTTCAGCAAGTGACATTTTCATCTTTTCATATATTATTTGTCATCTTTTCATTTTACTTTATTTCACATATCATTGAAAATATTGCAAGTAAATAATTAGATGTAATAAATGTATTATACCTGCAATACCTATATTTAAACAAGCGACGAATTTGCATGAAGTTTTATAAACTAAATATATAAAAAAATATCTGCTTATGTATTATATGTATTTAGTTAAATTCATATAATTTTTATTCCGTATTTGTAATAAGCATGGAATAAACCAGCTTAATATGCATAGAATAAATATAAAATATAATATATACTCATATTTTGGTAAATGTTTCCTAACATGTTGTTTTATTATAGTTTCCACAGACTTTTCAAACAAAGCTGCGTGGAAGGAGTGCTTTTCTGTAAAAGATATAAAGCTACCTACAGGATATTATTTTGGAATTTCGGGAACAACCGGAGACTTATCCGATAATCATGATATATTATCTATTCGTTTATTTGAATTAGATTTACCAGATGATGTAAGTAGTATTCTTCAAGTACTTTAAACAATTCTTAAATGTGTATGGTTATTTATGACAATACATCACATTTCAATTCCAGCNCAAGAGATCAAGAAGATAGATCCAATATTTTACCATCGGCCGCATATTTTGATGCACCTCGCGGTACGTAATAAATTTTGTATAAAATGTATTTGATGAAATATTCTTGTATTCACTTTAATCATACAATTCTCTCTTTACAGAACACGTGGATGATCCAAAACAATCTGCATTAAGTAAAATAATGTTTTTCCTTTTAATGCTCGTAGTAGCGCTCGCATTAATTGCCTGTGTGGTAATAGGTATAATGTGGTATCAGAAGCATCAAGAAAACAGTAGGAAACGTTTTTATTAAATCATAGTGCATTATATATAAACTATTCTACTTTTGGATTTCTTGTTTCTATCGGATATTCTTTCTATAAAAAAAAAAAAAAAAAAACAAGATGTAGTCATAACGTGTTCATAAGACTGTTTCTCTTAATATTAGAATAACAAACACAATATCCATACATATTATCTCTGATTTTGAGAATATCGTTCCAGAGGTATTTTGATGAAAAAACTACAGCAAAGGATCGTAATAATATATAAATGATTACAGCAGTCATAAGACGTGTTGAATTATGCTATCCGCTATTCTAGTTTCAATAATGTTTATCATGAACAATACAAAGTTCCTTTACCAAAGTTTTCATGTCATTGTCTCAGTTGCTGCAATGCATTTTTTATAGAAATAAGTTTAATTATTCGCGTAAGAATTAAACATACCGATTTTATGCTTCAAATGAATTTTAGTTTGGAAATGCAGTAATTACAATAATTTAATCATAGGAGACAAACGTAAAAGAATAAATTCTTTGAAGTAATATCACAATTCACATCGTTACTGCGAAACATCGTAAACATAACTACAATATTATGAATAGCAAAACGAATTCTACAAATAATTATGCTTTTCTACAAAAGCGTTCTTCCTCGCTTTAACCTATCTTTATATCTGTGGATTCGGTATGATTGAAATGACTTTATTGATGTAGATTTTATATTTGTACATAAAAAAGCAACATTATCAATATGTGAGTTTAGAGTGATTTCGTGTTGTACAACTCGGTTTTATACAAAAGATAAAGGGAACCAAAATCTCCAAATAAACAATTGTTAAGAAACGTAATGTTATTATTTGTGAAAATAATGTACTTCACTTGTTGCCAAATACGAAAAATAAATAAGTACTAAATCGTGTAAAAAAACAATTATCGTAGAAAAAAACATAAAAAATTATAAATAAAAACAAATATGTATTTCTTATCAAAATATATTCCCTATAAGTTTATAAGCGACTCAAGCAAAACATTTAATATGACAATATTTTTGCTTCTTAAAATATGTTTTATTATAAATAATCATATTTATTTGAACAGAAAACATCAAGGCACATCTATATTTGTCTTTTGTTTCTGCTACAATCTTTTACTATTGTCCTGATATGATATATAATGTAACTGTCATTCCTTTTAGACAGTTATAAAACTCTTTAACCATTTATGTTTTTAAAGTCTAGACACTTAACATCAATTTAACAACAATCTTTAACTCCTACACATCATACAAGTATATCTTTACTACTTCTTCAAATACATATTAATATTCACGTAGCATTTACACAAGTAAAGATATTTTAACAACTAAATTAATTTCGAAACATCGTCGAGTTTCATAAATCTATGTGAAGGTATTGAGTTCTAAGAAATGAAACAATAATATAGGTACACGTATCACATTTGTTATACTACATATATCGTTTTTAGACGTTGATAGAATTCATTATGTAGATGCGGATGATATTTTCCATTAAAAATTTAGCATTACAAAACGAGTTGCAATATTTTACTATTAAGTTAAAATAAAATCGGAAAGGTTCCACCTCTCGATTTTTCGAAAACGGAATAGAAAAATATTAAGCGCATTTATCTCTATTACTGGCAGTAATACTTATGAAAATATGTCGATCTTAAAATATACGTGTATATACATATAAGTGTATTCTTTGACGTAAATACTTGATGAGTTTTTAATGAAATTCTAATGCCTGAGGTGTTGGTAACATCAAAATATGTTTTTTCTTTTATAGATAATAGATAAAAGTAGTTAAAAAATATATTCTTAAAAATCTAATGTACTATTTAAACAATAATTTCCAATTTAATCATAGAAAAGTAAATAACTATATATATATATAGAGAGAGAGAGAGAGAGAATATTCTTTTTATATAATTAACCAAACTTTCGTACCTTTTTGGAGAAAAATGCTGAGACTTAATATTTACAACACTGCAAATTCTTTCCTTCTACATTCTTAGCTTTGTCTTTTTCCTGTATTTGTTTCCTTTCTTTATAAAGTCTTTCAATTAATATGTCTTAGCTGCTCTTAATAATACTTTGAAAGGAAGTTCAAGATACTATCGAAATTTATCTCGTTGTAAACAACTTTATCTTAACACTTCACAGAACATTTGATACTGTATATTTTATAGATCGCATAAAATGCAACTATTTAAACATTACGATAGGATTCAACAAAAAGTTCAGGACTGTTTTTATACCTAAACAAAGATCACTTAAAATTGAACTAACTGTTATATGATATTTATAACGTTTGTAAGATTTTAAATCAATAGAGTGACATGCGAGACAACCGATCTCTTCTAATTCAATATGAGGCTCAGATCCGCCGAGTAACGATTCATCTTCTAAACCATTGTTCAGGAATGTACCGGAAAACCAAATTTTATCGCCTGGATATATATTTAAACTAAAATTAGTAAAGGAGTGATCCGCGTTCAATAAAATTTCCGCATTGCTTCCCCACATACCACTCTTCATTTTAACTGAGATCTCAAATTCATACTTATTCCACGCAGGGAAGTGACATTTGTTTCGTCGTCTTTGAATGCTTGCAAAATGTTTGCATTTTTCATCCCTTAATTCGCCGCTTGAATCGCAACTGTTTATGTATGGTTCACCATACATGCAACTAACTGTGTCTCTAATACCGTCAGGTAGTTTGTTAAATATTGCAGCAATATTATTTTTTATTGATTTTAACTTAATATCTGTTACGTAACCTTCCCATGAAACTAATATTCCTTCCAAATTAGCACATTGAACTTGCACCTGCGCCTTGGACGACAACTCTTCCCATGCAGGTTGATGACAATGATTTTGATATTGTTCCCATGAAAGTGATGAAACACCTTCGTACGTATCTGGTTCTTTTTTGTACTCCATTATCACTGGCCATGATAAGAACATGCCAGCACTAATACCCATGACCAACTATAAAATGTATATAGCAAATAAAACTTCTGTATGTTGTTTTTTTCTTTGATTGTTTGATGTTGATATGCTTACCTGAACAACAGTAATTACCCAATTAAGTTTAGGTGTTCGAGTTTTCCTTAAATACCAAGAGGCAAGAAATGGCATTCCTCCCAGTAAAGTAGTTACAATTATTCTCATTGCCAAATCGCTTTCTGACAAATACTTAGCAGCAGCTACGATTGGTAATATGATAGAAGCAAATCCAGCAAGTGGTAAGAAAAGGACCATACCAACTAATGCTAAGGCACCCCTAATTAAGCCGTACCATGTTGCACTTTGAGAACTAAAGATTGCTATCTGCCACCAACTTAAAGTAACACAATGGGGTATTAACGTTTGATATGTTCCTCGCCAATTATCCCGAGCAGCCATTTTTGCGAAAACTGCTGGAATTAGGAGGTAAAAAACTGCACGAAAATTCAAACAAAATTCAATACCGTTACCAACAACGTACGAAGCAAATGTTGGGACTCTTATATCTAGAAATCTCCAGCCCTGAGCAACTACGATATCTGTTTCGTATGGATACTTTGCCAAGACGTGAACACCGAAACTGAAGAGAGCCAAAAAATCCGGAAATTTGGATGAATCTTTCCATATAAAATTTAACAATGTTATCAATGTTAACGCAACCGCTATAATAGTGAATTCTGACTGAGGTGACCATTGATGAGCTATGATGGGATAGATCATTAAATTTAAGAGTAAAGCAAGGAAAAAGTGACCATAAGGCTTGAGATTCTTACAGCAAAATTGGTACTCTGCTTCATCGGGATTTAAATTCCCGCCCGAATAACTGAGAAACAACCCGGACCAAATACGAAAATTATTGAATTCGCGTTTTCGCTGTAACATTTGAAAAGTAGCGACAACCATAACAACGAAAGATAAATAGTATAGAGCCATTGGTATAAAGAGTATGAGACTTTCTGTACCAAATAATGAGTACAGTAAGAGAAGTAATAGTATGTGTATATTCGATGTGAAAAGAATTTTCTTAATTGACATTCCCCTTTGACCTAACGTTTCAATTAACCAAACATATAAACGTTTCAAAGATGCAAGGGGATGGATGAGAGGCCTTTGTAGTAATGGTATAGTATCTAATGCCATTTGAGATGGATCTATCATACACAGTGCATGTGACACTATTGGGAGCATACCACGAGCATAGCTAGCAGCAGCAGAGACTAGAGCTGCCTCTGTAATTTTCTCTCCTTGATGATCCATCCAATCTAGAAAATATAATCCCATAAATAAATAAATTATTAATAGAGATTAAATATTATAGATACTAGATATTTCCTCACCATGAACATCATTTTCTTTATCTTCATCTTTTTTAGGTGTACATTCATCAGGAAGCCCATTTTTAGGGAAATTATCAGTTGAAATGTCATTTATATCTTTTTGTAGGTTATTATGTATTATATTGTTCGAGCAAGAATAATTATCACTAGATGAATTTGATGCTATATCTTTCATACGTTTTTGTAACTGCTCTGTTGTAATAAAATCCTCACCATTTGACAAACTGTATAATACCAAATTCATTATACATATACACATAAATATATTACTTTATTAAATTCTATAATTCAATTCTTTATACCTAGTAAACATTTCTCTTGCTGCTCTTCTGGCTAATTTTTCATCTTGGGTCATATCAAGACAACTTTTGACATCATAATAGTTATGTTGTGTGATACCACGACCAGTGGCTAAACATTTTCTAAGAATATCTGTTGCTTCCAAATTTCCTTGCTCTGAAGCTTTTGTAAGCCAATATACACCCAACTTTGCATTTTCCTCTTTGTCAACATCTAAATCTAAATGCATAATTTATATTGCAATACATTATGAAATAATGTACATATTAATGTATTCAATGAAATACAAATGAGAATGTGCATTGCTACCACATCTTTCTTCCAATAGTTGCTTTGCTAAAACTACTTGAGATTCCGGACAACCATCTTCAGCCAGCTGAGACCGTAATCTTCTAAGAGATCCTCTTGGTCCATCTAAAATTATGAAATTGAACTATAATTCTGCTCCTCAATTAATAAAACAAAAATGCTTTTGTTATTTATAGTGAAAAGAAATCAATTGGGTTTTACTCATTTGTTCTTACATACTTTCATTTCATCATTTAACATTATTGCACATTGAAATCATATTATTAATCATTGTTTATTCTGATTTGACAACTGTCAAATTTTGTTTTTGTAAAAGAATAAAAACATTTAATTGACATTTTTGCAAAAAATTTGAAAAATTATACGTCATTCATCATAGTTACGAAAATACCATAATTTCATTCAAATCAGTCCATAGCGCCATAGAATTGCAAAAAAAATAGAAACTATAAATCTCAGGGACAGATAGAAAGTGAAATTGCTGCTTTACCATGCAATGTCCATTGTTTTCTACCAGATCTTCCAGATAATGGTACAATGCCAGCCATAGCTCCAAAAATTGAGAGGATCACTATTGAAATATTTTTGCTTTGCGTACTAGTTGCGCTACGCGAATCAATTATCCAATATCAAAAACTACTTTCCCAATATACATTCAAGATTTCTTGACAAAACGACTGTTAAAAAATTAGCATTGAGGCATGATTCCATATTGCGCACGCGCGATTATTAAGGTTAGGTTGCTGAACAAACGTCAAGAGCAAACGAAAATTTTGAATTCGTCAAAAGTAAAGGATAATTCAAATATATGTATAACAGAAATAAGAATAACTTTGATTTAATGAAGTATTTAATACTCTGTTTATTAGCTATGGTTAAAGGGTCAGAACAATTAGTTGCCTCTATACATTACCAAGCTCCCATAGCCGATTATTATATTGCATTTTAATATATCTTATGTATGTATGTATCTATATTTTATTATCGAAATATCATTAAGTATTTATATTATCTAATAACGTAATAGGTTCTTTAAAAGTATTTTATAATTTATTTTTAAGTAATTAAAAATCTGCATATTGCTTTTCTAATCTAATAAAATACCGTACTTTTTCTTTCCATTTTACAAATTTTGGATTTTGACACTATTTTCCCGGAATTTTTAAATCTTACTGTTACGAAGCTTGCTTGAAATTTTCAGCTATACAGAAACTTTGTATAGGAGCATAATGTATGTAAATGAAATGCATGAATTTTCGCAAATTCTTTTTATTTTATGGAAAATTTTGAATGAAAGTACATATCGTAGTTCTATGACTGAGTTATTAAATAAAATGTTAATAAAATGTTTTATCAATTAACATTGCTTGTAGTACCGTTGTACTTAAGATGACTAGCATGAAAACTAGCTAAAACTTTGAATATAAATATTAGATATATATATACATTACTTTCTCATAAATAAATATTAAGTTTACATATGTACTAATTAGTGCCATACTAATAGTGAGATTTCTTTGTATAATAGAAGATACGTTGTTACTATCGTAATTTTGTGCAATTTATCAAATCTACGCAATTTTAAACCAATATATGTAATACATGTTACCCATATCAAATTACGAAGCAACAGATAATACGGAGCCAGTTTCAATGATTTTGCGATTCTCCTCGTAGTCACGATTGTAAATCGTTATTAATTCAGCAAAACCACGTTTTTGCTGGCTCCTCGTGTAGTCAGAAATCTGCCCGAATTCCCGCTCTGAAAAATTAATGCAATTATATATATATATATATATATATATATATATATATATATATATATATATATATATATGTATATATATATCAATATCAATAGAATAAGAATAAGAATCAAAGTAAGCATTCGATATTTACAAATTACTTGGTCCAGTATAAGGTGGTGGATTTGGTCGAATGTATGGATTGCAACGTTCATTGGAAGTCCTGGAAATATATATCCATTTTAAGATAGGATTTGGGGCTAACAAAGACCAAAATATAGAATTTGGGATTAATATATAAGAGCATCCTTAAAATGTCAGTTGCCAGCCAAATAGACTTTTCATTTTATATTCCAAAAGCAATATTTCAAAGAATTTTAACTAATATTATATAACCATATAATAATGTTTATTTAATGTATCATTTTCTTTTACTCATCGTGCGTTTATATGCAATATTAGTTAAAAAATTCTTTTAGATATTGCTTTTGAAACATACAATGAAAAATCTATCTCGTATGTCACTATATCTCTTATCTTAAATTATGAACGAGTACCTAGGACTTGGTATCAAGGAATCATTAGGGCTGGATGGTTGAGCAGAGAGCGACTTTAAGGTACCCCTTTCTATGGCAGCGTACTGGACCATTTGTATGTTGTTGTTGCTAACTCCTTCCCCCGTCGAAGTTTCCCTTTTTTCACTGCAAAGCAAACAAGAGGAATGTTTCACTTATCCATTAAATGAGTTTTTAATATACTCTTATATTGCGTTATGAGATCAAGGAAACGCGCGTTTAATATAGTTATTTGAAATTGTTAGCGTGGATCATAAAAGTATACTTTGTACAAACTACTACAACTTTAATTAATAGTTGCGTCGAGTATTTGAAATTGTTAGAGCAGATTAAAAAGTATCTTTTATTGAAGGTAATACGATTTTAATGAACAGTTGTTAAGAATAAGCTGTTAGTATGGATTATTAAAGTATGCTATGTTAAGGATAATACTATTTTAGAAAATAGTTGACAAGCGTTACTAAGAAATTTTATAATAAGACTGATAAGTTCATTAGTATGAATTCATTAGTATGAATCAACCTTCTGAAGTTGAGGTAGGGATACCTGGTTCTTTGTTTTTTGCCAAGAAAGATGTTAAACAATTCGTAGAAATATTGTTCTGACTCAGGATCGTGTCTATAAAAAAATGTATTGTTCTGTTTACTGGAAGATTCTAACAAACTTTACTTTATTTGCTATTGTACATTTCGTCACGTTTTCTCCGCTCATATAATAAATATAAGAACAAAATAAATTTATGCTACAATCCAACACCTAATATCAATATGAAGGGGTGTATGATATTGAGAAAAGAGAAGGAACGCTTTTCAACGATCTATGAAAATCGTATAGACATCGAATCAATTGATTTAACGTTCGTTTTCAGTAAACTCCGCAGATTATCGGAGCATTTTTTTGTGAGTCATATCTACGATGACGTGCATGTCCTATTACTGCTTTCACATAACCCGCATTATCTGTAGTTTGATGGCAATTACCTTGATCACGCGCGTGGATCACTAGCTGCGATCTGCGGCACCCTTGAATACTAATATGCAGTTTAGATGTTTTACAATTCCAGGCACGATATTTTTTACGACAATATCCCGACACAACAAAAGATATATCAGAAGTGGAACGAAGAATGGTTATCCTCAACAAAGCCACGTTTGTTATCAGTCAAAGACTTTTTACTAATTTAAGTAAACCAACGAAAACCAACTGAGAGCTTTTCTCTTTCAATAAATGCAATTTAATGATTAGATCTGCCTCTTTATTGCTGCGATCTCTTCAACTAAAGATGATTTTCATAAATAAAGGGGTTTGAAATTACGTCAAATCACTTTGTATGAGATTAATTTTGTATTCATTAAAGCATCAACTTGTGTAAATCTCTGCAGTATAATAATTGCGAACGGTTAGCAATTTTAACAATAATCGATTGCTAAGAATACATTGTTTCATCGTTTGCCGAGTCTGATTGACCATTTGCCTTATCATCGCATGACCATTAGGAACTTCGAAACTATGATATACAATTGTACATAAAGTGCGTGAAATGTATTTTACCAAACCTAAATTCAGCTGAGTAAAGGTCATAGGTAGAGAGCAATTGCAGCAAGAAACGCGAATAATCGGTGACGCGATCGTCAGGGTCATCCGCTTATAAATAGATCCCGTTAGTTTGTGTCTTTATGGCGTTAGATTTTCGCCTATTAGCACGTTCAGTTTCGAACGGAAGTGTTGTCAACGCACCGCTAAACGAGGCGATGCGCAACTAATTAACAACAATCTAGTCGACGATTTCCTGGTCGATGAAAGCTGATTTAACGAGTAATTCCGTTGCATCACGGGTAGATGGTAGATGTCGTGTAAAGAACGATCTCCTTCTCTCTTTCCTTTTTTGTGCTATCACTTACCCGCGCAACACATCCCTTTATCTAAGAAGACGCGATACTAGTAATTGGAGCAAAATAGGTCCGTCGTGACTTCCCCATGAAAATAGAATCAGTGCGATATATTCAAAGTTCTTCGTTATGTCGAAAGAATTCTTCGTAAGGGACAGTTTTTACATGTCGAAGACAAACGAACCGGAAAGTGGAACGCCATTGCAGAAAGGTAAGTTTCTATCGCTGGAAAATTATTTGAAAATGATTTGTTCGATCTTAACGCTACATGGTCAGGTACTGATAGGGCTAAATCGGAGAAAACGTATCCTGACAACAATGCGTCAACAGAAAACTTACTTTCTCTGAAGTCTCTAAAATATGTGCAGTTAAAACGATTAAACGTTATATTTCATCTTCATTTCAAATAGAATTTGTCCAAGCCTGCTATGTATATAGCTTGCTCGCTTTTATTACATTAGCGACGCACATCACGTACCAAGTACGTGTGTTCTTCTTGCCCCGAATGATTCCGTGGCTTGACATACAATGATTAACCGCGGCTGAGAGCTCGTTGGAGCAACGATACGCGCCATTGGTATACTTCAACGATAAGTGAACTGTGTACATAATAATCGATGTACGCCACGAAGCACGGGTCGCGATATACTGAACCTTTTTCTATTTATACTCGTCGCTGCTACAACGTGCACGCTCCAGCGAAAAATCGCTTGTTTCTTTCTGTTTAAAAACATCTCGTTAACGCTGGCTCGCGCAAATTCTCCTTATTTATCGAACCAGTTGCGCAAATATTCACGTACACTTCCATTGAAAATTTCCCTGTCTCTTTCACTTTTTATCCTTTGACTTTTGGATCTGAAGCAAAATGTAACTAATGATTGATGGAATAATTGACATAGCTATTCAAATATATTTGATCGGTTGATCTGCGTGCATAAGAAACGATACTTACGGAATAACAAATGTACACGCGTGGTTCGTGCTTATCGGGCACGCGATTCGTCGTGGCCGTATTTTCGATCGTACCGTCCAGCACGTTACTACTTGACCAGATATCGTAGCTGTTTATGAATGAAACCAGTCGTAGTAGCAGCCCCCTCTAACTGCTCTTGGCGCCCCTACCACTTATGCTCGTTGCTCGCACAACTATACGTCGGAACTTATTCCTCGAGCACGTGCTTCGTATAGAATTACAAATATTTCAGCCGACATTCCTCCGATATACAGCCCGCGTTTCCATCGATCTCGCCAAAAACGAAAAAGCATGAATATCGAGCATTTGACCATCTAGATTTGGAACGTAAAGTTCACGGGAAAAACCTATAATCCTAACCACCTTTTTCCCCCGTATCTCCTTATCTGAATGATGTATTCATTCTTAAATAAGAAATTTATTTTCATACTCGTCTAAAGAATATTTTTTAGTTCTTATACTTGTTGCGGTCCAAATTTTCTTATCATCTTCAACAATGAGAAGATCTTACATTTTTTCTCTGTCGAGGCACAGCACCGTGCTCAATAAAGCGGCCAATACAAGGAGCAGGATCGCCGGGACGAAGATCGTGGTTGCAATTTCTTCAAAGTAACTTCTCGTGGGAATATTAGCTTTGGTTGACCTGGCCCAACGCCATTCCGAGTGCTCGGAAATACCAGACGCTGGTAAATCCAATACGTTCATGCTCGGTCCTCGTCTCGCGCTCTCGTGCTGCAAACTCTGCTGCTCCTGCTCGACCTGAGACACGCGTTCGTCATCTCATGAATTTCTGACGCGTCACGCGAGTTGTTCAATTATAATAAACGAAGCTTACCAGTCTGAACGAGCACCAATCCAGCGTAAATTCCGCCTCTCTGAAAAGCCGCTCGACGCTGGTCCTCTTAAAATCCCGAGGACAAAACGGTAATTTCCATAGAGGTTTCACTTCTTCCTGGAGTTCGTTCAGCTCTTGTGAGAATGGCATTGAGCTTCCTAGCCTTATGACGACTCTGACACGAGAAGAAAAGAGTACACGTTTTATTGCAGGTTCAAGTGGAATTTTCTACGAGCGTCAGACGTCTGTGTCTGGATGCTTCTAGTTGGACATAGCGTCCACAAGCAAAGATTTCTTACTCTCGCTGTATCTATCGGTCTTAAACTTACAATCAACTGTACTTTCTGTTAATCTCTTAATTTTACTACCGCAACGATTTTACATCGAGTACGCGATTAATGTTTAATTCTCAAGGGACAAAATAACTTGCTACTTACACAAATTCATTTATTTCAGGGAAAATAATTAGAAGATAGTAAATTCCAAGGGAAGTTTAGTGTTTTAATTAACATCGTCAGTTTTCTGTACTTTTCAATTTATAGACTTGGTCAATGTGGCTTTTGAACAGCTCATAACATATGTACATTGTCAGATTGGCTCCAAATCTTATTCATATAATCGTGTCTCGTTACAGTGCTAATGAAATGTCAAATGTTTTATATAACACATACAACACATACACAAAATTTATGTACAATAAATGTCCAAATACTTTTGTGAATCAGTTTATTTGATTACTCTGACACATTCGTCAGAACGATAGGTCATCAGAACACATATGCACTGTAATCGTAATGCACTGCGACTACATGACGTCAAGAATGATTTTAAGTCTTTTTACATTTCCTCGGTTAACCACCTGCGAGGTTTGTGTACGTGTTCCACGACACGTTATACACTTAGCGTTTCAAATTGCGTCACGACTTTCCTGGCTATGCATAGCTTCCCGTTATCCGTTATCTCGGTCAAAAGTCGGGGATAGTCCCGCCTGCTGACAGTCGTAATTTCCATACATCGCAATCGGCCGATGATCCCCAAGACACCGCAATACGCTTTTAATTAAGATCAAATTTCCTGTTTACTATTTAAATTAAAAGACTATTTTCCATGAATTGTCGTTCGGCCGTCTCGCGATCGATGGAAGCTAACGATTCAAAGTCAAAAGAACAAAGATTTTCCTCTGTCAACTATTTTATCGAATCATCGTTTACAACTTCCTCGCGTCACATATTATAGGAAGGATTTTCTCGAAAATGTTCTCTTTTCCCTTGTACGGCACGTAACCGTGCACGAACTTACATCGCGCTATCTAATATAAACGAGCGTTCGAAAAGAATCCGGTCGACTGAAACGAGTCCAGATAGACTGTTGTACGATCTTTTTTCGAAAAAGTTACAGCAGCCCAAAAATCAACAATGTTTCAAGGTATTTAATATAGGTGTTACTATAAACTTGCTTCGATAGTTGGTAGTACCAGCGGAAAAATATGCCGACCGCAAAGAGTTAATTTTGTGTAGTAGCGTGAATTTTCTTCTGTGGCGTGTGTTTCTCTTCTGTGGTCTTCACATGCAACAATCGAATAAAAACTACTCGCACTAGATTCTTCAACCTTGACGCACAACGCGTGACAAGATGCGCTCGTATTTTACAAAACACGATAGAACGATACAGAATGATTCTTTGACCGCATCCGTTTACATAATTCTCTTATAGGAAGGATGTCAATGACGAACTTTCACCGCGGTGCATTGCTGCATTATGTAGCGGGAGGCATGGCGCGGTTGACGTCTAAGCTAAGGTTGAGACTTGAGAGTACGATGGAGGAGAGCAGTAAGCAGGCCGGAAGCCATTCAGTTAGCTCGAGCGAGCGCGCTAACGATGTCGCGGCGCACTTACGTTACCAACCTACTTAAACGGGTATACAGCTGATACAACATTAAACTCGCGCGATTAATCTACGCCGTTTCGTAGCCTCCACCAACCACGTTCGTTTATCCGTATGTTCTTTCATAAATGTGTATACGTGTGTGTATGTACTGTTATTGAATAAGCGAGTGATCGAGTGATTGGCAGCGCGGGAAGGACACATTTTGTAAGTGACTGGCTGCTTCAGGGAATCAACGAAATGCAACGTTGAATCTATGATGCGATCCCAATTAACCAACTCGATTCATTTTCCACTTCCACGAGCTTCGAATGCTATTTGAAGATTCGTAAGTGTTTCCTGATATATTATGAGAATCTTGATGCGTCACGTGTACGAGCTGTTGAAAGAAAATTATTTATAAGCTGTGATTCTGAACATTAAAACAATGAAGAGAGTTTATGTAGAAAAATCTCGTTTCTGGCTTATCTTTCAATTTAAAATACGCTGATAGCTATATAGAAATACAGATCAGCCGACCAGCTGACAAACATTTCTTCCCATTTCGCTCAGATGTTTCTCACTATAAGGTAAATGAACGAAATCAAACGAAGAGCACGCGGTGAAGCTATGACACATAACACTTTTTGTTCCTCATATGAGAGTTACTTTCAAATTATTAAATATCTTATTTACTAGCAGAATAGGTTTTATTATTTACCGTCAGAACTGTCTTTCTCTTAGAAATATTCACGTCAAAAGTATTGATTTCAAAAGCTGCCAGCGTATTTTTAGCGTAAAATTAAGTTGATGTTTATATTACACCTTATAAATATCATCCATTTCCTTTAACACGTTGTAGGAAGTTGTCCCTTGGATAATTGCACGTAGCCTTGCGATTATGACCAAAAATCTCTTTGTTTGTTTGAGATAAAAATACGGAAATGATACCGCAATGAACGAGAAGCGATAGAGGCTTAGCGGTTTCTCGAGTAATTGATTAGAAATAAATAAATGATTATTTTACGACGAAGCAAGTAGCGGTTGTTACTAATTTGCGACAATGTGCAAGATGATTAGGATTTAACGAGAAGATGAAAAGAATAAAGAGACGATGACAGTGACATGTAAACTTCTTGGAAATCATCACCGGTTGTCATCCCGATAAGGCGCTTCCTCGCAATTCACGTTTTAATTCAAACGAACAAGCTCGTTTAGTTTCCTACGTATAGTAACTCGCACCAATGTTCGAACACCATGCGTGTGAGACATTATTGTTGTATATATAGATTGAGATTTTGAAACTTGTTACAGAAATCAGAAATGGACAAATATTTCTATATTCAAAAAAGATACGGTTTATCACAAGGCTATAAACGCTTACTAAACGTCATAAACAATTTTTTCTAGTGTAAAGTTGTGTAAAAGAACCAGTAAAAAAGGGGCCAGAGAACCAAAGAACCAAAGGGGCAGCGATAAAAAGGAAATTATTCATCAAATCCTTGAAATATCTTTTTATAATATCAAAAAAACGGAAATATATTATGTAAATTGACTGAAAGGACATTGCAAATGAAACGTTGTGCTAACACGACGTCGGATTTTAATGGCGTAATAAAATTTAGAACCAACAGATTATGACCATTAATGCATTATTTTCCTAGAATTCTCTTACATATAATTTGGACAAATTTTTTCTACACTGAATCTTGCACGAACACATGTCTCTCTAATAATTTGAATGAATTATCATGTTTTTTTTAATGAGATCAGCAAGTGTCCTAATACTTATGTATGGAAGTGTATATTTACAATAAAAGATCATGAAACGAATTGCACTGGCCAAACAAAATCAGTTGCAATTTGAAGTCGTTACGCAATAGCCTACTGAAAATGCGAATATCTGATGGGACGGTCTTTCAAATGCTACCATAGATGAGTATCTCTAATGACGCGTGCATTTTTCATAGCGGCTGACTATAGAAGATTTTCCTTGGATCGAGCATAATGTTTGCCGTCACGATAACAACATTGAACGATATGCAGTGGCAAAGGAAGTGGCAATTACCCATTTGAAAAAAAATCGGAGGATGTGTGGGACGCGCGTCACAATGTTGTTTTCCGTTGATCGGGCGATTATACGTCAGCGATATCGAAGCGAGCACACTGAATCCCATTGACTTGTTCGATAATCATCATGATGGCGACGGTAACGCAATCGCGTAAACGTTTCGTGACGAAATCTTGCAATTCGGCTTGATGCAGACGAGCGAGTTTCAACAGTCCACTGGATTACATAGGGAAATACATGTATTTCGTATTAGTATTAGTGGAAATAAAAGTTGCAGTTCAGCATTCAAAGGCCACAGAGAAAACATTACAAGTCTATTTTTATTAATTCCCTGACTTTGATGTCACTTGGTGGCTAACATACACGAAGACAATTTTTATTACCTTCAAAGATACGTGTCTTTAAAATAAATGACGAATCTATGAAAGTTTGTAAATAATCGGTAAATGCAAATAATTGTAAATAATTGTAAATTTAAATTTCTGATATCGTAGAAAAATATATACGGTAGCTAGAAAAAATATTGGCACATTGTTAAGTAATTAGATCAAAGTATATTGAATTTTCTATCATTTAAGAGCACTCTGATATCAATGCAATGAGATAAATATAAAAAATAAATTAAGAGCGCTTTATTGAAAAGCAAGAGTATGTACCAATACATTTTGCTGTAAAATATATAAAATATTCAAAGTATAGTGCTTCTTATAATGTAATACTTAACGGGTAAAATAAATTTTCCACCAAGGATCATTTTTGTTATATTCTCAAAGATATGAATCTTCATAGAAATCCGCGATTTACTACATATATAATAACTAATGCTGCATGCTCGCTGCGAAAATGCGTGAGGAAAAATTGTTCGTCTGCATCTGGCTTTAGCTTCTCCTTCATCGAAAATTGTTCGCTTTTCAAAGAAAACTCACCCTTCACCTTCGCTCGGCTTCAGAGGCAAACGAGCGCCGAGTTCGACGGCGGACGCTAGAAAAGTCACGTACAAGTCCATCGCGTTTTTCCATAATTTCTTTCTGTAAATAAAAAGAAAGGAAAGGGAAAGCTTGATCAGGCGCTCCATAGAACGTATTGGAAATAGTATAGTACCGAGGCTCGTCTTTCCTTGAGTTTTATCGACAAACCTAAATATATCGAGGAGCTCTTCGGTTCTATTGCGGTCGAACATGTCCTCCACGTTTAAATTATCGATCTTTAAATGGACCTCGTACTTGGTCAGGTTTTCCTTTTCAAGGACGTTCATATCCAGAACCTTATATCTGGTTTCGTAGGTATGTTTGTTCAGACCTACGATCTCCAGCTGAAAATCATCAGTAATACGTTCTATTATACTTTTACTGCCACCGGTATATAGAATTTCTTCGACTAAATATTTATCTAGGATAAGCTAAAAGGGACAAGATAAAAGGACAGGTTCATGCGACAACGATTGAACAAAGAAGCTTAAAAACATATTTTACGTTCAATAGTCTTACTTCGTGTGATGTACCTGATACAACATAAATCAATTTTTATCTGAATAAATTCTTACTCAAGTTGAAATCAATTCAGACAACGATCAGTAACAAAATTAGGCGCAAATTCTGATAAAAGAAAGATATATTAAATTTGAAGGTAACAAGATTGAATAACAGCGAAAGTTTGAAACACGTGTCTGACATTTCTCCGCGATGAATCACCTGGAAGTATTTGCGATCCTTGGGTGCGACACCGTACAAGAAACCGTGATGATCCCTTTTGCTGTACGTGTAATGAATCCAGGAAGGAAGATCAGGCGCATTTAGCAACGAGGGCTGATACGAAAACTGGTCGGATCGTGCTGAAACGAGGAACGAATCGTACGATATGTTAGTCATTGGGAAATATCTGTGGGTTAAAGTGCCTGTTCGGCTTTCATATTCTCTGAATAATTCGATTCCGAGTAATCGCGCGCACGATGTGCTCATCCTCTATCGGACAAATCGCACTTTCCGGGAAGAGACGCGGAAAACACTTCGATTTTTATGAATAGTATGAGTAAATGGTGAATCATAAAAATGGACCACAAACGAAATTTACTAAATTTAGCAATTTAGTAAAATAATGATTCATTAGGATGCCCTCAGGCTACCAATATTTGTCAATATTTCAAGGTTCTTTAGAAGGATCAATATGTATTGTCGATACAATATTCTTAATATTATAGTGGCATTGACAATTTTGAAATATTCACAATATTATTCACAGTCTGAAAGCATCTTCAATTTATAGATTCCAATTTCCCAATAAATTTAATCATCAAATTTATTAATGTAGTTCTGAGAATGTAGTTTTAAAAATCTTTTAGTTCCAAAGTTTGATTATTTTCGCAACGTTTTAGAGCTAAATATTTTAATGGATTATTACCAGAAACTTTCTGAATTCACTGTGAATCTCATTATGTATCTTATGCAATATATACATATCGTATATCCATTTGTATTAGATATACAGTAGCCCATTTTTTTCAGCAAATTATGACCTACCGTCTTTCACTCTTTGTACTACTTTTATATTCTATACATTCCTTATTTATCATGATACACTACAACTATCTTTTTGAGCTGATGGAATAAAGTTTCTTTTGTGATCTTAATAAAGAATTAAATAAATCGACATGTTTTTCTCTTATTATATATTAAAATAGTCTTTTTATGCTCATAATTTGCTAACAGTTCACTCTGGTTAAGCTTCAACATTTTGAAGTTCTTCTTTTTTACTTGTATCTTAGAAAGATCACTGATAAACCAAGGGATATCTTGAGTCACTGAATTTCGTCTCTGTCTCGGTGTGGTCCGTACAGGTCGCGATTCTTCGATGACGTCGCGCTAAAAAGTACCGATACACACGTGACAACGTCAGCTGTGAGGTCACAACACGACATTCGGTGTTTCTGAGACCGTGATTCGATTGCTATTCGAAAGAAGATACGAATGACGCGCGTTAACTTTCAGCTGATGAACCAAGTTAACGGGTGTACGACCGAAAACTGCTTTCTATTCGCTTGGCCCTCTTCGAGCCGGTTATTTCTGTATGCTCGTCGTTTCACGGTTCCTGCGCGTAACCGTACCAGCGCAATATCAACGCTAAGCAAATTCTCATCGGTGTCATTGTTCGCGATCGAGTAACCTTCTTACCGTCGCCGCTCCAGTCGAAAGTCTCCGGTCTGATCGGAATGACGAACACCTCTGTCATTAAGATGCTCTCGGCGTTTGCGAAGGCCGTCATCAACGACAACGCTATTACGAACGATAGCATGACCATGGTCGTACCTGAAAAGTGACAATAAACGACACCCGCTTATTAACCCATTAAGGACCATGCAATGAAATAATGCGTGAAAGTTACGTGTAAATGAAGTTGTTGTTTTGTGAAGAAATTATGCAAGATGCGTCAGAATAATAGACGTGTTACAGAAGTCCATTGTAAACCAGAGGTATAAAAAGAAGTTCTTTGATAAGAAAAAAGATATATAGAGTTCACCATAGTGTTATAAAATACTCGAATTTCTTCAAACTTCATAGAATTCTAGGACCTACTGGAAGAATGTAATGAAATAAATATCGAGCCAATTCTTGGAATTGTTTTTCATACTCACGATATGAATTCGATAGAATTTGCTAATGTTAAACGACTAAGAGGAAATTACAAATGAAATATTGCATTAATGAAAAGCTGACCCTCAGTGGGTTAACACTAACGCGAAACCGATTTCGATCGACTCTCCATTCACTCAGATCATACTGTTTTAGATAAAAATTTTACAAGCTCGTAACAATAAATAGAGCAAATATATATCTGCGTGTTCTATTATTTTTTTCGCAACTTATCTCATATTGTTAAAAGATTTCTATAAGCGTTCAAATACTTTTGTGGGTCGCTGTATGTGACTACGTAAATTCAAATTTTCAAAACCCTGACTTACGCTACTATGATTCTCAGCCCTCTTATACTCTACACGACGATCATCGGTGCGTGACACCACGTGAACGGAAAATCTTTTATCGATCACCAGTGTCAGATACCGCGTTGACCGTGTTAACAACCAATGGACAGTCAAATCAAATATCGATGCTTGATTCTCTGAATTCCACAACCCCTTCCACCCCTCAATCTTTCTCATAATCACGCGCAATTGTGGTCGTCGATGGTGTCATCGATCCTTTCTGTCCTTTCCTCTCTCTTCCCAACATCCAATGAATTTTCAAAGGTAGAACGTGGAAAGCAGAGATTTCGGTTTCTCGAGAATATCGTGCCCGTTATCGACAATTGGTCGATTCGGGAGACGCGGACGTTCGCGATGAAAATAGACGTGATAATTTCGTGGTCTGGCCGTGGACAACAAACGAATCGCAAGAATCTTACAAGAGGGGAGCACGCTGACGGCGCGGCGGATCGGCTTACGGGACGTAAACTGGCTGCCGCCTCGCGGTGTTGATACTCTAGCGGAGCAGGCGTCACGCACTGTCGACGAGCAGGTTAACGCGATGCAAGTGCAGCGTCAGGTCGAAAACCGAATCGTACGCTGCGACACACCGCGTTTGTTCTAACTTTGTGTTCGTATGATAATTGCTGGGAACACCACACGCCGAGCGGTAATTAACTGAACGTCTCCTCTTTCTCCGTTCTCCTGACTTGGTTCCTTCTTCGTAGTTAAACGTACACGCTTCGTTGATCCGACGAACGCGCCTCGATTTGTCTTCTGACGTCGGTTGTTTGTTCTATCCATGCATTCGAACAGCATTCGAGATCCCTAAAAAGAAGAGAAAATTGAGAAGAAAAAAAAAGAAATAAAAGGTGCAAGCGTAAACGGAGCATAAGAGCGCGTGCGTTTCGCCCTTCTCATGCGCAGCTGGAACATCGTTTCTGACAATCGTTCTCAGGAGCGTACGAGTCGTATGCGCATCGCTTTGCGTTTCACTCTCACAAACTCCCGGATTTATCCCCCGGTTTTTTTGATTTATTTTCTTACTGCGAGTTTCTTGAGATATACCACGCTTTCCAAAGTTTTATATTTGTTGTATGATACTGTTAGGAAGCTTGGATAAATGAAATGGGATTTTCCAGCTGCGCGATATCATAGAATTACAGGTTTCCAACGACGTTCACAGCTTGCAGCATCGAGTCGCGCGCACGCGTACCCTTATCTGAACTTCCGTCCCGTTGATTATCGCGACGCTTTTAGCAATTCTCGATAACTGAACACGCGTACCACAGAGCAAAGGACTGCCAGAAAACGAAGCGAAACAATTGCAAATTTATCGATCGCGCGGAACTCGCGCCGATTGGTTTCCAATAATTATACATCATTTACTTCTTCAAAGCTTTCGGTCACGGATTAATTCTATTGTTTATCAAACTGTTCTCTCTATTAAAGAATCGATAGACCGCTTGAGGGAAATATACTATCATACGTGAGAATGACGGAATTTCTTCCGGTTAAATCGTGAGGAAATATTCGAATAAACCGGTTGCTCGATCCGCGTGTAATCTAGATCAGGCGGATTCACGAGATCGGAGATCCGGAATCACGGCGAGGTTCGACCAGTTTCTCGAAAGCTTCTAAAGGGAAGAGTGATTTCTTATAAGCGTAGGCGTTATATGGTGTAGAGTTAAGCCTAGTCCAGATTGCTAGTATTAGGATACCTACTGGTTACATTCGTTGGGAAAACCTAATAAATTCTACTTAACTTAATATTTGAATTTATTATGAGGCATTTATAATAAATTATTATACCGAATAGCATTCGATCTATACCAAGTATCAATGTCTCGATACTCATGGTTCAGCCTAATATGTATGTACATTGCCTGCTGACGATCGGACGATATCGCCAGGCACAATGTACATGTACTTTTTTGTGGATTTTTCAACGTACGTGGATCGATACTACACATGTTTATGGATAACTGTCTCTCAATCTGTATTAGGCTTAACATAGCGTAGAGCAGCGTGTTGACGAACGGGAAGACTAAGAGTGAATCGCGGAAGTGCAGACGAAGAAATAGTAACGTGGTTGTATAGCTTAGACGTCGGGGCCCAGCATCTCCACTCGCGCAACGTTTACGTTTGTGACTTACGTTACGGCACTGCCTATTGACGTCTGCAGTAGGCGTGGTTTCGCTCTGGCCGATAGAGGGATATATTTACCGCACACACAACTTTTCCCTCTGGTGCGCGAACGAGCCTCGCGTTATTCGATTAATAATGTGTATTTGCAGTGCGAGGTTTGATGCGACCGGTGCACGGCGCGAAACCGTGGCCACTCCTCGGCACAGGGGTTGATTCCTCCGGACACGCGGACCTTTCCTGGCCGGGGGTGACTTCTCTTCGAACCTGACTACTCGATCAGAGTGCTCGTGTCAACGGGAAACCCAGAGTCGACGTGCTCGACGGTCTCGCGACACTCTCTCGAAGCAGTGCAGTGTGTTCGACTCGTGTGTCGATCCCTTTTTGACAGTCATTTGCACCGATCTTACATCTATTTTACGACGTTTACGTTCTCCTCGTGATCGTCCTACGCCACTCGATATCCGTCTTCTTTCTCTTCAAGGGCAACAGCGAAGCTTTATTCAAAACTTTCCCTTCTTGACACATTGAAGAATGGCGGGTAACGGCGTTCCTGTCTTATTGGTCACTGCGAACGTCGGCAGTATCTTCGAGGAGGTGAGTTTCCCGGACTTTTTCGCGTTCTCCTTTCTCACGTTCCTCTCCGCCGTTCCACCGACCCTGAACGATCGATCGATCGTGCCCCGCGATTTACCTTCAAACGCGGCACGGCCTGCTTCTCTCCTTCCTTCATCGTCTTTTCTTTCTTTTTCCAGTCTTTTTTTTCGCTTGTCAAAGTTAGCTGCTTCGCGCGTCTTTCGTACGACGCTACGATAATAGATGATAATACACTACTAATTCCTATTCGCTATTTACGACTACTCTTCCTTCATTCATCAGTTTTCCCCCTTGTTTTTCTCGTTCCGTAAAACTTCACGATCTTGTCCGCAATCCCGCACGTATTAATTGTAATGCTAACGCGCGCAGAATCGCGTTGATATTATCAACGACTTTCCATAATAGTAGATTCTTGTTAGCCGCGTGAATTTAGATCGAACCGAATTACGCTTTTCTATTAAGCGATAATAAGAACGATGACATTAGCCCTACGTGGGTTTTTGCTTAAGGTTTAAAGTTGATCTTCTGCGCGCATATACAAGCGATATATGAATGAAGATATGTTTTTAAATTTCTTTCGAACTTTTTTATTGATAAATGATAAGCATCTTTTCGTTTGATTGAAATTTTGATCGAGATTACGAAAGTGTGTCCTTTTTACAGCCTAGCATGATGTTGAAAATTTGGACGGAAGAATTTTTATCTGTAAGTATTACAGATAACATGCGTTGTCATTGCGTAAATATAACGGGTATTTACATTCACGGAGAATGCTTTTCAGACTATACTGAGGCTGGATCCAAAATTTATTGCACTGCACTGCCAAGAAGTAGGTGGAAAAAATTATGAGCACAGCACCAGGCAGGTGGAAGACTTTGTTAGGTAATTTGTTATCTCTTTTTGTATTTTTAGAGCTTTGTCTACTGCACAGTCAGCAATGATTACATATATTGTATTAAGGATGTTAAAGATATTCCAGAAAATCTTGTTAAAGTAAAGCTTCTTGAAAGGCTTCCATTGACTGATCTCTTTAACCAGACTAATGAGATAACAGTTGCTAGTCTATGCAATAATATTTGCTTAAATATTATTGCTTGGCTTATATATGAAATATTTATGGAGTATGATGTATGGAGTAAAATGTAGTAGGAGGTATGCCTTTTAAAAATTATACCAAGACTGATAGGTTTTTCTGATCACGATATTGAATGATTTAACGCATAAGTGGCAGAAAGGGATAAAAATAGATGATCACGCGTTACTCTATGGTTGAGTGAGCTACTTCAAAAGATGAATTTATCGAATGATATTCATAGGGGAGCAATGTAAAAAAAGTGTTTGAAAATATAACAGATCTTTAAGTTACTATGAAAAGTTCAGGATAGAGAGATCTCTGTGTTTCTTGTAAAGTTTAATTTAATTTAGCTTTTTTTTAATATAGCTATTTGTTGCAGGTTACTAATGTCATCGGAGGAATTAAGGCTGTTTGACAAAATTAGGGTATTTTTGGATGAAGATTATTCATCTGCTGAACATTTTACGGTAGGTAAAATACAAAAACTATGTATTTATAAAATATATATTATCGTATATGGTTCTTAGTAGTAATTATACATAATTATGTTAATATTAAAATTTTTCAGGCCCTTGGAAATTTGTATTTTGTGCATGAATCTTTGAAAGAAGTTTTATTATGGGACTTCCAAGGTACATTAATTGATAGATTAATATTACAGTGCCTGAGCGAATTAAAATAACTCAAGTTATTATTATAATTTTAGAATGTACTTTTATACCAGTGGATGGGAAGGAGATTCATTCTGGTAATATAGAAGCAGTCACGACCAAAGAAAAAGCAAAGTTCCCTCAGGAATTCTTTCCAGAATGTAAATGGTCCAGAAAAGGATTTCTGAGAACACGATGGAGTATTAGTGGAACAGTTTTTGATCTCATAAACATACATTTATTTCATGATGCCAGTAATTTCATTGCTATGGAAACAGTAAGTGATTTTATCTTGTATTATGAGATAACTTTATGATTTACCTATTCTGATAATACATTTTCAGTTTCCATCCGTATACAGTAAGACGCGTAGAAGAGCCCTCGAGCATACATTAGATAGGTTTCATAATGATAAATATTCAAATGTACCATACTTTTTATTTGGAGACTTTAATTTTAGAACGGACACAGCCGGTGTAATCAAAGTAAGTACGAGAAAATTCGACAATGATGTTATTCTTGCAGAATTACAAAGGAATAAAAATAATCTGTACTCTTACTTTTACACAGAAACTTACAGAAGATACTCAAGAAAGAAGGTTATCAAACAAAGGAAGTATTTCGAAGCTGCAGTTTCATAATAAAGACGATGATCTCATATTAACATTAGGGAAAAAAGAATTTTCTTATTACGAGCATCAGAATGTTTTTGTGCAAAATAGTGGACAATGGGTAAGTAATTCGTTGTTCGAACTTTACGTTGTATAACGTTACTTATAATATTGCATTGACGATTAGGAAGACCATAATGAAATTACCAATATTTATGTAGCTACGTGAATATGACAGAGAGCTGGAAGACTTTGATGGAAGATTATTTGAATTTCCGATTAAATTTGTACCCAGTTACCCATTTGAGGAAGATATCAATGAAGGATCAAATTATATGCAAACAAGAGTACCGGCTTGGTGCGATCGTGTTCTGCTGAGTCCTACCGCTAAAATGCTAGTCCAAGATGTACGAAATATCATTTATATTTTTTCTAAACGCGTATCTTTCAGACAAATAGTCTTTTATGCAACGCGATTACTATCATTTTTCAGATATCATCGCCGGATGCCATGGAATATGGAATAATAGGGCCAACAACTTGTATGGGCGATCATAAGGTGAGAAAGTCTTTTTTTTCTAATGTAAGAAGAAAGGTACTAGTTCTTTTAATTACTATGCTGGGTGAATATATTTACACACTTCCTAGTTATTATTCTGATGATTCATTCTTTTAATTATGGTGCAGCCTGTTTTTCTGGAGTTTCGAATGAATCTCTAAGCACTAAGGTACCTATCTATCAACTGTCTGCCTGTTTTTATCTTGGTTTTTCCATATATCCTCTACTTCTACTGATATTTCATTCCTCTATTTATGACTACATAGAGGCTTGTCAGTGTAGTTCGTTTCAGTATAGTAACACTTTTGAAAATCACTTATTTAACGATTCCCAATTTCATAATTGTATATAGCATTTTGAACACGTTGCCATCAGAAAGAGTTAAGTATATTTTGTGTGGTCATCACAGGTATACGTACTATCGCTATAATGCCCTGATACTATGAAATTTCGTTCGAAAGATCATGCATAAGATTGAAAAGAGTTTGACACCCATCTTTGTAGCCAACGTGAAATACTTTTCAGTGAAATTTACCAAACGTTTAGCACCATGTTTCTATAGTATCGTGTCAAAAGTACTTCGTTACCATATCGTTTCCCTGAATTACATTAATGTTAGTTAGACCTTTTATAGAGTCCTACCATATGAAGAATATCCCTCTCCATTTCTTCATAGAGATGCACGATATTACATAAGGATCGTCCATTTTTTCCCGTTTGCAGCCAGTCTACTTGAGGGCTAATCTCATCGTGGACAAAGGTATGATAAACTGCTGCAGCTTGTCGAGTGCACCTGAGTTTTGCTTTCGAGTGCCAAGCAATTATGTGGAATTGTTATCCATGTTGCTTGATTACAGTAGTTGCGCTAGTGGACAGGTTAATTACACGGACCGTTCGACTAATCTGTTGCACGCAGCACCCATTAAGCATGATCCTTATACCCCAGATAGCATGGACAGTCCGAGTCCAAATGCTATAATATCAGCCACGGGTGAACTCCCGGATGTAGACATAGATAACATGAACAACGTGTCCATGGCACAGTTTGTACAGACGTCAAACTTTGTCAGACGTTTAGACACAGCTGTATCGCCTGCTCTCTTAAAATCCAAGTTAGAACTGATCGTTCGGAACAAAAAACAAGAGGCGATGGACGCGGATCAAGATACAGCTGACATCAAAAGAAGCCCTAGCGACTGCTGCTTACATTCGTGGCCCAATGCTGAGGAGTGTAAAAACGTATGGTCTGTAAGGACGAACAGATGTAACAGCGACCTGTCCTGGCAGAGATCGCATCTTTTAACCGAAGCATGGGTTCAGAGCAAAGGACAACAAGGATATCATTCGTTTGGAGATTTCATCAAACGATCGTCCTTGGATTCAACTCCGCCGAACGGTGTTGAGGGTTTGCCTTCCGATTTGATTATACCAAGGATATCAATAATAAATGCTAGTAACTTCGAATCAAACGAGAGTTCCGTGTACTTACACGACGACAAGTATAGCGATTATTCGGATAAGAAACTAAGCACTTACTCGGACGACCGAACAAAGAGCTTGAGCGGCGAGGCGTTCAGTTCAGGAAAGTCGGATGAACTTTGCGATAAAACAGACGACGAGAGCAACAGACTGAGCTTAAATACGAAGAAAATAGGAATGAACGAGAGCGTTTATTTGCAGAACATAAATGAGCTAATAACGAAACCAGACAGGAATTCTTGTGCAATGATGGTTAGTACAAATCTCTTTAATACTGACGGTAAGATGAGTAAAATGAGCGAGGAACGAATGCTTGAAAATAGAGAGAAATGCTTAAATCAAATTATAAATACATTAGAGAGCACGGAGGATAATAATAGTAAAAATCAATGTGCACTCACGGATGATGCACTAGTTGATAAGACAAGTATTAAAAGTAGAAGTATAATTTCGGAGACGACTTTAGCAGACGAACGAACTTCTGAAGTATTACAAGTTATTGCAGAAACAGAACAAAGGACAGTTCACCATAGGAGTGAAACAGAAGACAAATTGCAGAATATGGAGGCAGAGAACATAAAATCGAAAAAGAACAAGTGTAATGAGACAAATGTGTGTACAAATGTAGAAGATTTTGATGCAAGTAGCAAGCAAACAGAAATATCAAGATGTTGCAGCAAGTGTGAAATGATAATTTCACAACAAATTACAAGAAGTGATTTTGTACAAAATCAAAGTAGCAATGATAATACAGAGGACATTAAACTCAAACTCAAAGCATGTAACTCTGATATAGAAAATTATAAGGACAATATCATTGGGAAGGAAAGTAAGTGTCAAAAGTGTTGCTGCGTTATATCGTGAAAACGCAAAATCTTCACACATGTTCCTTATTTAACCTTCGTATATTGTAGTCATGATTCTCGGTTTCCTCGAAATGAGAAACTATCGCAAGAACGAAGTCGAAGAAATCAATTATTAAGATTTACTTTATAAGAGATAAGAAATAAGAAGCAAGGAAATAGCTATATTTTTTGAACACTTAAAATATGCTGCTGACGCTCTATCCGATAGCATCGATTTTCTATTGTACATGCATGTTGCAAGACGTTTTCATGTTCAAAGTGTCTTCTGCATGAGCATGATACTCTAATATCGTATCACGTCAACAACTATCTTTTTAGCGTATATTCAAACGATATAGTTACGTACTATAAATTTTCATATTCTAGATGCGCAGTTGAATAAGCAGTATATCATTGTTACGTAGTGATATGTTACGTTATATGATGTAGAGTTTTAATGAGTCGGAATATCCAGATGACTTTGTCAACGTTAAGCAGTGTTACCAGTATATGTAATAGATACGTAAAAATCCCTAACGATTACGTTGTCCCATTTCGTTATTAATTTATTAAATAAGTTTTCCAGTCAAGTATGTATCGGGCGTCACTCGAGAAAGTTATTATCTTGTAATTTTTCGTAATCTTTTATTACAATGTTTTTTTTGTTACAATGACTTAATTTTCGACCGTCTCGATTTTATCTCTTTGTTCACGTTTACGTTCTATTGCTATCGCAAGAATTCCACTCACAGCATTTTCAGCGTACAAGAACACGTGTGCTTCTATGTGCATCGTAACCCTTGCCAAATTTACTGTGTCCTATATGATAGAATATTAGAAACGTACGTGTAGACGCGACACGCACGTAGTCCATTATTTGGACTCGACTGCCAAAGTTAGTTTCGTTTTAGTTAATAGAAAAGAAGATATTAACTTATACGGTAAAATTGTTAGTCATATGTCTTTACGTTATACGTAATCATTCAATGCTATCTTTCCTAATTTCCTATATACGTTTCGTTACAAGTAGTTTTCTTTCTGACAATATCTACAAGTACAATTTTGTAAAAAAATGACAATGAGGTTCTTAACGTTTCCATGGAAGGTTCAAACCAATTCAAGTCGATACTGTTCAATCGTAATATAATTTGTATACAAATAAAGGTATCTGTTCCGTGTCTTGCCGAAAAAGAAATTGTACATAATACGAGAAACAGTGTTGCAATACTAATGGTCGTTTACTGTATCCTTCTACAAGAATTCAGAACTTTACGCTCATAGGTACTTAGTAAAAGATAATTTATAGCGTTTATTTTGCAAAACGAATTCCAGACCACATTTTGAATCTGATCGTAATAAATATCGCAGATTCGAACAATCGATTTATCATGCATTTGTTTCCGGTCCCATTGTGCTTACGACTTATAAAACGTTTTATTAGTAATTATTATTTTCTCCTCGCTTGTAAATATAAATTTATTTTTAATACAACCAACAGTTGCTTTTTTTATTTATATCCTTTGATTTACGTGATTACGTGTTATTGTTATTTGCACGTTGCACCGCAATGCACCCTTAATACCTTATTTTATATGGTAGAGCAGATCGAAGTAAAATCAAGAAGAAACTTTTAAAATTTCTAATCTGAAACAGTAATTGCTTAAAACAATAGAAAGAACCGTGACAGAAATTAACCTGTTTGAATTATTACGATCTCCCGCCATTTACTTTTCCCGGAGCCAACTTCACGAGGTTCCATAAGTTTGAAGTTTTATTTTTAAATAAAGCGTTAAACTCAAACAAAAAGTTTTGAACTAATACTTGAACTTCTTTCCACGAAAGAGATATATTATATGCAACTAATATTTTATAGCAATTAGAAAAATGTATAAGAGATATACGTACACATGTAGTACCTTCATCTGCTCTGCTAAGATTCCGAAACAGTTGGTCAATGATTGATTCTTGGCTGCAGACGTGATGAACGAGGCGTCCGAATCGGGTACGATGTCCAGCTTGAGCAGTCGTGAGATATTCAACAATAATAACGACAACCACAGCAACAACAATAACAACGGCGCGACTACCATCACGAGATATATTCACATTAAACACGCAGACTCGTCGGTTAAGATTTTTCGAGAAACGACCGTCTGATATTGAATTTATTATTCGTATACGGTTACCACTTACAGCCAACTATTTCACGTTATGTGAAATAACGTTTCACAAGCTTATGGTTGCAAGATATTTTAACGGTTTTACCGGCAAACTAATATTTGCGCAGATTTCGCCGCGACGCTTTCGAAATGTCCCGATAATCGAATATGTTCGATTTTGTTCGATTATCGACTTTTAGAATGTTGGTCGCGTTCAATGATCGTTCAATCGATAATCGCAGATCGCCCATGCAATCGCGTATGGATGAAGTTGCGCGATTCGTTAAATTGAGTCAAAGCAAAATACTGCAATTACGAACCGTTTTGCTGACGACGGACGTGCGACGATTGCCGCTAATACTGGAGCGTACTCTCGGTGTGAACTGCTGTTGGCCCGCGTATACGAAAAGCTTTGGGTATGTTTACACGAAACTCGATACGTTATTAGTAATTTCGAAGTTATTAATGTATTCACTGCGGATTTGATTCTCATTATATTACATATGTGTTTAATAGATACCAATTATTACGAAAAACTTTTTCATAATTTCGGGATTTTTAGTTCATGTGCCACATTCAAGTCGATACGATACGTAATCTAAAAGTGTGTACCGATTCGAATGTGCATCGTGTGCAGTGGACGTGTTAAATTCGAAATACTTCCAGTTGAAACTATACAATAGACATGTTAGAAGAGAAAAAAAGACGAGATCTTTTTGAGAATTGTTAATGTGACGAAATCGTTGGTACAATCGCGTGTATGACGATTATTGTATTTTATTCGTTAAGTGTCTTGGTGTTCCTACGCTACGTTCTTTCAGACAGTTCTTCCCAAGACTGCGAGTCTTGCAAATGATTTGTATAATTAGACGAGCAGAGATTCACGATAAAAAAAAAACGTTTCCATGAGAGATCGTTTGATGTGATATTACCGTGGTACCTCACTTTTGTTGGTTTCCATTGTTAGAGATCGCGAAAGCTGAAAGAAGAGTATTGCGCTACGATTGCTGCCAATATCAATTCGACTTCACTTTTTACAATGTGATTCAATTATAATTGATACGCGTTGTATCGTTGAATTACGTTGCAAAGAGTTAACGAGAATCATTTGCGAAGGAATAATTACGTACAAAAATGAAAAATACCTATTCCCATTTGAAATTTTGTATGTAATAATTCCATTGCAATTCTATAATGTGCACGGCATTTTCTACTCATACGAGTTCCACTGAGAAAATTCCTCGTGTCGAAATATGTATCGCCGTTTTTCTCTTATCTTTTTTTTTTTATGTTATTTTATCGCTACAGTGTTGAATAGCAGTAAGTGCATTATTTTCGACGCTCAAACAAACTATTAGTAATCTCTGATGCAATTTACTTGAAGCACTCGATTCACGATAGTATCTTAATCCGATCCAATTGGACTAAATTTGCGGGTACATTCCATTAGCGTAACCACTAGCTAGGGAACTCAAAGCTTCTGGAAAACTGTTGGCAGGTACTCGAACGTCGTTAATATAGGAAATACAAAGTTTAGACGTGGTAGATCGTATGTATTTGCACGCAAAACATATCTATATTCCTCTATCGACATGCGTACGATAAATGTACACTCGTTATAATCCCATTGCGGATGTTTGTCACTACTTAAAAATTCTTCAAATCCTTCCACTGCCTCCTGGTTACGTCATTGAATTCACATTTGTTGATGTTATATGGAAATATGTATAAGGATGTACCAACATCATAGTATCTATAAAGTATAATGGAATATGTTTATTCGTTTCGTTTGTGATTTCCATTATACTCTAAATACGATAACGCGAAAGCAATGATTCGAATGACTTAAACGCGATGCTATATTGTTATACCATACTCCCTTGCGATGAAAACTCGCCAAAACCGCACTTCTCGTTTCACACTATCAAAAACGATCATTGTCCATGTTTGTCCTGTTTGCAGAAAAGTGAAGAATATTTTAACATCTTTAACTTTGGCTCAATATATAACAATTTTTTCAAGCAAAATATTCCTTATATTACACAATCTAAATTATGAAATTATAGAAGAAGAATTTTCAATCGACAATAAGTCGAGATATAAATCATCTTTTGTAATGTCGATTCCTCCATGTTACAAGTGTTGTTTCTGACTACTAAAATGCATTATTATACACGTAGTATTATTGCAAAAGATTGAAAAATCGAACAAGGATCGTTTTTGTCATGAGGCCCTCGATTATTGCCTTCGCCTTTGGTGCAAGCGAAGGTTAGTTATTTTATATGAAGGTTTACTATATCTCGAAGAAGTCGAGACGTTTACCTACGACTGCTTTTAAATCCGTTCCATCTTACATACAATTTCGCATGTATAGCGATAGTGATAAAAGTAAGCACGAACAGCCATCGCAAGAATCGTAGAAGCTAATTGGTACCTTGAATAAGTCCTCGCGCTCATTTAACGAAAAGCTATGACATGCACTCAATTACTGTTGTAACCCTCCAATTCCCATCGCTCAGATTATGATGCAAAACATGCTAAATTTTACTAATTTTTATCTCTATTGGTGGATGAAATAACAGATTTGAAGAAATTGCTATTTTTATTAAAAGTTACTAATTTCTTACCATATTTCATTATTAGACTATGAATGTTCATTCACATTCATATTTTGATGAAAATAATCAAAAGGATGGAACGTAGATAGAAAATTGTTATGAATTAACATACTGAAATAGATGCTAAACTGCTCACTAGAGTTTTTACAGGTCATCTGAATATGCAAATTACTAATTTGCTTATATTATAGAATAAATAGAAGATGACACTTGTTGATGCTTATGGGAATTAGATGGTTATGCTACATTTTCTTGATTGTTGTGGCGATTGGTATTTGAAATGTCTGTTTTCGAAGTGTATGTCAATGATAATCGTAAGCCATTCCTTGAGAATTAGACGTAAGATAGTTAAAGGTAAAACGTACAATTCGTCGATTGGAAACTTAATGAGGTACCTGATCTGTTTTGACCAACGTATAAAGTACATTACAATTCTCGTATCTGTTATGGAGGATTTCTGGGTATTTTCTAAGTTAATGAAACGCTCGATACGATCTCAATTAAACAATATTGTATTCTACTTTGTGCAATACCTGGAAATGCATAAAACGTCGAATTGTACACTTTATCTGTAACGCAGTAATTTAACTGGATGTACGTATTAACATGTATGTAAGATTAAGGATTTGACGCTTTTACCAGACTGGTTTTAGGATCTTCCGCGCGGGCAAGTTTTTCGAGAAGATTTTTAAAAGAATTGTCACATACGTTTAATTATCTTGTCATCGACAAAAATCGATGATTTGTGCTTTTCTATATCTTCATAGTTTACAAGCTAGTTGTTTACAAGCTAGTAAAAAAAAAAGAAAGAGTGTGTGTAATCGAAATGGCAAAATTAATAAATAGGTAAAAAGTTGAAGTCAACAAATGATAATTAAGATTAGATTGAAATGCAAAGTACGCTATCGAAATTCTTGCTTGCTCTGATGTTTTATGAGATGTTTTAAGAGAAACATTATTTCTTCCGTCTTTCGACGGCAGGTAAACGTTGTACTTTTATAAATATGAATGTACTTATATTTTGTACTGACAGTACCTTGCAAAAATATAATATGTTAAATAATGAGATTACATGTGCATGTATGATGTACGTTACGAATAAACGTTATATAATAGGAATACTTTTGACTTGAAAAGTGACCAAAATCTACTGACGAAATTAAATGATGGTTATGTTGTTTTGTTGAGTCAAATGTATATTATGTATATTGTCATATTTACTTCATGTATTAGTATAGAAAAAGAAAAATAAAATTATCGTTCTACAATATGTGCGTGCACACGTATTTTCCGTTTTAAAATAATACGTATGTCTTGCAAAGTACATTAAAGTAATCGATTCAGCTGATTTAGAATAGGATAGGATTTGTCAAAGCAAAAAATATGTTCTATATTCTATATCTTTTTATATTTCAGAATTCATTCACATAAATTTATTTGTACCTCATTTCAACTCCGTCATGTATAATAATTATATGTTTATTTAAATTAACGTAACAAAGCATTTAATTGTTCTTTTAAGGTTGGTACCTCAATTCATGTAACCTAAAAACGATGTTAATGTGCATGCATTGACTATAGTTAGCACGCCGCTGATTTTAATATCACAGTGTGAAGAAAGACAAAAGCCGGGAAGAAGTACATATCTATAATTGTGGAAATAATTTATCATTAGTATTCTTTAAAAGAAAAAACAATCTAAAAATGAGTAAGGCGCATCCTCCAGAGCTTAAAAAGTAGGTGTAATATATAAATCTTTTAGTATATGTGTAAAGGTTATAAAAATTTTAATTTTCTTTCTTAATTTTTAAGATTATTTGAATTTTAATTTTTGTATATTGTAAATGTAACAAAGCGT
Source organism: Bombus soroeensis (assembly GCA_014737365.1). Lineage (NCBI taxonomy): Eukaryota > Metazoa > Arthropoda > Insecta > Hymenoptera > Apidae > Bombus > Bombus soroeensis. Next base: position 390,075 of record JACXIL010000165.1, on the reverse strand, counting down.
AACAAAATTTTATTTTTATTTTTTAGATACATGGATAAAAGATTATCACGTGAGTATATAAGTATATCTTAAATATTATTGGTTATGCAGTTATGTTTATACGCAATATTTTGTTATTGGAGTCATAATATCGTATATTATATTTATTGATGTTATTTCTTCAAAATGTATTCTTTTCATTAGTAAAACTCAATGGAGGAAGGCATGTTATTGGAATTTTACGTGGCTTTGATCCGTTTATGAACATGGTTATAGATGAAAGTGTCGAAGAATGCAAAGATGGTACAAAGAACAATATTGGTATGGTGGTAAGTTAGTGAGTTCTTTTTGTGGTGACAAATGAAATTCTGTTGAATTAATGAATTCATCTTATCATTTTAGGTAATACGTGGAAATAGTGTAATAATGTTAGAGGCTTTAGACAGGATATGAATTGAAATATTAAAAATATAAAAATGTAATATGTATTATTAAAGAAATAACTAAACTTTTTATATCATACACAATATTAATATCATATTTATTCAGCCTTTGAAATATAATTCTTGACCAGTATTCTCAATTTGAAAAGGCAATTATTTTGAATAAATAGTTTTCATATTAAATAGTGATTTATTCTTTTAAAACCTTTTATATAAATACAATACAACAGACAATTTTTTATGACATATTTTGCTCAGAATATATTTTATTTGATATACCATTTCAGTGATTTTTATGATTTCAAAAATAATTTGTTTAATATCCTTCATTAATAACACCATTTCTTTGCACAATTGTGAAACATTTAAATTCTATTTTCACTATTACATCGAATTTTGTACACTGAGTATTATGAATATTAAATGCACATATAATTTTCTTTATTACACTTATATTGAAGTAAAAGTGTTCTGTTTAACTACACAATTTATTATAATTATTTATATTAAAATTGTATTTTTTATTGTCAGTTAAAGATAATAGAACGAATTAATTAAATTAATGTTGTTTATAATCAACATTTATTTTTCTGAATTAACTGTCTTATTTATATAAGGAACATTAAAATTTTGAAGGCACATGATATTCATTTTCATTACCAAGGAACTATATCTTTGCAAAATATTTCGTCTATTCTTCTGTTAACATTTACTAAAATCTCAACATAAATTACGAAGCTCAAATTAGCTTCTATAACGATATAAAAATTTTAAATTCTTTCATATTGGTATCCTATTCTAAATACTAAGTTTATTCAATAGCAAGGAAATATTTACGCGTTTAAAAGTGAAAAATAATTTAATAAAAAAAAGTATAGATAAATATCTATTGTATATTAATTTTAGTCTATGTGAATGAATACTTTCAACTAAGCAACTTATTTGAAAATAAAAGGAACACAACATAACTTATATGTATCTACGTATTAGAAATGGCATTTAACTTTCTTTCCATATAAAATACTCTTACATTTAATAACAAATTTTCTAGTTCTAAAATATACACGTCATTCTTTTCTGTTGAATTATTCTTTTGTGCGTTTTAAGATATGTCTATCTTATTTTCGTCCACGTGCATAATCATAGTTTTATTTCAGTGTATGAAAAGTTATTATTGTGCTTAAAGTTATATTAAATATGCAGTTAAGGACGATACATTTTTAGATAATTTGAAAAGAAGTTATAGTGGAAAGATGGCCATATATCACAGTTTGAAAGATTTCATAATATTATATATATATATAATCTTCTTCGACTTTTGTAATCGTTCTCATTTAAAAAATATTAAATTTGTTCAGTCATATAATACATTTTTCTATAATATTCATTNTAAATAAAGTAAATATGCTTTCATAAATAAACCAAATATATATCAAGCGATTTTTCTTTCCCGTTTGTCTTATAGAATTTAAGAATATTGCAATAATTTTTTCAGAAATTAAAATAAACAATTATATAAAACATATGTACGTTTGTACAATGCAACATAAAATTTTTTCCTAAAAGATTAACATTTGATTACCTATAGTATTTAAGCACGTTTTACGCATATTTTTGCAAATTAACTTACTCGAAATTTATAACAGACGTATTTTTACTCTAAACAATTGTTTCTTTGTTTCAATGAGTTGCTAATCTGGAATGATTTATACTTCATGACGTAGTTCTGTTTTGATATTTTTGACAATATCTTGAGTAGGCATAATAATATATCCATTTGTTTTATCTTCTTTTCTTACTTCTTGTTGTATGTCAAGGTTGCTTGTCTCTATAACATTAGAAGGAATTTTTACAATATCTGTTCTTATATCTTCATTATATTTTTGTCTGTGATATTTTAAGTGATCAACAAATGCATATACACTACATGTGTACATATAATCTAAATACTTACGTGAATCTTCAGTAATTTGCTGATTACATATACTAGGACTAATGCTTTGACTCTTATGATCATTCGATATATGTTTCTTCATATCATATCGATTACTAAATAATCGTTTACATATTTTGCAGGTGAACCGGTTTTCACCTGTATGCATAGCAACATGCATTTTGAAATACCAATCTGTACTGAAGTTTTTAAGACAATAGTCACATTTGAAAACTTTCTTTTTTCGTTTCTTTTTTACTATTTTCTTCTTTTTCCGTGATGCTGTTTTTGAATTAGTTGATAATTCAACTTTTGGCACAAGTGCTAAATGTTGAATAGATTGTGAATTTGTTATAGTTAACGATGGTGCTGTATCATCTGGCATGATACAAAACTTTGGTATACCCTGTGTTTGGTGCAGTAAGGATGGTTCTGTTATTAAGTTAGTTATAGGTACAACACGTATAGGTGTTAACAATGGTTTAGGCTGAATGGGTGTTGTGACAATTTGTGAGTGTGACAAGAGTAATTCATTTATTGGTATTGGATGTGTATTAGCTTGTGTTGTAAATGTAATATAATGATTTTGAGGTAAAGAAGCTGTACTGGTTGTTGTTACGAATGATCTAGTTAAGGCTTCTGATACAGCTAATTGTATGGGATTAGATATACTATTTTCATTAGAACACTGTGTTTTGCCAAGGACTATACTTTGTTGTGGTAATACAATTGGTATACTGGATAAAAGTTTTCCAAAAACATTATTTACATTATTTATTTGTGAAGTAGATTGTTTTGTGGACATAGAATTTATAGTAATTGTTGTTGTTGTTGTTGTTGTTGTTGTTGTTGGTGGTGGTGGTGCTGGTGAAGGTGGTGGTGGTGGTTGTGAAGGAGGTGGTTGTTGTTGCTGTAAGGGAACTGATTTTGGAATAATAATTATTTCTTTGTTATTTTTTAAAGTTTCCATTGCAAGGCTATAGCCTGTAATAGGATCTGTATAATCATTTCTCTTCATTTTAGAAGCTTCAATTATTTGAATTTCTCGTTCTCTCATTCTTTCTTTTAATATTTTGGCACTGCTTGTCTCATTATGCCTGTATTCATTTTTCCTTATACAATTTTTGTGATATATACGAGATCTTTGTGTTTGTAACATAATACCACAAATATCACAAGCTATTGATTGATTACATCTATTTAGTCTAATTATAGCTCTGCGACAACGATCATGATCAATGCTTAATGCATCACACATTTTATTTTCACAATGTTTTGAAACAGGTGCATCTATTTCACTTTCCTCTATATTAATAGCTAACATAGGTGATGATCCATCACGGTCTACATATTGTTGTACTATCACATCGCATATAATATTTTCACAAGGTTCATAATGACCACAAGGTTTTCTTTCTCTTGTAACAGGAACTAATGTAACTTCTGATTTACCATGCTTCTTGGAAGGTAAGAAATTTGTATCTTCTGTATTTTCCTCTTGATTTGTCTGTAAAGGTATTACTGACAACTCTGACTGTTTTGTTCTATTTACATTTGAATCTACATTATGTATTTTGTTTGTTAAAACATTATCGTTGGAGACAGATGTTGCATTTATTTTTAAAGGTATCCTTTTAACAATAATATTTGGTTGATTGAGTAATCTTTTTACTGGATCTGATTGTAACACCTATTGTAAAATAATAAAATGAAAATATAATGTAACAAAAATACACAAATATCGTAAACGTCAAACTTACATCAGATAGAGTAGTAGTGAAATCTGATGGACACATTCTTGATGTATTTATCGGAGTGCAAATAAGCTTCGGTAACGAGGTATGGGCCATTTTTACTGTATAAAAATATACAATTTTGCAATCTCCTGTAAAGTACGATTAATTCCTCTCGTCGTGTAACAATTCCGTAAATACTTGAATTACAACATTACGTCACATACGTGTACACTTTGTTTTGTAACACAGACGCGAAACTCAAAATAAGCTGCCAAGCATTAAATGTCGTTACAATTTCATGTGTGAAATGTTATGCAAAATTTTTCTAACATTCCATATAGTTGTTAGGTTATCGGTTCCTCGACAAATCACAATAGCGTACTCTAATATAGAAAGATACATAATGTTTGGAATAGTACGATAACATTTGGCAACGAAACACTCACAAGTTTCTTAGATTATTGTCACTGACAGCGATCAATAAACGAGTAATTCAACACTCCCGCGACTCATAAATTTATGATCGCGTCAAATCGAATGTTTCATCGTGACACATTAAATATAGAGAAACTTAATTTTTTTTTATATAGTGCCAATCTTGATGCGTATAATAAACATATTTTGCCTGAACGACCACGATAACGAAGAAAAAGGTAGGTTTAAATTTTTCCAAGGACAATGATGTTTACAGCATTATAATGAAGCTTATTGACAAAATTCATTTCTTTGTATACTACGGGTCTGCACAAACGATTCCTATTGGAGGGAAACGATACAAGGGGAAAATGCCTCTCACTCGAGATACTTTAATTTTTCGACATTTATATCTTTTTTTATGTTCATTATCTACTATCTGCTTTACGCAAATAAAAACCGAAAGTTCATTTGACAATATATAATTATTTAACTCCTTTATCTTTCATTTTTAATTGATCGAAAGATTTGAATTTTATTTGCGCTATTAATAATAGAAGCATATTGCTTCGCACCCTTTGCATTAAAGTAAATAATAAATAGCAACATAAAGCTCAGTTATCCATTCAGTTCTATTTATGAATGAATACAAAATATAAACAGAATTAGGTAGAAAATAGTAAATCTTTTATATCGAAAATTCTTTAGCCTATGTTATAACGCTTGTAAGCATACACAGATTGTGCGATTTTATTATTATAGTATAATCACCTACCTCTTTATTGGTCCGTCGTTAATGACAGATAAAACGCATGCATGGAATAAAGAATTTATTGTAACGTTACTATGCATTAGGAAATGTACAAGTTATGAGACAACGTTTAAGTAGTTACGATAACGTACATCTTGGCCCTTTAACACGTGGAACGTAACTTATCTTTGGTATTGAACGGATAATGCAACGATGTCTGTTAACTCTAGCTGCAAGTCATCTTTAGTAAACAATATTGTTTAACAAATCTAAATGTTGTATGTAAAAAAGGAATCGTACGCCTAAATATGGTAATCTTATCTATCAGTTATGGCCAAGTTTCTGTCGAAGGGCGTTATTTTCTATTTTACAGTCGTATGCCGTGCAAAACGTCTGATTGTCTTTACACTGGAGCCATACATACGACATCATTGCGTGGAAAGAAAAAGAGAAGCGATAAACAACTATAAACGATGCCCGAACGAATAATAGTCATTGAAAAGCTTTATTGAACTTAAGTTGCGGTCCCTAAAATGCTTTAATTAATACATCGAAGCGACTGTACATAGGAACTGTATAAATTAAAACATCGCAAGCGACGTACAAGCGAACAACCTTATACACGAGAAACGTACATAGCGAAAGATAGCTTTGTTGAAATAATAAATGCACAAACATGCTACAACCGTATCGTTCAATAAAACCTTTTCTTCCGTCGTTTTATTTTTTTTTTTTTTTTTTTTTTTTTTTTTTTTTTTTTTTTGGTTCTTCTTTATACAGGAGAACTCTTTTACGCTTTACAGCAGATCGAACGAGACACCGTGAAGAAGCTAAATGCTGAAGTCGCATGTATGCGTTTAAAGATAGTTCGCGAATTATAACTTAGCGAGCACGAAGGTACATTGTACAAAATGTTACTTATACCTATTACATTATAAACATATTTACATCGATCAGTCAAATAAATATTTCATCTTAGTCTTTGCGTATTTAACGATGCTAAGTAATTAGCTATCGAACAGCAACGTCCGAATTTCTTAGTATCTTACTATAATATGCAAAGAATTCGTGCGAAAGTAAAAGAACAATCGTAGTGGCGGTGATGCATTGAACGAAATATCTCTACCATTGTACTCTAGTGTACCTTTTTATCGTAGAAGAAATTCTGCCTCGTTTTCAAATACGGCGTTAAAACCCTAGCAGACACTACCGTTTAAGCTCTTTTAGCTAAATCGCGCCTAAATTTTGATTCGCATTAGAATCTCGAAGGTACGATCGCACTCGTGAAAACGGACTTTAACGACGACGCTTAGTTAGTCTTTGGAAAGAGCTACTGTTCCATAGAGTTTTTTCTTTTTTTTTTTTATCTTTCTTGGATATGGTTTTCCTTTCGAAACTAATCTTTGTCCTCTTGAAAATTTCTTATATTCTCGAAGTTTCACAATGTTTTCTTTTTCTTCGCGTGAGACGATATTATAAAATGATAGATTTGGTCGCATCTATAATCTGCTACTTATAATAATGTACGATACGATGTTTCTGTATTACCTCTCGTTACATGTATATCACAGAGTTCAATATAATTTCTTACGCGTTCCTTTTGCGGTATCGAGCGAAACTTTTGAAAATAATTGTTGCTTATTCTGTTCATTTCGTTTTACAAAATGCTCTTAAGATAAATATCCTCGACGATCGTTAATGTTTCGCGTACATCCGAATATTACGATATAATGGATAATTTCTACAAAAAATATTAGAATTTTTAAGTAACTACTATTTACAGCGATAATATTGCGTCGCGCGTCTCGCGGTCGGTACAACCTAATTTCAGTATTCTGACAGTAAATACAAGTTAGCGTGGCTTTCGATCAACCAATTCTTTCATTCGATTTCCCGAACGAACAGTTGATCATTGTACTATTACGACTCCACTTCTTCGTGGCTGGTCATTTAAATAAAATAATATCGTAGAAATATTTGAACAGAAGTATTCATAAGTTCTCATCCGAATGATCGATAGACTAGAATATTTTAAATAAATCCTACATACTTCTTTTTTATGATTGGCCACCTATTCGTCCATCCGAGCTGTCTTGCACAATTAAACCATTAGTGAAATTTTACAAGCTACAAGTTACAAGTTGCCACTACCAATAAATACGCTTGAATAATATTAACAAGTTGCTAATGGAACGAATGTAAGTTTCCAAATAAATCTGACAAATCAAAGACCACACGGGAAAACATGATAAGCCTATCTTAACATCGCTTGGTGATATTTTAACACGACTTGGAAAGGAAAACGATTTGCTATGCGCCGACCATATCATTACATATTATCTCTTAAAGGTAACGAAAAAAACGACAAGTTTTGTAGAAAATCAACCGAATAACTAATGTAATGACAAATAATATTTTTAACATATTCCAGAATCGACACATACAATCTCTAAATCAAATGAAAAAAAAGACAGTTTAGGTAATATAGGATTAGTCGTGATAACATACAGATTTCCTATAGATTTATCATGTTTGTTCTCTGTAGTCTTCGATTACAAAATACCTGATCACCTTATTTGATGGAGAATTATAAAACGATACAAGATAAGTTTACATCCTATAACGTGTGACTTGTCAATTTACTAATATTATTAGTCGGTATATTACTGTGCAAGTGTGCTCTGATCGCTTATTTCTTAACGCCCGAAGTTTCAGTCTTGCCGACTGTACGTTGTGTTTTATGTACATTGGGTATCGTTCTTGGCGCGTTAACGTTCTTATTTGCCTCGAACTTCTGTTGAAGGGAGGCCACATTCGATTTACTGCTCGCTGCTCTTTGCACCGGGTTCGTCTTCGCCCCTGAATCTTTCGTCTCCGTCTTTTGATTCGGCTTTGATTGTGCGCTTTTGGTAGCCGATTCCTTAGCGGATAACGATTTAGTCACGCTCGTGTTACCAGTTGGAGACTTCTTTTTCTCCGCGAGACTAGTTCCTTTGGACGCAATGTTCAATGGCTTAATCGGGGTGGCGGGTGCTTTCGTAGTACTACCTCGCGACAATGTCGGCGTTTTCTGAACGTTTTTCGACTGAAAGTTAAGCTTTGCATTGTTTCCTACAACGTCCGGCGACTTTGTACTGATTTGATTAGAATTTGAACAGCTCGACACTAAGTCCGGACTGTTAAACTTTCCCCCGTTATCCTTAGGACTACAAGGCACAGTTTTCAGAGATAATCTATTAACGTTCGTGTGAGAATCCTGCTTCTCTAGGCTACCGTTTGATTGATTCGCATTGCCACCCTTTGTATCCGAATTTTGCCCGGTTGAGTCCACGCTCGCATTCGAACCCTGCTTCTTTAAACTACTGTCAGAATACTGTTTAGACTTGGACGCGGTGTCCAGAGCTTGTCTGGCGCCGGAGTTCGCGTCCTTCGTGATCGAACCTTTCGCGATGTTCGGCGGAGTCTTGGTTCTTCCAAGAGGCGGTTTCAACGGCTCTTTGCTGTCGTTTGTCCCTTCGTCGCTTTTCGAGTGCGTAACAGTTCGTTGAGTGGGTCGAGTCTTCATCGACATGATCGGTTTTCGAGGCCCCGCGTCCTCTGCTGTGCTTTTCATCCCCAGTTCCTTCGATATCTCGTCGTTTAGATTCGGATTCGCTAGATTCAGCGACAACAGTTTCCCTTTGTTAGGCTTGTTAGCATCGGCAATTTTCTCGGGCTCCTGTTGTGGCACGTTTAACGCTGATGGATTCAGGTAACCCGAGCTCGTCGTGGAACTGGACGAGTTAAACTTTCCAGACGCGGAATTGGAATAAATGCTGCCCGGTGATTTGTAGTGACTCGAGTTCATGTAGGTGCCAAGAGAATTGTTGTAACCCAAGTCCTCGGTATTTTTCGACGCATCCTCGTTCTCTTGCGCTTTTCTGGCTAGAGTAGCGGTGGAATATATGGAGTCAAAGTTTCTGTTTGATATCTCTGACACGATCTCCGATAACAGGCCCATCGTTTCCAATCCGCCGGAATTGGCCGTGGGATCGACGCGTTTCGGTAATTTGTATTCGTTGTCGATCTGTTTTTCCGATTCCATGTTCTTCCTGCTCTTTTCAGGCAGAGTCTCCTCTATGACCGCGTATATATTGTCGTTGGTGGGTGACTCTTCTGTTATTTTGGTCAGCGACGACTCGCTGACGAGGTTCATGCAATCGTCGTACGCGTTGTCCACGACCTTCTGCGGGTTCTTCACTTGCGGTGTCTGATATCCAGGCAGTCCAGGGATCTTCCCACTTTCGTTCATCTTGTCGGTCGTTGTAGGAATAGGAGGTCCCGGTGGAGGAGCCGTAGGCCTTGTGCTCGCAGGGATGCTGGTGGGTCTTTTAACCGGTGTCGTCTGTCGCATCGATCCAAACGTCTGAATCGCAGGTCTCGGAGTGATCTTGCTGTCTCTCATGGACTGGGCGCGCAACACGACGTTCTTTTTCTCCGCATCGGCCGCGGGGATCACAGGAATCGCTGGTGTAGGAATTTCGATCTCTTTTTGAGGGATGGGATTGGAAATCTCCAAGTTTCTCAAAATTTCTTTATCTATCACTTTGTTCGCTTTATGATGGTGTATTCTGGGCAGAGAATTCGTTGTCTTCTCGTCCTTCTGTGACATCTGCAGGCTACCTTTCATGATACCAGAATTGGGTCGAAGCATCGAGGCGATTCTATTTAAAGTGCTGCCCTTCTCTGGCTTCTTTTCAGCCTCTGGCATCAGTAAATTGGTTAAAGGTGTACTGCTTGGTCTCTGTGGCTTTTGAATGTCAGCGGAGATCGGCGGAGCCGGTGCTGGTCTCGTTGGACCGTCTATAGTAGACTTGCTAGAAATTTTAGGAGCCACTAGCTCCACCGATGTGCACGTAGTTGCAGCCAATACCGGGCTGCTGATCAGAGGACGAGCTGTACATCCTGGATTCAGTGGAGGCAGAATTGGTGCGGTTGACTGCACCTCGTTGAAACTGGTAGTGGAACTGAGCAGCGAACTGCGCGCTGGATTGCACTTGGGAACTGTCTTGATGTTAGTCTTAATAGCTACAGTTGGAATCGTGGGCGGAGGAGGTGCTGGCTTAGTCGGCTCGGGACTCTTCGGTTGATTTTTTATCGGCGTGATCGTGAAACCTTTGAACTGGCCGAACAAATTATTGTTGTAACGCTCGTCGGTATCCGCTTTCGGCAACAAACTCGCGCACGCTGGATCCTGACTGAGACTAGAATCGATCGTTTCGATGTTACGAGGCAAGGGACTGGAACGATCGATCGTTTTGATGGACAGTCCGTTGTGGCCACGATCGGTCCTGAAATTTTAAGCACAATCGTAAGCTGGAGGGAATCGAGGTGTTTAAAGCACATGCTACAGCAACCAAACCAAGGTTCTGATTTCTTAGAAATTTCGTAGCCTGATCGCGGAACGATGCAATCAACACATGCAGCTTTAGAGAAGGAAACAAACTCGTGCGCAACAAACGCAGTCATTTAGATTCAGAAATCTTTCGAACGCATGCAAACCGCGAGAAAGTTGCAGGGAAAGTTAGTCAAAGATTAAAGTGTTAGTAGCAAGCCCTCTGGAGGAAGGAAATTCTTGATTACATAAGAAAATTCTGTAGATTTTGTATGAAACACTACGTTTATTCAATAAACTTATACAATTGATCCGTTTCAAGTATGAGCAATTTCGATACGAGAACGACGAGGGAAGAGTATTTTAAGTCATACTTTCTGCTTTTTACAGGAGAGCCATTTTAAGATTCATTGCATTCTCAATCAATCCACAGCCTATCTTTTTTCTTCGTTTTTGGATTAGATATGTGTTCGTCTTTAAATTTAATATTTTCTTTAGATATGCTCTCGAATTTCCTTTTGTTTTTTTTTTTTCTTTACAATATTTCCTATATTTATTACCTCGTCTTAAAAGTCTTACGTCTTTACATTCGACAGATGTTCCATCTCAATTATATGCATCACGTTCAAATATTATCTTTCAGTCGTCAAGTGGCATGAAAATCAGAAAGTCAACGAAAAACAGCTTCTCGTGTTTACCCCGTGTGATTTTTATTTTTAGGATATTGAAAATATATCTGAATGATCTGAATGATTTTTAAAAAGTAATCAAACGTCGAGCTCTGTTATATATAAGTTATTCAATCGAGAGTCATTATGAATGTTGAGTCACCCCGTTAATACTGATTTATCGACTCCATTGTAAATGAGTCGTTCAGTAATCTTAAAATGCAAAAGCCATCGAAGAGAAACTCATACATGCTCATGCTCGTATAACATTCATTTTCTATGCATGCTCTAAATCACGGTTCTCAACTTTTCCCTGGAACGTGTTTTTTCCATTCGTCAAGATATTAATTGAATAAATAATTAGGCCAACGACTAGCCATAGATGCTTATTCACGTTGATCGAGTCAGTAGAGAGCCGTTTTTGTTCTATTATTTTATTATCACCCAGTTTTTGGTAATACTACCACATGACGTAATATGCGTCCTTTAAATGCATTTACATATAATAGTTGAAAATTATATTACGTCATATATACTTTTATTTATTAACTTATGTATATATCATTGCTTGAGCATGAAATAACGATAGTAAGCGAAGATTACAGAAAAAAAACACGATAAGTATACTTCTCTGATTTTCTGATGTTTACATTACCTTGTGATAATGAATAATTGAAAATGAAATCAACCTTATTAGATTCAAACATGTAGGTGTAAGGAATATCTTAAAACAACTGTGAAATTGACCAAAAGTTTTATGAAAATCAGATACCTAATTAGTCAGGCAAATAATATTTTAAATACTTTAATGTCTTTAATATTTGAATAGTATAAAGAGCAATATTGTCTAAATTTTGAAGAGTACGAAAAACCGCATGGAAAAATGTCTAATTGGAAAACCAAAGGAAAATATAGTTTGGTATTGTTTGACGACATTCTTGTCTTATCGTGTTCTTACTCTATAGTCTCCAAATGAATAAATAAATCACTTATACGCGAAATATCTATTCGCTTCGATATTTACGTTACAAATAAAAAATTATATCCTTTCGTTCGACTATATTATTTATAAAAATATAATTGGAATAACGTTTAAAAGGTGCACAACAAACGTGCTACGGCAGGACTTTTTCTTACGAGTTGCGCGGTGCCCGGAGATTTGACAAATTAAATACATGAATCCTTAAAGGAAGAAGCTCTGCGAGTAGAATAGAGTATTCGTTGTTTACCACAACAGAATTGTTACAACATAAAAATCACAGCGTACTTCTTAAAGTCGTTTTGACAACGATAAGAATTAAATTGCATTAACCGCCACCGCTATTCTCAACCCTGTACGGCATAATGCAAAGGTCATAGCTTTTATGAGAAAATTTTGCTGCGACCTTCGCACTAAAAAATATATTCTATACTATGCGTGAATATAGTAAAGTGGGAGAAAAAAAAAAAAATAAAGGGCTATATCTACGTAATAAGGTTTAAGAAAATTTTGAAAGAAGATTTTCAACGGGTGTCCGCAAGATATAGGAAAAAGATCATATCTTTGGCTTTAAACTTTGTGCTGGGGCCGGTGGGGGTGGCGGTTTTTTGTTATAGAAGGGTGCAGGTGCCTTCGAATATGGTTTCCCATCGGGCAGCAACGGTTCACCTGTCTTTGGCGTAACGCCAACACTACCGCTTGAGCTTTCGTTTAAATGCTCGAACTTTACTTCCGTTTTAAGCGTGAGCCCTTTGATATTCTTCGTGGGCTTTTTCTGCATCTGCTGAATACGTTCCGCTATTTTCGTGCCTAATTCCGTCCTAATGGAATTTTTCCTTGCCTGACCTTCTACAGACGAAGGCTGAGCAGATTGATCGGATTCAGAGATGTCAGGTTTCTTATTACTCACACTCTGATCCATATTGCTAAGCAACATCGACTTTCTCTTCGCGATGCTGTTGCTGCAGTTAATAGCGTCTGGGTTAGTAGTTGATATCAGATCGGTTTTAGTTATCTGAAGCTTCTCTTTCGGCGGCAGATTGTCGCTGATCGTAAATATTCTATCTGAGTTACGAGAATTCTCTCGTCGAGGTGAAAAGAAAATGACCACCCTTTCGTAAAAGTTTTTACCGAGCCTGTGACTCGAATTCGCCCTGCGAGCACCGCGCGACGAAAAGGCATGCGGTTTGCATTTCTCTGTAACACGGTCGAGACTAGATACGTACGTTGACATCATGCTCTTCTTCCAGTGCTGGCCAGGATTTCTCACGTACCAAACACCGAACGAGGACAGAGCGATCATCGGTACGATCCCCAAAAAGATAATGTACAGGGCCATTATGAAGTCGTTCCTCGCTGTAACAAATACACGATACGAAACAAATTAGTTTTCATGGGTGGTAAGGTCGATGATATTGTGCTCGGTCGCGATAAATTGAATAAAATTGATTCACCATTCGGATCCTCCGCCGGACCGCTGTCCTCGGAGCCGCCCACGCCAGGTTGAGTACAGTCAGGTGGCCGGAAGCCACGATTGCAATGACAATGGCCCAGACTATTGCACACTCCGTTGCCTCCGCAATTATTAGGACATGCTTTCCCTCCGGATACGGAAGCACGCAAATCGGCTACCGGCATACATTTCTGATTCACGCACATCTAAATCGAAATCACGAAATTTCAGCGTTACAATTCACGTTGGAAAATATTTTATAGTACAGTCTTCGGTAGCCGAACTTTCACTACGCTCTAATATTCCAATTTTCTGCTGTTTAAACTTTCTTTTATCTGGACTGAATATCTACTAGTAACAGACACCATTTTGCAATGCTCTTGTAATTACAAATATTGTTATTACATGTATGAGACGTGTTCTTGTATATGAGAAATAGAGGGGAGGAATATGACAAGTCACATCTTTTGTCTTTTGTAGGAGACTAATTTTTGAATTCAATACATCTTCAACTGGTTTCATATCATAAAAATTGTTCTCTGATTTAGGACTTAAATATATGCCTTTGCTGTCTATACATCCTTAAATATTTTGAAGGTACTTATTTTCATAATATTAGTTATTCTGTTACTTTTATATAAAATTGCTCGTCGTATTATAAGTTCTCTATTACCTTTCCAGGTGCACACTTTGCGCCATCTGGAGAGAGACCAGGATCCACCTGATTCAATCCTAGGTCCACAATAGCCGAACGACAGGGTATGATCTTCCCTCCGGTGTTGATAAACGAATGGCTGAGAATCGCCACGGATTCCATACCGAATTCTAGTCTTTCGTTCAGGTGCTTACAATGTAGCATTCCACACAAAAGATTTCTAAAATAAAGGAGAAACCAAGTTCCATTATTACCGATACAGTCCATACTCTCTTCCTTACTTACAGACATTCTATAGAGATATCTTATTTATTTCGTTTCGAGTCACAAGAAAAGCGTAGTCCTATTATGCTTTTCTTTTTCCTTTTCCGTGCCACTTGTGTTTTAAAAGAGAACAGACCTCGCTTTTCTTCCATCTCCAAACGAAACAAATAAGACATTTTAATGAAGAACGTAACATAATTCTACCAAAAGCTGGAGGAAATAAAAATCATCTTGTCTTACTCGTCGGTACACTTGACGTAGCTAGACTCGATTCGATTGTAGCCACAATTGCCATGCTTCGTGCCTTTATTGTTCATGTCATAGCACTGTGCGTCGGAAGAGGTTCCAGTAGGTCCCCATAGCAGCTTACATTGGTCATTATGAGTTCTGCAAGAGCCCTGGTAGCAGAACGCTTTTCCCATGCTGCATGGTTCGCCGTCCATCTTAAACACGTCCACGGGACAATATTCGCTCTGGCCAGTGCAATATTCCGGCAAATCGCATTCGTGCTCGGCGCTTCTGCATTCGGTGCCCGCTGATTTCGGTCTGCAAGTTTTTAAATCGCAACATTCGCCGGTGGCGCAGCTCGCATTACTATGCAACATGCAGGTGGTCACGTTGCAACAGGGATTGTCGCAGTTCTCTTTCAGGCCACAGTCGCACTGTTCCCCGGGTTCCACGAACCCGTTACCACAAATCGGGCTATCGAACAGCTTCTGCGGTTTGTTCCTCAAACAATAATCCATGCCGTGCTCGAACGCCAGAGCCAGATGCTCCAGAGAACAAGTGGACCAGTGCGTTGGTCCCGACGAGCCGCTCGACGATGCCATGATGCATCTGTAATCAGATGCAATCGAGCGTGTTTAGACCCCGATGTTACTCTAGCGAAAATGACGGTAATCGTAATGACGCCATCCTGCGAATGCAGATCGATGGCCTTGTTTCACAGAGGACCGACGAAAGACCGTGGGATCACGGGGTTCGAACAGATAATGTACCATACTCGTTGCCTGATTGACTCGTCTCTTTTTACTTAAATTTTTCTATCGCTGTTAAGACCCATTGGCGTCGTTTCCACGTTACTCGCCCTAACGTATAGTGCGCGGAATAAAAGAAAATTGGCCACGTTTCAACGTACGAGCCATTGGTCAACCGTGTAAATTGAAAAGTACAGAGAGCGATGTTAGGAACAGTGTTGCGAATACTTGAAAATTTACTTTGGAATTGACTATTATTTATGTGGTTTTAAGAGTAGGTCGTTCGTTTCTCGAAAACGAAAGAGAATCTCATTCTGATCGTGTATTTATTTGATGAAACTAAAGAAATAAAAAGCCAAGTTGCGGCTTCTGAATTCAAAGAACAAGGAAAAGACAACTCTTCTTGCGGAGCAGTAACAGGCTGTCGATGTTTATGTTTCGTAGGAAATTTAAAGCTACAAGAATACGTGGAACGTAAGTTGATGGTAAGCAAAAATATATAAAATATACAAGGTAGTTTTTGTTTTTTAACAAGCAATAAATAACAATCGAAATGAACTCACTTTTCTTCGGGACACTCGCAATCAGCCGAGTCGTGTTCCATACCGAAATTGTGACCCATTTCATGAGCGACAGTAGCTGCTACTAATCCCACGACGTTCGAGTGATCCATCGAGACACCACCGGAGAATTCGTACGTACATATTGGTCCCTTGAGCGCTTTTCCAACTACGCCTCCTTCGAAAGTGATTCGGCTAAAAATATATTTTATATTTTTATAAATATATGATACGCATGTACAGCTTGTGTCTTATTTTATATTTTTGACAGCAGCTTTCGAAGCATGTCGTTAGAAAATATTTTCGTTTCTGGCTTACGTCAACAGCTGGGCGTTATCGTTCGGCATGTCCTGGACTAGCTTCTCCCTTCTGTACCGAAGGAAATTCGAGAGGGTGGTGTCCCCGTTTGGAGACAGCGCTATTTCATCTGCGTCAGACCAAACTTGCACCCCGACTAACGCGATGAATATGTTCAGTGGCATGTACAACTGAAACACGATGGATTCTCGTTTTATAATCGACACATTGTTTTAGTTAAAATCTATACTATCGCCTGTATGTAAGCATGTGACTGACAATTTTCATCTATTCATAGCGACGGTATTTAACACTAGAAATATCACACAATTTCTACGATTTTATAAATGTGTCAACCATCGTTTAGAGATCCCAGATGGATTAATAATACCAAAAAATGTACTACATAATATGGAATTGCTTCTGTAAGAAAGTAATAAATCAATAAATATAAAAATATTCTATTATTACGTATTTTTTAAAGACCAGTCATTTCGGCAGGTTTTGGTAGAAGTAGCTTCGTGTTAATTATCGGTAGTTCTAGTGTTAAATTTGACCAAAACGTAGAATGATATAGTTTAACACTTTTACTGGCACGTTGGTCATATATGACCGGCCACAGTTTCTCCTGTGACAACACGGTGGTCATTGGTGACTGGAGCGCTTGAACTTCTTACAATTGTAAAAATTGAATGAAAATGGACAGTTAGGGCATTTTGAATATAACCGATAAATAGAAGGTACTTTGAAATAAAAAGTGCCCCATTGAACAATTAAACATTTCTATTAGAACATCAATAAAAAACAATGAGAACAAATCTTGCATCTAACGGTGCACTGTGTTAAAACACTTTAAACATAAATGTGGCTCATCGATACAACCTGGACAATAGGTGGTCACCTTTTTGGTCCGATTCTTAGCAATTTTTGGTCCTAACTGTTTAACATTATTTTTATACCACTCTCTGCAAAATTTTCGTGCCAGGTACGTTTGCTCTTCTTTCTTCTGCATTTCGTGTCGCAATCTTTGTCGAATAAGTATACTTGACGGCTCTGGTGAATGGCACTGTGTAAGGTGCATTGCCAGTGCCATTCTAAACTCTGATACCTTGATTTTTGTTCTTGTTGCTTGTTTATAGAGTATCATCGCGTTTGAAATTGACGTATTTAACAATAATTCTAAAGCTAATTTCGTATACCACTTGAGGGTTCTTCTATGTGGTGTAGAATATGCTATCACTTGATCTGATAAATCTACAGTACATTTTCCTCTTTTGTAATCTACCACTGACATTGTTTTATCACAAACATAATTTTTTTGCGGACCTCTATCATTTCAGCCGAATGTTTCGTTGAAATCATAAAAATAATCATAATACTGTTTACTAATATCTTCTACACGTTTCAACAATATATTCTTCACGTTTTGCTTACGACGAATTAACGAATGCGAATGGTTTGTTGAAATAAACGAAGCCTTGTTATAATATGTCGCTATCAACTATTACCAAGCTGTCACGTGACCACCATTAAGATAAACGGTTCATTGGGGAAGAATGTTGTCTTACATCATCAATTTATTATCATTTTGCCATTATATGCTTCGAATAATAAAAATACTCCCGTGGCGACCTGAGCGAAACACGTGATTTCGGTGTGACAGTCAAAGTGTTAATCATAAAGAATAAGATTATTACAGTTTGTCTCATTCGTAATTAGTTTCTTAATTAAAGCACATACATTCCGTGAAAGATAATCAGGCGTTAGGATATTTCTGAAGAGTAGAGTAAATATTGAAAAAGGCTGTACTAACTGCATTGATAATGTTCGCGATATCCTTGCAATGTTGATAAACTTTGTCCACGTTCTCGTCGAGAGCAATGTATTCCTTTTTATCGATTACGAGGACCAACTCTACGTATCGGGAATGCCTGTTAGCGTTGTAGGGTCCTCGAATCGCTTCAGCCGCTCTCTTGTGCTGGAAGAAAAAAATTCAATTCGAGATATTAAACGAGAGTACAACGATTCGGCCGATCTTGCAGCTGCAATCCTTCGAATCTTTCATCTTTCAATCGACCTTTCTTTCGCCTCTATCGAGAGAAAGATTTTCAATATTTTAAGGATACCATCGACACGAAGTTACGTATATTCAGAAATTTTCTAATGAAAGAGAAATACGATTTGGTAAGAAGAAAAAGAAGACTCATTCGCAATGATAGTACAAACAAGTAATTTTCCAGTGAAAATGACCAATTACCCAGGAAGTTACGTTAATCGAGCGTCTAACAGTTAAACTACGCTGTCTGAAGTATTGGAACATTGTTGGTTACATCTATTGGTAAACAAATTATATTTTATTTACTATTTTACACGTTACAAGCTATGATGATAGATTTACAATAAAATAAGTAGAAAATAAAAAGAGTGAAAACCGTTAACATCAGTAAGTGTCCTAACAATTTATGATCGCCAATAAAGGTACTTCCACACTTGAAAAAAAAGCAATAAAGAAGGAAGAAAAACAAGAGAGAAGAAGAAGAAGGAGTATCAATTCGACGCGAGTGTGTGAAGATCAAGAGTATTTACGAACGTTTCGCAGTTCTAAGAAAACCAAAGTAATCTTATAATTAGAACAACAGAACTTAGAACAACGTATCTTACCCTCGTGGCTCTGTTGACGATCCCGCGGTGTTCATAGTCGAGAACATGGTGCGGCGTTCCTTCGTAACCTGTACCGAACAAAAAACTAAGATCATCGTCTCGGTCGGATTCTCGGTAAAGTTAAGGACAAAGAGAGGAGGGAGCCGGCAGAATCTTGCTCCTACATTCGTTAAGACAGTTAAGGAGAGACCAGTCTTAGCGAGACAGGTCCTCCAGGCCAGGAAAGGAGCGCGTGCGCTGCAACGAACCAGGCTAACGTAGCTCTAGATCGAACCGGTCTCATCATCCATGAGACTTCCTATCGACAGCTAGGAAGGACAAGCATCGAAGGATACGAGGATATGGTATGGAGGAAGTTTAAGATATCCGTGTTACGAATTCGCGAAATTCTCGCAAGATTCCTTGTCGTTGACTAGGAAGGAGCTGAAATATATCGCGAACAGGCTTAAACCAGGGCACTTGGAAAGTGTCGTAATATCGACGTTTCGGCTTTTAAAACGGTTATGAAGAGCCTTTACTCTGAATAACTGTTATGTAGAACCGAAATATCCAACATATTGTCTGTTCGGTGACGTATGTGTACGTACACGTACACTACCGTGCGCAAGTATTTGGGCACTTGGTGCAACTCGATCAAAGTATTCACGTTTCTCTTACATTTTCCACGTTACGATAGAAGAACGTTTTTCTATTGTCAATTCTCTGTTTCTTGCTCTAACTGGGATCAAACGTTCAGGTAAATTGAGACTGAAACAGGGGATATACCTGCATCGATAGAATATTCTATAGTTATCTGTAATAAACAGCTGAAATTTATTTAGGAAATTTATTATTAATTTACAAAAACCTATATAAACTTTTAGAGCGCGATTGGATACATACGCTCCAAACATTCTAAGATCTTTTGACACCGGATAGACGCTTCGAGTCATTTAACCTTAAGGCGTTTCCGTACGACCGATTTTCATCCACCTTCGACTATAGCTTCTTTGTTTAGATTAATTAACGTCAACTATTGTTTTTGGCATTATCGACCAACTACATCTCGTAGCCTGAGGTAAGACCAGAGGCGATGGTTAGATTAAACAGCTTTATTCGAAGTGAGTTTTAAACATTTGCTATTATTTGAGAACGAGCAAATACTTATACACGTACGGTAGCATATATATGTGTGTGTGTTTACATACGTACATGCATCCCTAATAGTTTGCCAGGTTTATCCTCTTTTCTCTAGAAGTGTTTTAGTACTTGCGAACGGGAATGTACATAATGGACATGGATTTCATCATTCCTACCATCCATCATTTTCATCTACCATTAAAATTGCATTAAGATTGCGATAATTACCACAAGTATGATTGGCAACCAGATCGCTGTGCTTGTAGACGTAATGCTGCGAGTCCAAGGATTCTTGTTCTGGGTGGATGTGGTGCAGGTTCTCGCCATCGAAAACGACACCACGCAGCCCTCTGCACGTAGACAGCGCTACCCAAGAACCAGGAACGTCACGAACGCTACCTTGATAGTGGCATAGTTCCTGCGAATTTCAATGGAACATCGATTTCGTTAGTGTTGGCCCTCGTCGATTGTCCGCGACTGTTCAAATTCTGGAATTGGCACGAACGGTCCGGAGTTAGCTGGCAACTTCCGGCCACCGTTTACAAAGGATCGTGGCGATAAAAAGATCTGCGATGCAAATGCGAACGGATAAGAATTTTAGTCAAAGTTTTGTCAACGACGACGGGGAAGAGGCTGGGACTAGAAAGGGGCTGAAGAAAAGAATGGAAGTTGACGCGGGCGTTACATTTTAGCGATGCAGGAAGTAAAGACGAAAAGTTAGACCGCCGCCTAAGAAGGATTCTCATTCGTCGGTCCGGACGAATATCCCGGACGTGCAGTGTTCAGCCGTGCGTCCGACCGGTACAAATATAGTTGGCCCAGATTCCCATTGGACCAGCCATTTTTTCCTTTTCCTTTTGTATCTCCACTTTCCAAACAAGAATTCGCCGCGCGCGCGATTCCAAGTGCAAGCGTCATCGGGAACATGCCTCTCGCGGAAAAGTGATTTATCGGGCGATTATCATGAAATTATCGAGCTGTTACCGTGCAGAAGCATCCGGATGTTTGTCTATTTTCGACCAGTCGTATTTCGATTACAAAATTGCGCAGATGATAGAATTGCGACGATTTTACTTTCTATAATCGTCACAGCTACGTACAATAGCGTTAATTGGTTTTTGAAAATCCACATGGAATAATAAAACTGCCAGCCCAGAGAATTATTTTCTCACTCGATAAACTCTTTATCCTCAGATTTTTTCATTTTTCCATTCTGCTGTAAGTCGGATTAAGAAGCGTCAGCACGATCAGTGATATGTAAATTATATTTTATTTGGATGCATATTACAATCAATTGTCTCATTGAGAATTTTAAGTAACTTTTTCTGCCGTGGTACTATAACATGATTAAAAGTATAAAGTGTGTTTCATTCTAATTGAATCTAGTGTTTAAATCTATAGGGTATTGTCTTTTTAGCCTGCGAATCTGATCAGACGTGTCAAGTAATTGAGTAACTAGAGGCTTTTGGTGGCTGTTGATTCTTATTCTATTGCTGAATTTTGATATTTCTTCTTTGACTGTGGATATCTTGAGGCCACGATGTATTGTTTCGTTGGTAAGATACCAAGGTGCATCTTAGAGTTTTCGATTGGAAGCGTTGAAGAATCTCTATGTTGGAATTACTTGCTGTTCCCCATAATTAGATTCCGTAGGTTCAAACAGGTTTTAATATGGCCTTATAGAGCATAATTTTACTCTGCGTGCTTAAGTTGGAACGTCGGCCAATGAGCCAGTAGAATTTTTTAAATTTTGATTCGAGTTGCTTCGATTTATCTATGATATGTTGTTTCCATGTCATTCTTCTGTCCAGAATCGTGCTCAGATATCTGACTGAATCTTTGTTTGGAATTGGAATATTAATAATGGTCACCTGTGGGCAGGTTTGTTTTCGCAGCGTGAAGGTGATATGAGCGGATTTGTTTTCATTTATTTCGTAGCGCCATTTGTACGATATTTAAATGACTTAATATACATCTGCTATGAATGTGGTATTAGATATAATAAATAGCAAGATATATTGTTTTTTAAAAGACAATTTAGGTTCATGGTACGCTGATTTCACAATACAAAGATCGCAGGTGTAGCTTCCAAATACCAATTTATCCTTCACTCGTACACATCGGAAATACACATACAGTGGTCCTTTAATCTACGCGGCGCTTCATTTACGCCAGTCTTTTCTTTACGCGGCAGTTTTTAATTTACGCGGCTAGTCGCGTCAGTGCTGTATGCGATAAGGATAAAAGTACATTACGTTGCTCTATCTTTTCTTTCGCGCTGACAGACGTTATTTACGGATACTGCGCGTAAATTGACGGGTGTACTATTGCTAAAAATCGATCAAAGCCTCTAGATTCTTACGTAGGGTAGCGTAGGTTGACCCGCGTCTCCTCTCTCGAGGGAAAAGCTGGATTTCTGAAAAGCGAAATTTTATCCGGTGCAAACGTAATTTTACCAAAGTTTCTTTTTACAACGCGAGAGAGGGTGGAGAAGCGAGACAAGAACAAAGGGCTATAATTACTGGCGTTTCGAGTGCGAAACCTCTGAAGAGCGTTCTAACTAGTTGAATTCGCAGAATTTCCCCCATTTAAACGACCGAAATTAGCTCGTCCGTTTGGCCGCGACTGCGAGGGCAAATAAAACCATAGAGCGCAAGAGAGAGAAAGAGAGAGAAAGAGAGACAACTGGACGTGCCAATTCATTTATTCAATTGCATAAAACGTGGAACGGACGAAAACACGCAGCGCAACGAACTCGACGATACGCGGCCGACCGATGTTTTATTCTCGTTCATTAACCGTAAATAACGCGACACGGTAAAAAATTTATATCAATGTCGGGTGTTTGAATCGTTAAAAAATGTCGACAGCCATTTTTCTTCCTTTCCGCGCATCGTATATCGGGGGAAGGCCGTTATTTTCCTCGCGTGATTCACGAGGCGAACGCGATCCTAACGGAACTGGCAGAGTTACGGCTCTCTTCGAAATGAACGAATAGGAAACTTACCTCGAGAAAACGTTCCTTTCTTTTTTACGATTTTCGGTAATACGCTGTTTGCAGCAGAAACTGTTATAAAACCAACTAAACGATTTTAATCGATCGTTGTAACGAAATATCCTATTTTATACGAACACTCTTTACACTTGGGCAATGGCCACGCTGGATGTTTGTCGACGAAATCGATCGTATCAAAGGCCGACAGATGAAACGTAGATTTTTACGTATTCGTGCAAAATCCGAAGAAGCAAAAATACACGCAATATACGACAAAACTGTATCACATACCTGCAGTAGAATATTCGTTACGATTTCTAATAAGTAAAACGAATCTTTAACTTCTATCTCTTTTATTGCGCCCATAAAAAAATTTAAATTTCCATAGAAATACGCGCTTCACTGATGAACAATAAAAAGGTTGATTTCATATCGAAACATCGTAAAATATAGCATCGTCTCGAGCTGTCCCTAAACGTACACGCTTGTCGAGTAGACAGGTTCTTTGTGAAGATTAGTTAAAGTCGGGAATGTTTAAGAAAGGACAAGCATTAGCAATGTTTGAGTTCGCTTATGCTGTGCACGATACTCGTCAACGTTATTTAAGAGTGATCGATACTCTCGAAACCGTGTCCGTCTATAGCAGGGCGTCCTGTACGGTTGGACAGTGAGTCAGCGTTATCGATTCCAACATTCTTTGCACCTGTATACTTGGCCAACGATCTCGTTTCCAGCAACGTTCCTTGAAATTCGGTTGTACATAGTAGTTCGCCCTTAATTATCTCTTCCAATCCTCTCGAGCTGATTTAACGTATCGAAGAGCTGATTAATCGAGTCTGCTTTCCATTCGACAGAAACTACTTTTTACGGATGAATGGACGCTCAATCTGTGATTCGCAAGCTCCAACGGGATACTGTTCGAGATTCTGCTTACTTTTACTGTGTCACGTATATCGCAAATTGTTTTTAGTTGTGCAAAAATGATTACTTGTATATAGCAATTACTTGATTTATCCGATTTATTTTATTTGATCTATGATATTTATTCGATTTATATATATATGTCGGGTTAGCATTATGATTAGGGGTGTGTAATGAATCTCCACTTGGATCGGTTATTGTGGTTATGCAATATAAATGATATTTACTAGTGCCAACTATGATTATTACCGAATTTGACAAGTAACCGTGGCGATTAGATAGTGGAGATGCTAATGACAATGATCTTAGGTTCAATAACGAATCCACGATCAACGGGAGGACGAATATGATTTACTGGACTTCCTGATGCACGATGTCGGTGTCACTCGACGTAATAATGCACAGTACGAGTAGAACTTATCTGACTGAACTCTAGTCCTAGTGGAGCTGCTCTTATATACTCCTCTCTGTATCTCCCTCGGGTCAATCTTTGTTTTTAAGGAGAGATATTTAATTACTACGTACCTCTGTTAGGTACATGTCTCTCCCGTGGCTACGTTCAGCGACCCGTCATGTCACTCCGAGCCCAAGCTCATTGTCATAATTCTCGGGCACCCATGATCATAAACAACTATTTCTAAGTTTTATTATTTAAGAACGACTATAACAAAAAGTCTGGACTAAAGTATTGCGGTCCTTCCCAAACGTTCCAAAAGAAAGACTCGATGTCCTTTCATAACCGACGTATATAATTATCATATATATAATATCATTATTATAATATCATATTATATATGTTGCCCGTGGTTCAGACGATTCACCTGGCCTAGATATTGTCCAAATTATCTGCAGCCTGATAGCATCAGCCGTGCAATTATCCTCGAGCACCACATTAACCGATTTCGAGATAAGAATTCAGAATGTTTAGCGAAATAATGGGAACGCGAAATATATGACACGGTAGTGTATACGAAGCAAATTGGAAAGATACAAGCTGAAGTGGAAGGCAAAGAAAAGGAACACGAATCAACGTAGCAATTAGATGAACTCCATTATTACATTTCACGCGTTTCAAGTTTAATAAAAAAAAAAAATTGGAAGATATTAAAATTGTTCGGTGGAGCTTCGATGATCTGGAAATGTATAGAAAAGCGTGAAACATAGGAGAACTACGCTTACCACTTTCGAGGGTGTGTGCACCACGTACGTGCCTCGATGCTGATGACGCTGCTGATATCCAACCGGTATTAGATCGGTGTTCAATCTCAGGTCTAGGACACGTTGCACACCGTCTAGTTCGAAAGCCACCGTCAGCACGTCAGCGTGTTCGACATCCTGGAAGCAAAGCGTCAAGGACAAGTTAACGCAATGGCAGAGCGCGTTTTCCTATCGCGAAACCGCGCGTTTCCGCGCGAACACCCGATAAAACTTCTTCGAATCGGTATTCGAACGCATTATAATCGCTTCAAAGTTCGACATTATGCACCTGTTGCGCGGCACGACGTCGAGAGTTACCGGGATCGAGATAAAAGAAGAAACACATCGCGATCGCGTGGAAATGGAATCCGCCGGAAAACCGAGCCAACGGGCCAATTAGCTTCGATCGCTGACCGACCGGTTTACCTAGCCGGAAAATACTTTCCCCCGTTAACGATCTTTAGATTCAACGATCCGGCGATAAAAAGCTATTATTTCGATGTTGTATGCGCCACTTTGCTTTCTAAAAGCCAGATTTCCCCGGTCTATACAACAAAGAGCGCAATTCGCCACGTAACGCCAGATCTTGCATAAATTACTCTTTCTTGCTATTAACATTTTCCGTTATTTATATCTGTACGCAACAGAAACAGTCGGCGTAATTGATGCTAATTTAGGCAATTTTTTCAAACTGTGAAACTTCCTCTCTTGGCACTCGAGAATATAACATAGAGTTTCCTATATCCGATCTAACAAGCAGGCAAAAATACACGGATCGTGGAATTTTCGAATAGCATTAGGTCGTCCGAAAAGTTTCTTTCGTTTTATAAGGAAACAATGGATGCACGACATTTTACGTTTTATATTATTTTATCGAATTACGTGTGATTCATTTTGCTTTATCAAAATGGAGATTACAACGTTCGACAGATTAGGTTTCATGTTTGTATAAAGATGCATCGTTGTAAAAGACGGGTCTGTAAAAGAAAGACACTTTTCGGACAATCCAATAGAAGGATCATTCTTCTAGTATTAAATTTTGTTCATCGAAATAGAGATGACAGAAATTGTCAAGTTTCAATATCTAAATATCCTATACTTTTAACGCAACGTAACTCCGCAGTTGACCCTCGGCTGACTGAAAATTGATTTTTATTCGAGCGTCAAATGTCGGATTTCCGTTGCATGCTCGAATTTTCTTTTTTTTTTTTTTTTGTGACTGATTCGCGGTTGAAGGTGGAGCGAAAAGTCGACCGATTAAAAAAATTTATATTCTATGCAACGATGGGGCTCGAAGTCGACTGGACGGGGCTATAGCGCGTCCAGCTTTTTCCGGCGAGTGTTTACGCGCGCGTCGACTAGGCAAATGAATTTACGAATCTTGTTTGCACCGTGCCTCGCTCGAATCCATCCCATGTTTAATTCATAGGAAATGCGTGACAGCTCACTTTTCCACGAACAGGAAATATCCTATCTTCGTATCGAAGACACGCGCATTATCATTGTTGACATGGTGATGGAACGGAAGTAGTCTTACGAAAATCAAAACAATTTAAAAAAGAAGTAGCAGGAAAAACGAGATAAATTATTCTACGTATTTTTGTTTGTTTCGCTTGGTGATTGCGAAGGGAATATTTAGATATGATATTTGATATAGCGCACGTGTTTCGGAAATGAGCAATGCCACGATTACGACGATCGATATCGCGGAAGGTACAGTGAAAATACAATGAACGAACGAACGTTTATATTTACATTTCAATATTTCGGAAGATATTACAACGAATATGAATAATTTTCATAAAGAAAATGAGAATACCACGACGAACAGAGATGCTACGAGCGACGCGAAGAGTTCATAAATTAGGAAGCTAAAACAATGGGAAAGCATACAATGTATATACACATGCATGTAACGTATAAAATTTAAATAAATTATTATAACTCGTGTTTTTCATTCAGGAATTCATTTTGTTCTATTAAAATCGGATAGTAAATTTATTTATGTTCGGGAATAAATTATCCACAAATACAGGTATGTGCTTCAATACGTGTTGAACTAATCTTGAATACGATGTTGAATAAATCAACTTGATGGTATTGAAGAACGCGTTAAGGAAACATGCTTTAAACCCGAATTTAAAAAACAAGACAACTTGGATAATTATAATCGATGCTTGGAAAAGTGGGAAAATAAAAATGCTGTGAAAATGATTTCTTACATTTTTCTCCCTATTTTAATCCTCATTTTTTGCCTGCTTTTTTGCAACATGACGTGCAATGAAAACCCTTTGCCAGGTCAGGCTACGTTTCAGATATTCCGGGCACGGTCGGAGGATGCAGCCTGGATCGAAGATAGATGATCCACGGAATTCTGCCGGTGTGGATTCTATCATCGTCGTTGGACAGTTAGCAATCCATACCTGGCCGATTGCCAATCTGGGAAACATTTCTCGATATTCCAATTGCTCTACCGCCATGACCCGTGCTCGTTCCCTGTCGATATCGAGAAACTAATGTGCAAACGGGTCAGGCCTTTTCTACGATTCTCGCCGGCGCAGGTCGTTTTTAACCGGTCCATTAGCAAGTAAAACTAACAATGCTCGGATCGATTTTCTCAATATCTCTTTACGCGGCTATGCCTCATTCAGGTTGGCCGATTTATTCCAATTCAAGCGGCTAGAGTTTGAATAACATAAGTTTAAAAAGGAATATGTAACGAAACCTGAAGAAGAAAAAGGCAATGCAAGAGACGAAAATATTCGTACGGTTGGTTCATTGCAGAAGTATTGGCTTGGTAACTAAGTGATTGCGGGCTTTGTCATTAGGTGGTACTGACAAAATCCGCAATCACTTAGTTGCCGACTCAATAGAAAGACAAACATTTTCTATGTTCTTGGATGTACTCGAACATATGCGACTGACCTATACACAGGCACTTACGGAAGTTAACGCATGTGCGTGTGCATAAATACCTGCAGACATCATCGAGCGTCAAAAGAATATCAGAGGAATTTTGAAAAAACGGGAAGTAGGAAGCTAAGTAATCATAAAGAGTAAGTATGATACTCTATTAAAATACTTAAAATTTAAAAAAGGAAAGGAATTCGATTCGTTGAAACCATCATTAGTAGCACGTATTATTGGGGTAGAGAAAGGTCCTTCTGGGAGAAAGCAGGAGATTGTGAGAATAGTTGGCACGATATTTTATACAGCAAAAAATTCGAAAGAAAGAAATGAAATAGATCTTTCGAAATTACCAAGGGGAACCCTCTTGGTAACTTGTATTATTGGAGCAGGAAAAAGGAGTCCCTAGGGAGAAATCGCAAAAGCTGGTTAAAGAGAGAGATTTCGTGGAGATTCTCATAAAATTGATCCTCGCGTCTCGCCCACCGCGCCCACCCAACTATTGTCATGGAACTGTGTTTCCACGAAATGTCCTCCATAACGCTGTCCTTGATTGCGTTCTCGTTTTGCAGGAAACGAGCCGGGAACACGGAAGGTCTCGTGACCGATCCTTTTGCCAAAGTATTTTTGCCACGAGGAGCGCCGTTCCGTCCCATTGTTTCCAGCGTTTCCGCCTCAAAGGACGTGGTTCCACGAGATTCTTCTTTCAACTATCTAGCGTTCAACTGCCAAACCAACAAGTTGACTTTGCGTCCGTACTTTCGCGCAAACTCTATCTACCGATGCGTAAATTCTTGTTAATTTCCTGTTACGTCATTTTTATAAAACCTTCTTTAATCGTTGGTTGTGTAACATTTTTCAAATAGAGTATAACGATCGAAACTGCGATAGTGGACAGTGTAATTTGCAGAGTCAGCGTGTGGTCACTGAAACACTTTAATGACTCTCTATGTGATTTTAATCACGCGATGTCTCGTTTCTTCGATTACCGTGGAGCAAGCGTTAACCAATAGTCTTTATCTGTTTATCGATCGTCTGCAACTAAGCTCGAGGAAAAATATCTCACTATTTTATCGTCCGATTCGCTTTATCGGCAGTTAACCTTTAGGAGGCAAAGACTGGATCGATTCCGTTTCATCCACGTATTTTACGTTTATTACATTATGAAGCTATACCTGCAACGCAAGTATTCGAACAGTTTCATAACTATTATTTAGAAATTCATGAAGAGCCGAGTGTAATTGAAAACTAAGGCTGAACGTAATTTAGAAACGTGTGAAACGTCGAACTGTACGCCTTAATCGTAATGCAATAATTTAACACTTTGACTGCCACGCCGAAATCACATGCTTCGCTCAGGACGCCACGGGAGTATTTTTATTATTCAAAGTATATAATGGCAAAATAATAATAAATTCTTCCCCAATGGACCGTTTATCTTATTGGTGATCACGGGTGAGCGCTTTGGTAACAATTGATAGCGACATACTATAACGAGGCTTCGTTTATTTCAATAAACCATTCGCATTTGTTAATTCGTCGTAAGCAAAACGTGAAGAATATATTGTTGAAACGTGTAGAAGATATTAGTAAATAGTATTATGATTATTTTTATAATTTCAACGAAACATTCGGCTGAAATGATAGAGGTCCGCAGAAAAGATTATGTTTGTGATAAACCAATGGCAGTGGTAGATTACAAAAGAGGAAAATGTGCTGTAGATTTATCAGATCAAGTGATAGCATATTCTACACCACATAGAAGAACCCTCAAGTGGTATACGAAATTAGCTTTAGAGTTATTGTTAAATACGTCAATTTCAAACGCGATGATACTCTATAAACAAGCAACAAGAACAAAAATCAAGGTATCAGAGTTTAGAATGGCACTGGCAATGCACCTTACACAGTGCCATTCACCAGAGCCGTCAAGTATACTTATTCGACGAAGATTGCGACACGAAATGCAGAAGAAAGAAGAGCAAACGTACCTGGCACGAAAATTTTGCAGAGAGTGGTATAAAAATAATGTTAAACAGTTAGGACCAAAAATTGCTAAGAATCGGACCAAAAAGGTGACCACTTATTGTCCAGGTTGTATCGATGAGCCACATTTATGTTTAAAGTGTTTTAACACAGTGCACCGTTAGATGCAAGATTTGTTCTCATTGTTTTTTATTGATGTTCTAATAAAAACGTTTAATTGTTCAATGAGGCACTTTTTATTTTAAAGTATCTTCTATTTATCGGTTATATTCAGAATGCCCTAACTGCCAATTTTCATACAATTTTTACAATCGTAAGAAGTTCAATCGCTCTGGTCACCAGAGATCAACGTGACAGTCAAAGTGTTAATTTGTTGATTTATACTTAAGCTCGGGGATTTATCGTTTAAGAAGCTAGTTTAAACAAACAGAAAAAAGAAGAAAAACGTTAGTCTCGAAAATCGTCAAGGAATGACGATAAATTCTACTCGGATTACTTTCAAACATTTTCCATAGCTCTAAACTTTCACGATGATTAGACGTCGTTGCTTGCGATTCTTCGAGTTTCAATCGCGTTTATATCTGTACGTTACGTTTTCCTTGTTTCTTCGTGAACCTTTCAATTCTTTTCTCAGGCCTGGTCTAAACAAACGAACCGAGATATTCGCAGAACGTCGTTTCGTTAAATAAGATGCATCCATGAAGTAGGCTTAGAAATCTGTTATAATATTCTTTTTTGCTTTAAAAAAATTTTGTTGTATTCGTTAAATATATATAAATCCGTACCTCAAAATTCAATAACTTCATTTCTTTCTTTCCCTTCTGAAAAAAAAACCAGGAAAAAACGCTGTTTTAGAACATTCTAATTCGAAACACCCCCTTAAAGCGCGCGATCTACCGATACAAAACCCAGGAATCCGAAATATGCAATTTTTCATTGTACCGCTGAAAAACGTCGATATTAACGCACCTATTCGATACCGCGATGGCAGGAAGCACGCCATAACCAAAGCGGATTTATCGCGTTAATTTTGAAATAAACACCTGGTGGCGAGAGGTTGCAATTAGCGTGGGCAATCCCGAACGCGGTTACCGTAGTGGTTAAACGCGAGAGAAGAATTAGGGAGGAGGATTAACGTTAGGATTAACGAAAATAATTCGAAGGTGAATCGTGGCCGGCGCTTGCTAATTGTTACGGCGATAAGCCACGCGAAAGACGCGTTAATTATTCGAACTGACGGGTTTCTTGGAAATTCGGTTGGTTAACGAGCTCGTAGCGAGCGTGCACAATGTACGTAACGTACAGAGGGGCTCTTTGTAGGTGCTGTATAGGATGAAAGGCATCTTTTAATCTCGCCTCGGCGACTAGGTCGACGGTTAGAAGAACATAGAGGATGAAGGAACTGGCGTTTCCGTGTCCTAGAGGCCCCTGAGACCGAGGCAAAGGGACCGCTCTACGCTTCCGCTAATGATTAACGTAATCCACAAAGAAATTTCCATTGTGCTCTAGCACAACCGTTCTCGGTTTTTCAGTCGGCCACTTTGCACACTTTTCTTTATCGCAGTTGCAAGCTACCCGATAGTTCGCCGGTTCCGCTGCAGGCCAACCTGTTCCTCTGGTTGTTATATGGTGGCAGATAATTATCGCGTGAAGAGGTTGCCAACGAGTTGTTTGCATTTACGGTACAATGACTCGTAATCATCGATAACTATAATGTATGACTGTAAAGATAGCTTCGAACCAGTTTATCGTTATTCGTTTAGGATGGATGAACATAGACACCCTTGTTCGTGAGTACCAAGGCTTGTGTGTGTAGTTTAGATAAACCTATAAAGAAAATACCCTGACGTGTGTGTAGTGGATTAAGCTGAAGGTTCACTGAGACTGAGCTAATCCAAGCTGCGCCACGGTAAATCGCAAAAGTTCTTGACACACAGACTCGTCCTATCTGTTTCAAAAGTCGCGTCGTCGATTTTACGATGCACGGCAGATTGGGAGCGGTGTTCTTTCGTTTGTGATAACAGGCGAGAAAAGGATGTTGAGAAGGACGCGGTAGAACTCCCCGAGGACCTGGTGCTGCACGATGCGCCTAAGGTCTACGAAAAATTGTTCACGAGGCAATCTCGCGCTAGGCCAAGCTAAATGGACCTTGGAGGCACTTGAACTTGGCTTCGTTGAAAACGCTTCCATATATTTGTAGAGAATCAATTTTTCAAGTGATTGGACTAGTTTAGCTTGCCAACGGAAATGGTTCCGTATAAATGCATTGAAGCAAATGCCCTTGGATTGCCTTAGCTTGCCAGTGGATCTTCAACTTTACGAAAGTATTCGATACGTGTATATTGTGTGCGATATTCGAAAAATTGAAAGCACTTCGCAGATAATCTAGATCGATGATCGTGTTTCGTACGAGATCAGCACGGCGAATTTCCCCTATCGATGCACTTTTTAGTCGAAGAGTTTAGTCGCTTTCAGTGTACACGCTACGGCACAGCAACTACTCTATTTTCCTTTGCGGTTGCAAACTCACGAACCGCATAAAGGGAATCTAAGTATATACACGATCTCCCTTTACCTCTGTTTGCCTCTCTCTTTCGCCTTTCTTCTTGGCATGTTGCATCGTCGATGAGATCATCGAAGCTCGATAAACCAACAGAATTCACCGACAGTTAACCGAACAGCGTCCTCCATTCTATGGCTATGAATACGATTTTCTATATTACGTTCGACCGGAAATTTCCTTCGATCGCCTATTATCTTTGCGCTGCTTTTTATCCTGGTAATACTTTTTATTTAGCAACAATATACGCGGTGCAATATACTTCGCAACGACGAAGTTATCGGATTAAGGCGATAAGAGGAATTCAATAATAAAAAATACTTCCAAATCGATTCGACCGTATGAAAAATTCGGCATGCACACAGTCAAAACGATAAAGAATGCGAAAACAGTTGAAGAGTTTATCGAAGAATTTTCTATCGAAGAAAATAATCCTCCAATACATCCGCCTTTCTCTGTTAAGGTAAGAGATATAAATTTTTCATAAGATCTACTACACGAGGAATACGTATTGATAATCTCGATAATCCTATAAAATTAGAAAAACATCGGCAATAAATTTGGAAAATAATGATATCGTGGTCCTTGGGGTTTTCTGCTTTCCCGGCGTCAAATACCCGAAACGAAGTAGATCTTCAACTTCTGACAGAAAATATTAGGTCGATCGAAAAGTTTCTTTCGTTTTATAAGGAAATAATGAATGCACATTTCCCGTTTTATATTATTTTATCGAATTACGTATGATTCATTTTGTTCTATCAAACTAAAGATCACAACGTTCGACAGATTAGGTTTCATGTTTGTATAAAGATGCGTCGTTGTAAAAGACGCGTCTGTAAAAGAAAGACACTTTTCGGACAACCTAATAAATGTTACCACGAATATCAATAGCTTTATCATCGACAGCATTAAAACGAAATTGCCACGGTGAAAGCAGAATAGAAATAGTCATCGAGTTTCTCTATTACGCTGGGCCACATAATCAACAAGCCGTTACGAATTAGTCTGGCGCATCCGATCGTTTTCTCCAGGGAACCATTGGAAAATCGAGATCGCGTGTAATCAGTGAATCGAATGATGTTGGCGCGAAGAGATCAGCTGCGAGTTGCGACGTATGGTAAGCGACCCTACGTAGCAGGAAATTAGATTCGTCGCGGCGGACAGACGCGCTGATAGCGTTCCTTCTTCCCCGTGATAACGAGAAACGAGGTCAATTGCCTTACTTCGTTGACGCCGCGAGATCGCTGTTACTTTAGTGTTTGTAGCATTAGGCAACGAAGCGATTCTTCTAATACCTCGACCGCTATACACGTTCTACGACTCTTCCCTTGTTCTCAATTTCTACGCGTTTCTTCGCTTCTTTTTCCCTTTCTTATGCTTTCTCTCTCTCTCTCTCTCTGATCGAATTAAAGCAAAACGACTTTCGGCTACTTTGATTCCGTTCGAGTAATCCTAACACTTCGCCTTCTCGATTGCCGTTTCAAACAACCACTCCCTTTACAAATGTATTCCCGTTACGGTCCGAAACTGTTTCAACGATTCTCCCATGGCAATTGTCTATATCGTTGGTGAACACGATATAGCGCGGCCGTAAAATCGGCATTAATCGTAATATTAAGAAGAATGTTCTACTCGTTATATTGGAAACGAGATCGCGAGACGAGCAAAGAGCGTTCGGAATTTTAATTGTTTTTACTGCTGTAGCATCTTCGTATATTGTACTAACAAAATTCTCGTATAATTCGAACGTTTCGTTTTCTGTCCTAAACACCGATAACGCGTAACAAGAAACGCATGAGCTATTACGTTTAGCAAATTTTAAAAGTGCAAATAAAGATTTAAGGAGCGAATAAATTCGAAATCAATTTCCTTCCTGTCTACTTCTTCAGTCTGCCTTTTATTCGTGTTTCGGGGATTCATAAACTCCAAGAATAAAATCGGTGCCTACTTTTTACGCGACTGTATCTTCTACTTTTCTATCGGAACGTGGCATTTCGTGATCCTTCCAAACCGATTCATAGCGCACAAGGATTAGGCGGAAGCGGCTAAGAGTGTGCCATGTTTGAGCACCGGGCGATTTATTTATCTCGGCTGTCTATGCTAATGTTTCCAAACTGGTGGCAAACAGCAAGGCAACGTGCACGCGCATCCAAGTAGTTCTCTCTCTCCGGCGGAACATCGGACAAACTTTGCTTCTCGCTTCTATTGGCTGTGTTTACCTGCAGCCGCGCGTATCGTTTTGCTCGACGAGAAGCACCGGAATCGCGTGTAACGTGGAATCGCTGTAACTCTCGAACTGTGCGGTGCACGTGGATGTTTCGATCAACTAGACACCCGACTCTGGCTTTCACCATCCATACACCCACACAGTTTATCTTTGTATCTCTCTCCTTCCAACCGTTTTGCAAGTTCCGCGCGACGAGCTTTTTCCTACCGATTAAACAGCTTTCGCGTAACAGGTCCGACAGGTCAAATTTCGGTATCACGTAGTATTCGTTAAAATCGGCATCAGTGTTCGTAATCGAGCATTCAAATATCATTGATAGGCAATGGATTTTTAAGTATTTATTGGAAATTTGACGGTGCAAAATTTTACGACACGAAAACATCGATAAAATATCCAAAGGACAGTGTCTTCTGTAATATAATATTTGATAGGTAAAATAATTTTCTATCGAGGATCTGCTTTCGTAATTAAGTATATTCGTAAGAGTATAAATTTGCATAAAATTTGCGTTAATTATTAGTCGACCGTGTTTATGGAAATTCATATTTTTGTAATTGTAATTTACAAGATGCAGATACAAAAACGTTTAATTCGTTAATACATTATAAATTCTTAATTGTTAAATAAATTGTAAACTGTTGATATTGTAAAGAGTTTACTTTGAATATTTTATATACGATGGGTCCACGGGAAAAGCGAGGAATTATAATGCATTTAGAGTTTGACATATTTCCGTATGCTCGTCTGTGTGCTCTTTACCGCTGGTTATATCGCATTAATTTTCCGAGCTTTACAATAATTATAAGAAATTGAGTTGCACAGGGCATTTTTCATTTCATACGGTTTAACGTGCCATATATTATCCAAAATTACAAGTAAAAGTTGAGGATGATGCAGAATAAAACGAAGGATAAAATGTTTCATTTTCACGCAATGAGAAAAATACTTCTTCTATGAGAAAATCTTCTATGAGAAAATACGAAGTTGCGACATTGTATTTATACCGAAGAATAAATTTTCATTCTCTGAGAAATGTTAAAATATCACATTCCGCCTTCCTCCCCTGTACCCTTCGCACTTTTACCTGTCAAGTGGATTCTACGCGTTCTTTGTACCGTCAAACTTCTCATAAATACGCAAATACCTGCACTCTGATAATTAGTAGCTGCAAGTATTTTTATGTTGTTTGATAGGGATTCGACGATACTTCGCTCGGTTTCAACCACAGACTATCCTCGTCCATCTACCTCGTGTCGAAAATACTACGGAGCCGCTTCGTTTATTTTGTTTTCAACGCATCTCGCGTTAAGAGGATTCATCGGCTTAAAAATAGCTCGGCACAAAACACGTCTCCGGAACAGCTTCGGAGCGAACATGATGCGCGAACGAAAACCGTGATGAAGTCCGTGATGGAGCTTACGACGCGATGGAAGCTCCAGGCTCGGTTTCGTCGCGGTCGAATATCCTCGCCCTGGTGTGTCATCGATGAAATTTCTGCCGCGACCTCTCGTCTCTGTGCGACAGGTAGGTCACAGTTAATGCTGCTATTCTGGATTACGTATTCGCAGTGCGGCGCGACATTTGCATCGAAATTGTTGCAGTGTCGACGCGGCGGCCCGTATCTAGCATTCCAAGTCGGCTGCGTGAATGCAGACATGTGCCCGAGACAGTCGCAGCGTTAGCTAATTACTCATCGATTTTTGTTCTTCCCGCGCATAAAATAATTCACGAGAAATCTCGCCGCGATGGTAAGGTTCGATGCAGACGAGCCACTTTTTTCCTGCAACCAAGTGTCTCTAAATGGGAATATACAGTGGCTACAGAAGCTATCGACCCGCTGTTGTACCTATCATAGCATTTGTATATGCAATTAATCAGATTTGATTAAATCTTTGTATGATTTAGCGATGCTTCGTACGACTACAGAAATTTCTCGCCAAGTAAATGAAACGTTGAATTTAAAAAAGCTCTTTATTGGAAAATTGATGGTATCGTTGATACTTTTTGTAGCTGCTGTATAGGTAGCGACGAAATAACGCTGGTTGTCGATACGTGGTAATAAGTGTGTAATGTGCGTAAAACGTGTAATAAAAATGCAAATAAGGCGACTTCGCAATCGTGATAGAATTGAAAAGATATGAATACATGAGCGATTATCGCTCATAATTATTCGAACGATATACTCCGCTTTTACTGTAAGAACTAAATAAGGAACCGTTGCTATTGTTAACAACGATCGAACAATGAACACTGTTTTAATTGTATCGTTAGTTTAGAAATTGTACGTGGCTGGAATTTAAATTTCTCGAACGATGTACATGGTAAGTGTAGTTATTAAAAAACGATAGTCCTTGCTTGTCATCTATACGTCAATGTATATTAACGTATAAAGCGTGATCGTGCGAATGATCGTTCAGAGAAGTAATTATCCAAAGAAGCTCATCCTTCTCGAATGTACTGTAGACTGCGTTAAATTGATAACTAAAAAATATCTAAAATATCTACAAATAAATCTGTCTCTAGAATGAAATAATTTATGAATCTTTTTCCAATGGAATCCAAATAACCATTGTTTCTTCTTTTTTCTAGATGTAATGCTTAAAATACTCGCACGAATCAGACTATCTTCTGATCAGAAGACAGACATCTTTGAATGCGAAGTTTGCGTTCAATAATTTAATAAACGACAACTGAATACGTCTGCAAAACTCATGCTACACGTGTCAAGGCAGATTCCGAGTATACAAAGGTTTAAATATACTATGTATTACGTTATATTGTATTACAAAATACGATAAAAGTAGATATATTGCGTATATAAGAAGAGTGTGACGAAACATCGAGAAATGCAACTTACGTTCTCTTTGGTCGAGGAGATGTGCCGCCTGGTCCTGCCGTGATAAACTCGCGGTCTAACCAGCGTGTGCCTGCTGAAATCTGGGGACGGTCCTGCAACAGAGTCGACCAGTGGAAATCGT
Organism: Bombus soroeensis; assembly: GCA_014737365.1. Lineage (NCBI taxonomy): Eukaryota > Metazoa > Arthropoda > Insecta > Hymenoptera > Apidae > Bombus > Bombus soroeensis. The sequence continues at coordinate 352,041 of JACXIL010000165.1, read as the reverse complement.
TAGAGAAATATTCTCTTCCCTTTGTTGCGCATATTTTAACGAGCGGGCGGCGTTCGAAAGGAAAATCGATCCCTCTGTGCGGTGAGCAGAGGATTATAGTTTGCTGGCAAGAGTCCCACGGAAATGCCCTTGTTCCGAAATTTGCCCGCGGGAAACGCGTCCGACAAACAGCGGTCCGCGTTTCCCGTGCTTCGATGCTAATTACATCGAGTGACAGAGAGAATGAGAGGTCCTTGACATCCAGTCGAACAATGAGCAAGCTCGCTGCCTCTAGGGCCAACTCTAGTTCAATTTTCACAAACGCCACCAACTTTGCTTCCTGCCTCCGTTTTCCCAACTATCGACCGCTCCAACCTTGTCCATCCCTCTACTCGACAGAATTCATGGATACTTTTGTTCTACTTGGTACAACTGGTAGACAAGTAGCTGCTAGAATCTTTAGTTATAAGTTTTAACTTCTAAGGAAATTGCTAAAATGTCTATCCTCTCAAAGGTTGAATCTATCGGGTAATCAAAAACGATGTGTCGCTTCTTCGATGACAGAAGATGCGAATGTCCAGAGACATAAGTTACAAAATCTAGAAACTTAAGTCTATTTGCTAAAACTAATTACTCTTATCTTGATGAACATTTCTTTTTCGTGATGTTGGATAGTAATTACAGTGACCGTAATTTTGCGAAATCATACTTAATAAGAGATAACGAATAAACGACTGTTATCAATATAGTAAACAAGTTTTAGTACGAAATTTATCATCTATCAATTCTAATCAATTTTAAACTTCTCTTTATCCGCCACTGTATGTAGTATAGATATGTATGTACCTAGATAATGGCGAGTACCTGTGTGAAATTAATAATTTTCTAGAAAGTAGAGTCGATCAATTTGCTTTTTAAGAAGCTTCTATCGTTGGAAATTTTTCACTGGCTTCGTAGTTACGAGATGTATTGTACCGTCTGTAATACGTACGTTTTACAGACCGACGATTTCAGTGGACGCACGCGAATCAACGTAATTTCGTTACGTTTCCATTGCAACCGGTTCTGTACTATACTTTCACGATTACCTTCTCCTTCCGTGCGCGCATCGCAATGGCCGATGAATTCCATGGTAGATTGCGAATTGATCGGAAAATGCATTTAATTCAGGCTAGTCTAATTGGGTCGACGCGACACAAATTCAAAGCCATAATTACTTCCCGATTGTCTAACGGATTTAAAGCTATCCACCTGACTGTTACGGCATTCGATTTGTCATTAATTTCCTGTTGACGTTCTAGCAGGAAATGAGAACCGGTTACGACGTTGCTGGCCGAATCGTGCGAATTCTGACACGACTATAATCGAATCGAATGAATCATTCCGATTGACGCGCTATAGGCTCTCTTTTCCATGTAATCTCATCGTTATTGTGTCACGTCTTTTTGCGATTACGCTACCGTTCATACGCTATCGCGTATTCGTTGTGCGATCAAACGCTTGCTTCCTTTCGATAAGTTGTACTTTAATCCCTTAAAAACAGCTGTCACGTCGATAGACGACGAGACGAACATTTCATGACACGTGGCTGTCGTTATTGATCGATATGAAGATTCTAATTGGGCTTCAGGGCAAGACGAGAATTATTTATGCATAGTCATACACCAAATATATAATAAGCGTTAAATATAGCCCCATGGAATATCGAAATTTATTAATGTAGTGGATAATAGATCGTTTAAATATTTTGCGAATTTCTACGAAGCGAATGTTTGCAATAAATGTGTTGCAGTTTTTATATATATTTTCAAATTGGTTTCAAACTTCAACAATATAATCGTGATAAAGGTGTCACATAAGAGTATTAGTGAAATTTATATTATATTATAGTATAATATATTTTAATAAAAGTTATCTATAGGCAATTGAAAATTTTATAGCATGTGACGAAGCGTAGTTATTACAATACTCGCACGAGTTACAAAGCTCTCGGTCGGGATGATTTTCAGGCCGCATTACGTGCCATAATCCGCGTTATATGAATTCAATTACGGCCACAAGGTGCAGCCTCTGCACGAAATATTTGCGACAGACCAGTGCCATCAGAATTTAATATTCGTCACGAGCCGATGCGTTACACGAGCGTTCGCAAAATGATGCGGCCAATCCGCTGCTGAACGTCCACGTACGATATAATTATCGCTAATGCGAAAACGTTTATTACGCCATGTCTAACTGATTTGTGGAAATCTCGTTTTGCTCCATTATTAATCTCCTGTGCTGCGTGCACGTGCACGCTTTACCCTGCGCAAGCTCTCGTTTGCAAAAAAAGATGCCGCACGATCGAACCAATTATTAGTGAAATTTTGAAAGTTACAAATTACCGATACTAATATCTTTTCTTGCACGATACAATCAATAGAATGGATAAAATAGGGCGAGTAAATTGTACGGATTAAATGTCAGTTGATGGAAAGAAATATTTCTCATATTTGACGCTTTTAGATAACGCGAGTCATAAATAATCATACGAGAAATTTCATATGAACGTGAGTGATATTATTAATTCCGTTATCGATTGAGTCAAATTACAAGCCGTAGCTTGCACAATAATATATTGCTACAAATATTTATAAAGTGCACTAATAATATCAGAGGAAATTGCAACACTTTTTCTGCTATTTCGCGTATTTAAGGTTTTGCTTATTTTGGCAAGCGACGTATCAGTTACCTAACTTTCAACTCGCAAAATTCTAAAAACTGTTTGCACAAGTGAACTTTACCAACTACGATTTGTTGCGAGTTCGCTAACGTTATTAGTTGTCAAATAATAGTGCAAGACGCCTCTGGGACGCGATTAAACGAGCGTTAAGCGGAAAAACTGAAAAAAAAGGAGGGGAGGAAAGTTGGAAGTTCTTTGAGCATCGTTTGCGTCAAGGGATAAAGTTGGTCGTTCGGTCTATCGAAGGGACCTTGTTCGCGCGTACATTTGGCCGATCTTTTTGCGAGCCGTCCTTTTTTCCTTTGGTCACCCTTGACGTCAATCTCGTTCCCATAAACAGCGCACATGTGCGCATGTTTATGACGATTCCGTTCGCGGCATCGCCACGACTCTACGCGGTTTAAACGGCCAATGAAAATTCCACGATGACCCACATTTTTCTCCATCAATGATACTCCAGCTTCTACAGGACTTCGTTACATCGATTGCCTGCTTCATCACCTTTCCGTTTCAATCAGACACCAAAAATAATGGTTATTTGTTTTAAATTTCTACGGGAAAGATGAATCCAAGGCAGTGATCGTTAAGGAGCGCGCAGACGATCAGTATTATCGCTAATATTTGAGATCTTCAACGTTGTATTGACAATATATACATATTGATCGTCTAGAGTGTGTTTTTGAGGGTTTCTATTGAAAACCTCAAATTCGATAACCTTAATATTATCGTCAATGATATCGATAATACTGATCGTCGAAGCACGTCTTTAAACAAATGTTGGAAAACGTGAAATTATTAGAAGATATCAATTTTTCATATTGCACCTAATTACGAATGACCATTACAGATGATTCGAATCTGTTTGCTTGTTGGTAATCATTATCTCGACGATGGAAATCGGTTTTAGTTACGAGTAATCATTATTGATGATGAGAACATTTTTTGATTACTGGTAACCAGTATTGGCGATGGAAATATTTTTTGGTTAATACTATTCTCACTATCGATGACGATTTATTATTCTCTTGGTTATTGTCGATCATCGTCGAATATTTTGATCAATATTATTGATAGTTTCAATGTTACTAATAGCGTTGTGAAATTGAAGATGATGGAAAGTGATAAAAAAGAAGTTTATCGGCGTCGATAATGGTCGCTAGTAAATCACACGATATTTTCACCACCCATGATGGTTATTGGTAACCAAACAAATCTTCCTCATCGATAACCAGCAGCAGCCAAACAGATTTTAATCATATTTAATGGTTATCCGCAATCAAAATCATTTAAGTTGACCAAGGAATTCGTACTCTACAACTTTTTTAAATTTGTGTTATAACAGAGTAATGGTTCATGGTTTTAATCGACCTGTGTTCACGGTGGCGTGGAAGGCTCGTCATTCGGTAATCTGAAAATATTTAATCTCGGTAAACCGTACTTGAAAAAAGACCTCGTCTCGCCTCTCCAATACCCAGTAGGAATAGTGGAATGTCTTCGACTGTCGGGTAATTCGACCAACTCTTTCTCTCCTCGGGGGATGGAAATTACGGTTGCTCGGTTAAATCCGAGCTAACTGAATTCCTTGATAAATTCCAACCATCGAGGAAACTTTGTCTGGCGAGGAAACGTGAGTTATTTGCGCGAGCCCAGTTTCACCGAGGGTTTGTCGATGTTCTTCGCGAATTCCCCGTCGAAAACGATATTTTCGCTTGACGTTTGTTGCGGCAAAAATAAGGGCCGCATCCATTTTTTTAAACTGAAGTTTAATGTCGTATCATTTACAGGGTTATTCGCGCACAGAAGTATTCCGACACTTTCGAGTAAAACAGATCTTTCGTATAATGTATTACAATGCTATAATCACCAGAATATCTACTTATTGCGATTATCATAACTTATTATTTTACGTTATAAGACACGTGTATGATACGGACGAATTAAGAGATTTATAATAAAGTAATTAAAAAACAAATACCGTGGAAATCATTCAATTTAACATTGCAAAGTGTCCAAATATCTATGCCAAGTATTTAACGGTATACTGTATGCATTTTGAAGCTTCATCTACTATAACGAGACACAATCGTCACGAGTACAGTAATCAAAAATTTGAAACCAGTCTAAATATCGAAGTTATTTACTAGTAGTGTTATATAGTAGGTGTTAAAGACAGCCCCATTGAATATCGAGGCTGGCCGGTACGATGGATAATTGACTTCTTAAATACTTTCACTATCTTTGCGAAATACGTATCCTGCGTGAAGAGCTGACAAAAGAGAGCAAGTCTGTAGCCATCGTCGCGTTTTCGACGCTGTTTCTCGCTCAGGTTTTTCAAATATCGTTCATCGGGAACGGACGAAACACGAAGCGTGAAGTCTGCCAAAGCATAAATGATAATTACAGTTCATTTAATACCTACGCTCGGGCGACCCACGCTGCAGCGTGGTACTCGGCAGAATGACGAATCGCGAGCCAAGCCCCTCTTCTATTTCGAACGCACAACTTCGTTGGCTTTGAGGCGCAAATTTTTTTCTGACCCTTTGAGAGGAAACGAAGTCCGATCGAGACGAATTGAACGTAGGTCGACTTGATCAAGGCCGAATACTTTGGCGTCCGAATCCGGTTCCCTCTGATCGATGCATCCCGACGATATTTTTAGTTCGCGACTCTGTGTACGGGATTTGAGCTTCCGTTTAAAGAGGAAGCTTATCTTTAATGCCATCGCGGTGGCCAAAGTTGCAAGAACACGGGACGAAAATATCAGCATCGACGCTCGACGACGGGAATTAGCTTGAAAACCCGTTGATGAAGCGATACGTCGATGATATTGCACGTGTGTGTGTGTGTGTGTGTGTGTGTGTGTGTGTGTGTGTGTGTGTGTGTGTGTGTGTGTGTGTAAAAGTGACACATTCCGTCAAGCTTTTCCGGAAAACAGCTTGCTTAGCCGAAAGCATCCGGACGCTTAGCACAGAATTATTTTATATATTATTCGCATCGTATGGAAATTTTCGAAATTTCATTGGCACTGTAACGAGACACGACTGTCATGATTATAATAGCAACATTTGAAACGAATTCAGAAATGTATATAGAAGTTACACATACACACCTAACGAAAGATTAGAAGACAGTAGGAATAGTACACAGTCTTGGACGTACATACAATTAATGCTAACGATAGTCTCGCTACATAGTGAATAATCGAATGTACAAATATCTTCGACCTTTTGCAAAGTGTACGCTTCCAATAAATATTTTGTAACTTCCGTATACGCTTTCAGATCCCTTTCAAATATCCTCGATATAATCAGGATGATTTTGTTGCGATGTTAACGAGACTTCAAAATGTTTTATATAACATATACGCTGGAAATAATTAGGACATCTTCCACTCTCGAAACAATTTTGCTATTTGCTATACATTGTGAGTTCTAAATTGCACGCGTGTTTTAATAAAACTATTAATATATTACTAGTACATAATCTCTTCGTTGTATACATATTATTCGTCCGTGTCTCTATTACGTAATTTCTTTTCTCAGCTACTTAATTTTTTCCACTCTCGAGCCAATATAATTAACTTTCCAAACTTTCGTGCGAGAACGTACGTAGAAAGTTCCTAAGAGCGTTCGAATACTTTCGTGAGTCACTGCACGTTGAAAACTATTCGAAGAAACGACACGTTCATGATATGGCAGGCGTATTCGAAAAACGACACAGTTTCATTATGAAATTACGATATATAATGATCGAAGTACAATACTTTAGTGGGAAAGCCGAGCGCCGAGAAATTGGGTTCGCGGTCGCAAAAACACGCGATAGTAAAGAACGACGTCGAGTAGAAAACTTGCATCGACCAAGTTTCTAGTTGTAGCTCTCTCGGTGTTGATGGAGTAGAGACGGGAAGAAAGTTTGAGAGACGCTGTCGGCGTTAACGATGTCCGTCGTAAAACGCGACGTGGACGCAACCGACGAGGGAGAGGCCAGGCGTTGAGAACGAGGGAATTAGCGACGGTCAATTAGGTCGTTGTTAATTCGGTGTACGGCGCGCATACGTGCGTGCGTTAAGGCATATGCGAAGGCGGATCTGCATTTCGTGTGTTCCCATGCCCACTATCCCGATTTCACATGTGTCCCGTGGCACCGGGATATGTCCGTTAGCGAGGGAAACCTTGCGCCAGCCTGAGAAGATTCCACTGAATTCGTTCAACGACCTCGTGAAATTATCAACTTTATCAGGTGCCGACTGAACCGGTGTTAAATTTCATCATAAATCGAGCAATTGTAGATATTTGACAAACATACAGGCGATTTGGCCGAGCGACAATGCAAAGCTGGTGCCTCGATGTTTCGGTCGTTTTAGTATAGTTGTTGGTTGAATCGAATTAGAACGCGGAAAATTCAGTTTTGTAAGTGAATTGGTTATGTAGACAGGATTAGAAGAATGGGATATACTCACACACGTATTGTTATTAGATAAATGGTAAATTGTTCTTGACTGTTCAAATTATTGCTGTACCAGTTTCTCGACTTCTGCAGATTGAAATGAAACGTAACTCTGATTTTCTTTCCCGGACACTGAGCCATACACTCGCAAGAAGAAGAGGAAAATAAGATTAAAAATTCGTTCGGTAGTTTCTACGTGATGCGAGAAGAAATAGAGAAACAAACGGCCAGGCAAAAATTCCAAGGATTAGATCTTTCGACTCCGTAGCTTATGAGCTGTTTCTGGATGACTGTTTTATCTTCTTTATTGAATGCACGGACACAACACTTCTGGCGTTTTATTATATGTATAAATAGAAACGTGGACGATCGTAAATACAGTATTCCTCGGAACAAAGCTTTTTGAGACTATAGTTATCGATATAAACGTAACATATATTAAAAAATGGAATTAAAACTCTCAATTCATCGACCAACAATTTGCTCGGTTTATCATTTTATTTCATGGACTTTCTCCATAAACGTCCTTATATATTTATCAAATATACTTTAGTAATTGATAAACTTTGCTATTAGAATTCACTTACTTACGTTTCTTAATTCTCTTAAAAAAAGAAAGTAACGAATGTTAAAAGTTTCAAGTGCTTCTAATTCGATAATCGATAAAGAATTGTATTATCCCAACGTTTCATTGCTGAATAATAATTCAAACGAAAGAAATAAAGTATCTATACAGTGGTTTCAATTCGTGAGGTTTCTTTTCTCGTTGCAGGCGAGTTATGCCAACTGATCGAAATATACCATGGAATATCGTTGGTAGACTTGCAGATTCGGTCGTGAAACTGCCGATATCGATACGTTCTCTGACTCGTTCCTTCCTTCTTCTTCTTTTTTCTTTTTTTCTTTATTGCGGGAAGAGAAGTTTCTACGAGGAACATTATACTCGACTCCCGCAGCTACACGCTTTCGAATTAATTGCTACGTGAATGAACGAAGTCGGGTTTAGTGAATGGACCAATCAGAGCTCCATTTCTGCACTGGTTCGCCGATCCCCGTCTGCACTCGTTAGTCAATTAAACTTCGTAATTATAGTTGGTACGGAGGTTCGGCGGGACTGGCAAAGGCATGTGACGTAGTATGACTCACGACGGATGTTACAAACTGCTCGATATTTTACGCAAATATCCACTGTTAATCGTATCGTTCATGTTCATATCAATACAATGCCTCTTATAAGTACAGTGTCGGATAAAAGAACGTTATTGAACTAACGTTTGCACTAAAATTGTCTACCACATTGGTAACAGTTACTATATTTATTCGTCGCTTTTATTAAATATAAATCCGTTTTGTAAAATTATTGTATCTTTTATGCTTTTTCTACTGCACAGTGGAGTACAGTTATTGGAATGAAAGTTTAGTTAATGCCCGTAATAAATGAACTTTCGTTGATTGAATTCGTTTATCTGAACGCTAGCTCCTATTAGGCGAACAAAAAATAATAGGTAGCGGAGAAGATTGATAAATTCTTATTGTATGAACTCCAATTATATAAACTGTTTGTCCACAGACAAGTCCAGATAAATGGGATTTCATTCTAACAAACAATTCTGAAACGTTATGAAAGTTATAACGAACGAGCCTTGCTAATAAAATCAAAAGGCTACAACGAACCTTTGAGCATGATGTTATAACGGAAGGATATTATCGATTATATTTTCCTTAATGGTAAAATCCTGTTCTTAACAAAAGGCCTCATTTTCTTATATTGTATTTTAAAGTCCATCAGTCATACCTGTCGGAGGAGTCGAATGTTTTTCTCGCTGTCTGACTTTCGTTATCAAAATGCAAAGTTAACCGTTGCAGTTTACACTAATTCCACTTAACTTACTTTCCAGTATATCTCAATTTATGGAGTTGATCAGCGTAGCTTTTACACGACTCGCTTATGAATGGGAGTTTATAGTATTCGTCTGCATTCACTTGTCCCTTGCATTGATAAATCAAAATTAAATCCGCATCCCGCACGCTTTTGTTATTTGCGTCTCGTTATATCAAACGAGATAAGGAGTTATTGTGTCTCGTGTAAAATGTTCATGCGTATCTGCGTGTCGCGATAGCGTGTGCTCGTTTCGCCGATTTATTGACATTATTTATCAGTGGCATTGACACTAATACCAAAGAAATATTTATAACATGCAATTATTCTCATTATTATATATTATATTATATAAACGAACCACGTATTTGTTTCCGTGTGAGTCAAACTTCTTGGCCGGTGTTGAATCTCATAGATCTTTGGTTCTCTTCGCGCGAGTCGAAGCGTTTTCCGGGGACGATTCAGTCGCATTCACCGGATTAATTTGCGCCCGAGTAACGCGAGCGTGAAATCGATTTATCAGACCCGTTCTCCCCTATCGGCCTTCGTCTGCAACCAACGATTCTCCTTCAGCTTCGGCGCATCTTTCCCGCTGGCGCAACTACGGCTAATACGCTCGCGGATGGAATCTCAATGGCCGAGGAGCGCTTCGTCCTTTCCTGTTTTCACCGTTTTTTAATTCGCTAATTCCTTTGTTCCGTAATGCCCTTTGTCAGGTTTTTCTCCTCTACTGAAAATCTCCTACAACATCGAGATCCCCTCTGTATACTTCGTTTTTGCTTCCTTTCTTTGCCACCCTCTGGATACAGAAATTAGTTCGCTAACGATGTTTGGTCAATGTTTCGTGTTCTTGCTCTGTCTCTCGGCTTTCTATCGTGATTACATGGTGAATCGATTTTAAAAGACCGGTAGATATGAAATATTGGCATCTGCGTGTATGTGCAAAAGTGAAATACGCAGACTACGGATATTCATGCATTTATGGGAAATTCTAAAGGATAAGCAAAAACGTATAAAACGCACGTAATATGCTAGAATATGTAAAATATTCAAAACGAAGTACTCGTTATGAGATTTAACGAGTGAAATAAATTGTTATACAGGTTCCACTTCTTTACGTACGTTAATAAAAATCCGCAGTTCGGATAGACATAAATTACGTAATTACGATATTCTAACGACGTTTCGAAAGTTCTCTATTCTCAGCTTACCGAGCCTTTAAGAGATACAGATCAGATAAGCAGGATTTTTCCAAATTTAGAAAATTGCCTGAGATAAGATAAGGAGCGTAAATTAAAGATTAAAGAGTATTATTTAAAATTTAGAACGACATACTTTTAAAGTATTCCAACACTTTTACAAATCTTCTACGAATACATCATAAAAAACATTCTGAAATCTCATTAGCACTAACGAGGTACGGTTATCGCGAATATAATATAGGTCAAATTTGAAACGAGCTTGAAAGTGTATTTATATAACAGTTGCAAGATATTTACTGAAAGCACGCAAAGAATAGTCAATTATTCGTTGCATTAATAATCTGCGATATATGGAGAGATCATCTTTAGCATTAATGGTATATTTAAAAAAACACGTCGGAAAAAGTGCTCGACTTTTAATTAATTTTTGTTACTTTACTTCTTATTGCAAAAGCCCTTTCATTTGATTGCCCGGTTACAAAGAGGTTGATTTCGGTGAAATCAATTTTCGACGAATTCCCTGTTCGTTCAACAGTCGAACGAATCTCTGTCAAAGCGCGCGTAAATCCGGCCGACCGAACACGCGATTAATCTTGGCACGTGGATTTATACGAACATGTACTACCGCGCAATCGGACGCACTCTTTTTTTCCAAACGCGTATCGAAGACTGCAATTTCGTTGGCGAAAAAGAACGAGACGGATAAAAGGAAAAAGAAAGGAATCGGTCTGCGACATATACCGGTCACAAGTGAACAAAGTGAAACGAGATCGAATATTCGACGAACGAAATCATACTGGGATTTTCAAAGCTCTCTGTGTTCCAAGATCAAGCAGAAAGTTTCCTATGAATCGATACACCATGTTGGAAAGGAGAAAAAATTCAAATGCAATAGGAACGGCACGTAAATGTTGGGTTTTCGAATCCTCTATACGCTGTATTCACTCGAGCGTGTAATACCACCGAGTAGAAGAGGGTGGAAGCCATAGAAGGAATCGGAAAGCTTCCGTATAAAGATCTTTCTCAATCAAAATCCCTTCGTGTTTTGTGGATATACACTATCGTGCGTAAGTACTTGAACTCTTCCAAATGATTGGAAATACGGTGGTGAATAAAAAAAGGTTTATTATCGATACACAATGAATTTTAATAACTTTTATTAGTAAACATTTTTCGCGTTAAGAGAATAGATCGTATTAGTATATTTAAGCAAAGAATAGGTTAAGTAAATTTATGGCTAGGTCAGCGTATAAATGATTTATGTAAATATACAAAATATGGAGGGATGAGTATCGAGAAGGCAAATTCATCTTTAGACCGAAATAAAAATAGATTATTATTACTAAAGATTTTTCACCATGTTGGTAATATACATCCCTTTCCTGTTCTATATTATATTGTTTTCACTGTACTTATTAAATATAAATCCATTTCGTGAAATTAAAGTGTCTTTTTATATTTCTTACTTTACGAACTTGCTTCTCACTGTCATTGTATATGACTCATATCATGGAAAGGTTTGGCTATCGGCTAATATACTTACATTCATGATCTCTTTTCCAGTTGTACCACCAGTTTGTCCCGTACTCAAATACCCTGTACGACTTCCAGTTATATAAATTGCTTGTTTCCCGACGATATATAGCAGCGGAGTTCTCCTATATCCACGAAATATTCAGAATCGGGTCGGCACGCACATACAGAGGCTGCGTCGATATTTCTGATGCCCGACGGGAGCAGGGCAGACGTGGTGTTTTCCTACTCCAGAAATAACGTCGCGTTTCTCGTCTTTACTCCTCGACGTTCCCTTTTTCCTTTTTTTTTCTTCCTCCCTCTTTTTCTTCGTCGTTTTCCCTTTATTTCCGTGCCGGTTTCTGGTCCCCGTTAATTCTCACTTTCTACTCAGCGGCGCGCGTCAACGGAAGCAGATTTCTTAATGAGACGAGTGAAATAATAAGGAAAGCCATCTGAAGACGCGTAACTCGTTCGATCTGGAGTACCTCGAACGAAAGGATCCGACTAATTCGGTTGTGTATTAATGGACTGCCACGGATAATAATTCTCTGCCAGTTCGTACTATCAACTCGCTGAAAATTCTCTCAGATACCGGACGAGCAACGCCCGTGATTAATTATTTCCGCGTCTGCCGTGATTCCACGTTGAATTCGCGCGTTCGACCGTTCTTGGCAAATTCGACGAGCGTTCCATCGCTTGCACGTAACCTTCGAGCCACGCTGAGACTTTGACTCGTTGCCTTCGGGTCGTTTAACTCTTACATCGTGCGATTAATTTCAATTTTAAAAGAAGCTCTCTCTTCGCTTCTTGAAATGTATTGGCAATACACGTATGTTACTAATGTAACACCCTTGAATTGTTTCAAGCGAGATTCGTTTGTCTTTGCTATTGAACCTTACCTCGTAAACGTCTTTAATTAAAGTATAAACGTAACTTCATATTTTACACGATTTTCACTGAATAACAGTTTCTACAAATATCAGTAAAAATTCTAAATTAAGATTGTCATTAGATAAGACACGGGATTTCATTAATTTCATAATTATCTACAAGTTCCTAGTTAAACGACAATACGGCTAGTAGTTTCTACAAATATCAGTAAAAATTCTAAATTAAGATTGTCATTAGATGAGACGCGGGATTTCACTAATTTCATAATTATCTACAAGTTCTTAGTTAAACGACAATGCGGCTAGTTGCTCAATCTCGTTTCACCAACGAATTAACGAGAAACAAAAACGACGAGCCTCGAAGAGCGAATTGAAGTTGGACACAGAGTTCAAGCGGATTTCACGTTCAGGAAAATCGTGGGTGGACTGTCCTCGTCATTATCTTCTCGTCTCTTATATCTACTTTACCTCGGATAACGTATCTTCGTTATTGCCGTGTCTGTTTGTATGTCGACCGACGAGCGCTTCCGGTCTTGCAGCAACATTTCTTACGAAAATGGTTCGCTGTTTGAGAAACTCTGTGCGCTTGAAGCTGTCCGACGATCGCGAATGGCCCAAGCGAGTGATTAATCGAGATGGTAATTAGGCGGTGTTAAGCCTCGCGACGGATAGTCGACGACACCGATCGACGATGGAATAGTAAAGTTTCGAGGATGCGGCTAGCAGCCATTAGCGGGATAAGAGCGATCGAGAAACGCGGTGCTTCCGCTCGAGTAATGGTTTTCCGATAACAAGACCAGAATCATCGCTCTTCGTTTCTCAGAGTCGCGGTATAATTATTTTCGATTTTATTAATTTCGGTCGTATCGATGCGCTGTCACGCCTTGTTCCATTGGAAAATAGGCGACGATTCTATGCCATCCATCGTAGAGGAAAGGAAAGCAATAAATTGTTACGATTTATACTTATTACGACGATATACTAATCATTACGTGTATCCTACTTTAAAATCTCCCATATAGAGATTGCATATTATCCAATTAGGTAAATAATTATATCTGAAATATGCGGATGAAACAACCTTTTCTTTCTTTCTTTTTTTTTTTTTTTTTTCAAGCTTTGCAGCATGGTTATCGGTAAAATGGTTAACGATGGGTTTGTTGGAAAAAAGAAACGCGCCAGAAACGAACCAATATATAATAAAGACTGCGGATGTTCATACAAATTCATATTCTTATGATTACAAACTGACGAGTGAACTGGATTAATAATCCTTTAGATACAACTATTTCGTTGTTAACTGATTTCATATTTTTTAATGTCCTCTTAATGTTCCCTTAATGTTCCATTAATGCTCTATTAACGTTCTATTAACGTTTTACTTTTAGTGTTTCCTCAAAAATAAATGATATTGTATATATACTGGTAGGAAATAAATTCAACCCAATAAAAATTAATTTACCTTCGTTTATCTGTCTAAAATGAAGAAAGATGTATCGAAACGACATGTAGTGAAATTTTATAATAACATAAATATCATTTTCTTTAACGATAGCTTTTATGGAGTGGAACAATGATGGAGAATGAATATTTAATTGAATTAATCAATCACCAGATCTTTATTATCACGACATATACTATGACAAACATATAGTCTGTATTGTCGCGTATTTTTTCAATGATTGAAAAGATTCAAAGCCACCGATATTATATCTAATATATTGACAACGGTTTCGCATTATTCAAACACGTAACGTAAAAACACATTTGTAACACAAAAATAACATTTTGTTTACAACATCCATTGCCTTCTTTTATTGTTTTATTTAACCAGTAGTTAACATTTTTATAGGATACCGCATGAAGCTCAAATTGTTATGATATACCATATCAAGTTTCTGCGCAACCCACACGTTTCAAAACCAGATGTATAATCAGAAATATTTTAATGAATTTTTAATGACTTTCCGTAAAGTAATCTGCTAACGCTTATGAACTGAGGTGTACCCGTCTGTCGAGGGACACTTTATCGGAATAGAAACATCCTGGCTAAATTCGTGGCACGAAAGATACGCCAACCAGTGCTTTGATATAATCAAATAATCAAACTCGGGTAACTTTATATTTAACCTTATATTTTTTCGCGTTGTTTTTCACCGGACAAAGGTACGCGTGTTTGAAACTCGGTACGGTGTATGATCATGGAAACCGTGCTTGATTAAACAAGCGACGCGTTCTACACGCCTTTGATAACGTTAATAGGACGGGAGCTGTGATTTTTCGTTTGAATTTTACCCTGCGATAGATCAAAAGGGAAAGAGAACGAAAAAGTACAAAACGGCAATAATAAAAGAGGAGAAATAATGCAGGAGGACGAGATGAAAGAGCCGGCGGTGTCGGAGAAGGGCGGTTTTAAAGCTACGGTTAGGACGCCGTTCACGAGATTAAGAAACAGTTGGCGGACGACGCAAGGACGCTAAAAAAGCTAATTAGCAAAAAGCAGCGGGGAGGGAAACGCGAAACGGTGCTCGAAGGAAAGTGCTCCAGGATTCTTGAAAGAGCTCTTATGCGTTCAGGACGCGTAGTAGCGAGAGCGGGGCGATGACACACGCCCAATATAAAACGTGATGGTATACGTGCGAGCACGCACTTTCACGCACACCTACGCAAGTAGCCAAGCAGCCGGCATCCCTCCGTATTGCTCCCTCTTTCTTTAGTCGTTGGCCTGGCTCTCTTTTTCTACGTGTCGATGCACGGAGTGCGTTACACTTCGTGGAAGCTCGAGGTTACCGAATGGGGACCGGCCCCAACCCGGCGCCGCGCCGCCGACAATTTCGGGGATTCGAATCGGCCGGAACGCGACTTGTATCGATCTCTCGCTCTCTCTTCCTTTGTATGCAATTCACCGAAAACTACCCGCTTTCCCGCGAGTCCCGTTACGCACCATGTCCTCCCTTTTTCCCCTTTTTTTCCGATTCTCCAGGGAGACTTCCTTCCTTACAAGGGCTACGTCAGACGCGACTTCGCTAAGGATTTCCACGAAATTTGGCATGGCCACTGATTCGCTTCTATACGTAGAATAAATAAGATTGGAGATATACGCGTAACGTCATTAACGACCACGTTATGATAGTTCTCCCTTGCTTCGTGTCGTCGGTGTTAGTGGGCCACCACGCTGCCACTTAGGTTTTCACGTCGACAGTACTAAAAATGGCCTTAGATTTTGTGACTCTGTCACGAGAACTTGCGGCGTTATGAATGGAATTAGACGTTCTTTGGCCTTGCATATGATCGCATACGATCTGCTCCAAAAGTAATTAATCTTTGATGTAACTTGTTATATAATACTGAACTAAAATCCGATGGTACAAGTTGGTAGCAATTAGTAACCTTATCTTATCATAAAGTAATATATTGTTACAGCGTGCAGGAGTTTTGGATATGCGGTTTATCAGGTACGAGAAATTGTCGAATGACGTGTTCCAGTATTCTAACACGGTATACAATTTGTCAGATGTTTAATGTACTTTCTTTCTCGTTATTTACTGGCTATCTGACATATATTCCTCGTTAAATCCTAGAAAACGGAGAAATCGTAAGTAAACGAGAAGAGGAATCGAATGTGAAAAAGTATGAAGACCGATTTCAAACGGAGAGGCGAAAAAGCAGAGGCCTTGGCTGGCAGTCATGAATCATGATCAATTACACGCGATGCGGGCTAACTTGCAGCTAAATTACTAATAGGTGCCTCTTGATGTCCCACCGAAGACGGATGTGCAGAGAATCATGGCAGAACCACGATCGATGATTCTTCTTTGATATAACTTTTACAACATAACTTAATCGTAATTCGCTATCATTATCGTCAACGATAATTAACATGGACTTGCGCTTATTTATATATTGCCATATTATATATTGCTATATATTTATTATATATTGTTTGTTATATAATTTTATTATATTAACACGTTGATTTCGGTGATTTTTTGTTTACACTATACGTTGGTTTATAGAGAATTATGTTGTTGGTGAAGAATTGTTTGATATGTTAAACGAACAGCGTATGAATGAATTTATGTATGTTACCGAAAAAGAAATCGGAATGTGATTACTAATAAACCATAGCGTGGAAAGACTGTTGCTCACTGATGAGTGATACGCCACTTAACGTGTTAATAAAAGGTACAAAGGAAAGAAAAACCGTTCAACATCACGCGTCAACTGAATCATGCTCACATACTAAACCGGAAGAAGAAAAAAGAAGAAAAAGACAAAAGCGTATTTAGATGTAACGGTGCATGTTGCGCATACATGAAAAAAAAGCACGGAATTCAGCCATCTTTAATCCTCCACTTCCCATAGGCATCTTTATGTATGTATACACCTTACGTTTATTTTCAACACGAGCAAGTTAATAGTTTTTATAGGCTCTGGTGTATTCTATGTAATCTTCTATCTATGCGTGTTCAATAATATTAATTCCTAACGTTACTTGCAAAGTCCATTTTCCAATTGTTTTCTTAGTGCGAAGCTAAATTCTCTTACATTACACTAAAATAACTAAATATAGTAAAAGGATTTGTAATTCGTAGTAAGAATAAAAAATACACGATATATGATATCAAATATTCAATCTTCGTTCAATATCCAGACAGATAATTTTCTAAATATTTAAATGATGAATTTGTAATAGAAATAAACTTGAGAACAGTAGTTAAGAAACAAGGATTACTTCGAAGAATATTAAAACACCAGCTACGCAATACCAATGAATTCAAACGTAAGCGCAAATACTTCCTGTTAAAACAAGCGTCGCACGAGAAACTTTCTTTTTAACTTTCGACCGGGACAAGCATTTTCAAGTTTCGAAGAACCGTTGAAAGACACGACGATGTCCACCCCCTCTCGCAACTTTTCCGTATCCGCGAGTATCGATCCGAAACACACTCGCTCGGGATTTCTCTGACTCATGCTGCAATTTCTCCAAGGATCGTCGCACCGCGTACTTTTACGTCCGTTTAATTAAACAAACTTCATTCACGTACAAAACAAAGATGAAATTAATATCCCATCGCCGGTTTGAATTTTATTAGCGTCCCACGATTCAATTCAATTCAATTTCCTTCCAGCTTTTATACACGGCAACATTCAAAACAGCTCATCAAGTTTCCATCTCGATTTTTCCGTGGAAATCGTCGTAAAAAGGATTCGGAAGCGTTTCCATTAGATGTACGATCTTTCACGCGCCGTATTTTTGAGCACGTACACCCGGCACGTGATCCGAAAGTTCCTCCGACCGATCGATCGATCGACCGATATTGAAAACGTACGGTCGAGGTTTTAAAAACTGCTGACCTCTGAAAGTTACGAAATTCCCCATCGAACCATCGCGAGCAACGAAATATGGAATTGGCAAGGAATGAACGAAATATGGAATTGACGCAATTAACGAAACACCGGGGAAAAGAGATGTCGATCGGAAGCAGAAATTGCCACACGTCCCTTTAACGAGCGCCGCTCGAATTAATCTATTGATAAACTGCGGTTTTTTATGCAATTTCGTATTTTTAAAAGCAAAACGAAGGAAATGGAATCAACGTGTGTAGAAATTTATTTCGCTTAGTAAAAATTACAAAGATCGCTGCACACTGAATATTTTATATATTCTTGAATATTATATAACTCTGTATATTTTTGTACTTTTCCAACGTACCATAAATGCATAAAAATCCTCGGTTTACTTATTAAGAACTAAGGAATCAAATAAGCTGTGGAAATTGGATAAATTGAATATTATTGACAAATATAAGTAAAATAAATTAGCTATATATCATTTCGTCAGAATTAAAAGAAGGACGTGAATACGAATATAGAGAAACACATTTAGCTTCGAAATCAAATGAAAAGACAATTTTGGTAACATGAAATTGATTGAAGTGAATTCTAAAATTGCTTTTCTGTAAAAATATCCATGCTCCTCTCTTTTTAATCTTCATTTACATTATGTTCGTAATTATAATCAACGTCGTAATTAATATCTCACATATACTGATCGTAAATATTAAATAATGTTACTAAATATTATTAAAAACGACGATTAATATATTGTATTTATACATTTCAATCTTTAATTGTTTTTTTATAAATCTGTTACTCTATTTGCATGATAATAAAATATTCGCATCTCGTAATAAAACTCCACATAAAGTGAAATCTACTATATAGTTTTCCGATAAATACAACGAGCAGGTGTCTTAATATTTATAGCCGACAGTGCACGTGCGTAACTATTTCCTTGGGTATCGTTTTCCATTAAACATCGATGCTCGAATGTTACTTTGCCTCGAATGAATCGAACTCGCGTAACTTGTCTAATCTGAAGGAGGCTTAAGGCCGATCGTCTCGTTTGCCAACAATTCTCTCCGACTCTTGACGATTCCCTTTACAGGCAATTTCCGTCTTCGTGTTTTCACGCAGTCGAAAACGCAGCCGGGAAATTGTGTACAAGTACGTACTTGGCGTACGAATAGCGAAGGTCTCTGAGACGTCGGAACATCGGTTCGAACGCGATAATTAACGCGAGTCGTCGCGACGCGTTACTTGCATGTTAATCAACGAAAGTCCCGACAGAGTTTTGCTGCGAGGATGGCGCACGTCTGTGAGACACCGTCGCGAGCCCGCCTATTTACGACGACTTTAATTAAACCGCGCTTCTTGCGAATGTCCCTTAATGACGACGCAGCGCGTAATTATGACAACGCTGGCGAACCCGATGTCCACGCGTCGTGTCGCCAGCAAAAATACTTCACCGCGCGCGACATTCGCGTGATAATTGAATAATCGATGCACTATATTAACCAAATCTCCACGCTATCGGGGCTTAAGTTAGGAAAAGATAAAATTCTTCGAGTCACGCAAAGATAATACTCGTTGTGACGTTCGAGTTTCTTTCTTCGAGCAGGTGCTCTTCCACAACTTTGTGTTGAACAAAGAGATTACGTGGTTAACTCGAAGGCCAATCAGAACTTGGCACGCTGCAGTATATAAGCTTTTGGCCATCCAAGTTTTGCATCGTTCTGAAGTTTGTTCCAACGATCAGGTCACTTGTGCACACCGAGAAGTTCGGCAAGTTTTCGGACCGATGCTATTTATAGACAAATTTTACATATGAATAACATTCCATTATTCAAAGCTCCATGTAGTTCCATTTTATATATATATATATATATGTATGTATTCTCTGGATAATATTCGTATAGCTGCGCTTTCACCAATTACGTAGAGTGTCCAAACGAGAAGGAAGGGAGATATCGACCATTATGCAGGAACAAACGCGAGAATGCATGATCAGTTAGCTGTACATAAATTTGTAACCAAAAATATCGCTAAATTCACGTTGCAATGGTCGTATTCTATTTGAACACATCGTTGACAGTGTACCGTAAAATAAATTTTACCTCAGTTCTCGTACATTTTTGAAAAATGTATCGGATTAAGTGAAACGGAAAACGTCGATTCAGATCTCCCTTTGAAGGAAGTAAGAACGTTGATTTTTGTCCTCCGTCAACGATTCGTTAAATAATATAATTTTACATACGCGTAAAACTTTGCCATAAGTAAGGCCAGCTTAGAAATTTTTCGATTTATATACAACGATTTATCTCACTGTCAATTCTTAGGCGCGTTTCCGGTCGATCACGTGGTTGGTTTCCCAAGATTCTGGAGGATGTAACCGCGACTCGGTCCGAGAACTTCCGATCACGTATTTGCGGCTCGTCGTAGGTCTTCCTCTTTACTACATCGATAGAACAGGTCGGTGAAAAATACGACACCCATGCAAACACGATATCGTTGACCCGAGATTACGCTGCCTTTTATCGTCTTGTTCCCACCGGAAATAATGTCTTATTCGAATATTTTAAGTCCTCGTCGCGAACAACTCGTTCTGTTCGATCGAAACGATAGTATGTGTGTTGAAAAATCGCGTGGAAAGTTTCGTTCGAAGGAACGAGTCGATGATTGGACGAGGTTAACGGGAAGTTGCAGCATGGAGCGGCCAAGAGGTCAAACAAAAGCACACTCACGACGCAGGTAAGACGCACACGTAAGCCGGTCGACCGATGTCGACCAAGATATTACGAAGCCCTCCGCTTACGACGCCTTTCTCGTGTTCGCTTTAGGGATCTACATACGGTGATGATTGCGACGGTCATTGGACATGACGCATAGCGTTTTAAAGTAGCGAAAAAATTACAATTTTGATCCACGTTCGCTACCATAGTAGAAGGCAATTAAACGACCGCTAGAAATCATGTCTCGTTTCGTGTATTTTTGTAGAACGTATTTAACGATGCTTAGTATATATACTTGGCAGTTAAAGAAATGAAATTGATACAGAAGAACTCGATAAACCACATTCTCTACCTTTCATGGGAGAGCATGTTATCAAAATTATCTTGCTACTTGGTTTTGAGAGCAAACGGTGTCTTTTTCCACCATACTCATAATTTTAAAACACAGTTTGGAGAGTGTACCTTTGATTTTGCAAAGCCTCGACAATGTACAACACATAGGTACGTCTTTCCATATCTTTCTATTTTCCTACAATCCTTACATTTTGTCATAAAGTGCCATTAAACCAAAGAAATCAGTACAAATAGTAAAGACATTTATCAAAATTTTCTCCTGTAATCCTTCCTGTGTAATTCGATAACCAGAGACTATAAAGCACCACATCCATCAGTCTTCGTAATCTCGTTTGCTTTTGATCTTCGCGCAGTTACAGATTCTAATAGTCGAGGGCCATTTTCGATCCCACTATCGTGGCGAAACCACCAACCACCGCTTTGCCAAGTTTCCTACTTTAATCTCATAACGTAAATCGCTGAGAACGATAGAGAAAGACAAAGAAAGAGAGAGAGAGAAAGGTACTAGCAAGAACGTGAAGCGAGCGTGCTCGAGCAATTGTCGTTACCACCGAGCGAGAACAATTGTACTCCTTTTACTTTGCATTCCGTGGTTCCCGACATTCTCCCGCAGACTATCAGCGAGTCACGCGTGACGCGTCGATACTCTTGGCTCCAAACCGCTCGTAACGTTTACTCTCGTTTTATTGCGATCGTGTACCGTTAGCAGAAGCGCGTGTGTGTAATCGATGTCGCTCGGCGAACCTGGCACTTGCCAGTCACTATTTCTCGTTCCTAAATGCGCCTCCTGTGTATTAGCGGAACAACAAACCGTGCGCCGCCTGCGTGCACATCCAGTCGACGATGGAAAGTCGATAAAACGTCGGCGAAGCCAACGAACCTGGCACGTGAGTCATCGTCGTCTCGCACCTAACCGAGAGCCCAGTTAAATCGGCCGCTCATAGCGTGGCCAGTGGATTTTGACCGGTCGTTTGTCCAAAATTAAATCGTATTATAAGCCAGACGATGTGACAGTTTGGATTGGAATGAACAAAAGTACAGAATGTTTCAAGACTTTTTCTATGCAACGTGAATGAATAGTCACATTAAAACGTGTACGTAATAAGCGTTAAAGCGTAGTCCCGTTAAATATTTTGCTCGTTTAAATACCTTTACGATCGTTAAGAAATACGTACAGCGATGGCGAAAAGAAAGTTTACAGTTTAAAGAATAAAACAGGAGAAGCGATATAATTTCACAAAACTGAGCTATAATTGACGAGAGAAATGAATGTACTACGATATAGTTCTGTGATAGATGAGCGTTTAGCACGAAAAAGATGTTTAATATAAGTTTTACTTATACTCATGTAGGTACAGTTTCACATATTTTAAACTTTCTTCCGCCACTGTACTTGCGCTCAATATCTTGTAGCTTCTAATATACGTTTTCACATTTGTTTCAAACTTTATCGATATCGTCATGATAGTCGAGCGTCACGACAGTGCTGATGAAATTTCCAAATGTTTCGTATGATACACGTACTATATTCGTTAAAAGTATTTACAAGCGTAAATACTGTCCTTCTTAAACGTGTCAAATTATTATCTCTTTCGGCCACGACGCTTGTAAACTTCAACTACTGACCGATTTCACGACTTTGTATTGTCTTCGCCATCTTCCAAATTCAATTGGAATTTCATGGCAGTAAGAACCGTGCACTTGCTGTTAACAAAGTCAGCAACGCGAAATAATTGAACTTTATTTGAGATGTTCTGAAGTGAATGGGAGGAAATGTTAGAGGGAGCGGCGAACGATAAAACGTGTTAAAAAGAGAAAAGAACTCGCGATAGGTAAAAAGTTTAACGGTTCAGCTAGTCTTTTCCCCATTAAATTCATCGCGGCGCTGTTAATTTCGAGTTAATTGGCCTCGCTTTTGTCAGCAAGTTTCGCCAGACCGTCTCGAAACAACAGAACTTTCATCTGCGAAAGTATGAAAAACCGGCTGCGAGTTTAATCGAGAAACGAGATTAACGAGCGATTTCACGCTTCTACAACGGCCCCCCCGAACGATTGTCCGTATTAGTCAGATTTTTCGACCAGAGTCTGTTCCTCTTATCAAAAGGAAAGAGATAAAACGAGAAAAGAAAGGAATAAGTATAAAATGTGAATTTTTTGACGAAAAGCTCGCAGCTACTCTGCGCTTCCGTAAAGCCACGACCTTTTCCTATTATTTCAGCCGGTCGGAGTGTGTCCGGGCTAGATAGCAGAGAACAGAAATCCGGGAAAAACCAGCCAAGCCGCATCTGCTTTTTACGATAACGTGAAAAGAAAAGAGAAAAATGAGAAAAAAAGAAAAAGAAAAAGAGAACAACCTGACGTTATAAAACGGTTGAAGCTTCCGGGACGTACGATCCACTCGGAAAAGTATCAATTTCGTATTATCCCCATAAACAGAGTTGATAATTTTGAACGTGTATCGAAGATACACTAACGTTCATAAATGACCGTACACTTGCCTACTTTGGGCGAAATGATCATTGCAACGTACATAATTTTAATATCACCTCGTTTCAACGTATGACGTGTTCGTAAATGCTAACTTTATTGCATATTATAGAATTGTACATATTTTAATCCGACTGCGTAACTTAAATTACAATAAAATTAATCGAGAAAATCGTGTCTATCGATCGTTTTAACAATAATTTTCTCGGTAACAAGCATGATTTATATGGCGATATACACTTAAAATAGGAAAATTTAGAAAATTCTTCTTTTTCTATCGATACGAGGAACGATTTATTAATAAGGAGAACTAAACTGTGAAACAAATGAAACCGGAAATGACACAGGAAAATGTGAAATATCGACGCGAAGAAACGATTCAATTATTGTTACCGTCGTCTTGATTTATAGCGCAATAAACGATAACAGGCTTCGTTCAACTGTTGCCGGGCAATAGCAATGAATTTCGCGATTTAACCGGTTCGCCGTTTCAGGGAATATTGCAGTTTCGGCGAATGGAAACGCAAAGCCCGCGATTCCCTTTGCTTCCCTTAAAATTCGGGCAAATTGAAAGCGACTCGAAGAGAGGCTTAGTAAACCTCGCCTCTAACAATCGTTGCAGACGTTGCGATTAATAATAATCTTCCTTTCCACTTTCTTCTACTACTCATTTTCTCTTGTTATTCTCCGCGACGTTGCTCCCTCTACGTACTTTCTCTTGTGTTCCGTATAAGGAAAAAATCGAATAAAGAGTAAGTTCGAAGAATAAAGCTCATCAATTAAGAAAATTGCAAAATCTGTGGAGACAAATTATTTGGAATTTATTGAAAGATTACTTGTAATTATGATGTGAAAATGAACTGCTTGTACGACTTTCCACAGTTTCTATCCATAAAAGAGTTTCTATTCTCCGCATTCAACTATCATCCAAGTACTTTGCATCGCGTGAAATTACTCAGGTAGAAAATTGAGGTTGAAAATGGTAAAAAAATTCATCGTATACTGCAAACACGCAGAAATAGCAGAGGATTAAAACTGAAAAGAAAACCTCCATTGACAATAAAAGTGTTGCGTTTTGCAATTATTTATTACATTGTTACACGATTTTATTAATGTACCATTATATTTTAGAAGATTTTGTGTTTATTTCTAGGCACCTAATGATTTTCTTGTTTGGGAATATAAAACTAGTGCGTGACCTACTAACACGTGAGAATAAAGAGTTTAGTCGATGTTGCTCGTAAAATTTTAACGATCGCGTTAACGAAAGAAAAAGATACAGTTTTACATTATAAGCGTGCCAGATCAAGCCACCAGTCTTCGACTTTTCGAAAAATGATCTACGTAATTCGTCCAGCTGTCGGCCATCAGGCTCGTGCCACGAAAATTTACACCCTCGTCATACACGATACACTATTCCCATTCCCTCTTGCTGTTACGAGAATGACTAATTCACCACACACGAGGACTATGGCAATTATAAGAACGTAAGATCAACTTTTCATTTCAATTCGCATTTCTATTGATTTAGAAGAATCAAATTTTTTATGCAAAGGTTTCATTTAATCGTCGCTAAGGGGAATGTACTTGGAAAAAAATGAGATTGTTTGGCTATTCCTTACAATAATCTATCAAACAATACCGCTAAAGCTATTTGGTTTTTTTTCGGGGACAGCGAGTTGAGAACCATTTTTCTAGACGTGCGTGCCGATTAAGATCGACAGATGGGCTACGAATGATCGAGCCCGGCTAGGGATGCAGGTAAAACCCAACAATTCGTTGGAAATGAAGGAGTCCAGGTGCGGATCCGTAAACCCCGGAGGCAAGTTTCCATAGAACGCAGTGAAACATTTGAAAAGAATTCAACAAAAATCGGTCAAGTTGGTACGAGACCAACAGGACAGAAAATATCGTTACCGAAGATATATTTTACAAGAAGAACTAGAATTCAACTCGTATTAATTCGATCGCCAACCATTTCATTCCGAAACATCTGCCCTCTCTCGTTCCTCGTAAGCTGCCTTCAAGCGGACTATCATCTTTCGTTCAGAGAATATAATCTAACGGGTGAGAACGATGATCCTCACTAGCCCTTTCAACATTTATTATTAACTTATATAATATGTTTTAAATGTTACAATTTCAATTTTTGAGTGTAATTTTCGATATAATTGAATTAATTACGTATAACGCGTTCATTTAAGAAGATAAGTCAATATCGCGTTAATATTTCCGTGTAGGCCAGATTCTACTGTAATTCGATGACTCGCGATGTACATGAAAGTAGAGCGGTAGCTTTCGATCAAAGACTATATACTCAGAAAACTGTGGCACGCTGAATCATCTGGATCCTTTGGAGAATATTTTCTTAAGGAAAAGGTGGTATCGGAGAGCGGAAAACGGAAGCTTTCGAACCACGAAACATCCTGCAGCGGTTAGAATCCAGTCGGTTGAATTTAAAAACGTCCTACTGAATCTACTTTTAGGCGAACAACCCTACGAGAAATACTACGATCGTTGTCACGATGGGAATAACTTGACAGAAGAAACAGACGCGACGATGCTCTGGCCACGGATCT
Source organism: Bombus soroeensis (assembly GCA_014737365.1). Taxonomy (NCBI): domain Eukaryota; kingdom Metazoa; phylum Arthropoda; class Insecta; order Hymenoptera; family Apidae; genus Bombus; species Bombus soroeensis. The sequence goes on along the minus strand of JACXIL010000165.1, from coordinate 325,913 downwards.
ATGGAAAAGCGTTCGTTCGCAATGCATCGACCCCTATTCTAGTTCGATGGTCTACTTACTATTCTTGCGACACGACGAGTATCTATGCTCTCATTCGAGCATAGATACTCGTCGTTTCATTTATCATCGAAAACGAATAAAAATTATCGCCCACTCAACAGCAAGCCATCGAGCCAGCAACGTTTGGTCGTACATCCTTTGATGCTGTACAGCGTGCAAATAACATATCGACGTCAGTAGCAGCATATCTGATATGGAATGAAACGAGCTCTTAATGGATACCGGAGGTGATACGTAAATCTCCGTTCATAAGTATTATGACGTCTTTTAGTTTCATATAAACTATGATAATTATTTAAATTACCAAAAAAAAACGATTAATCGATCACGGTTTTGCATTATTTTGTAAAATAAGCATTTGTACTTAAGAACGATACGCGTTAGTCTGGAAAATCTTCTAACATAAACTTCGCCGAGAATGTTTTATATGAATTAGGTAAGAAACATAGTGTATATACAAATATGTATAACCACTATATACGTGTATATCAACAGCAGTGTCACACCAGATTCAAGGTTGCACTCGATTGCTTTCCAATAGATTTCCCAATCTTCTGAATCAAGCAACACAATCCTGTGCAATTTCTATAAACACGACGAACGCGGAAAATCGAATTGAACATCCAAATAGTCTTCAGCAAATAGTCTAGCTAACAAATAGAGTGATTCAATTTATGACATTGAATCACGCTTGGATGGAAGACTTGCAGTCGGATGCCTTGGTGAAACGAAAAAAGAAGAGACGTTTCGGTAGTACGATTTCCAAGATACAGTCTAGACCAGCAGTCGCCTTAAGAATGTGATCCATTGTTAAGCCGAGAATAGATTTGGATCACGCGGCGACGCCAGTCTTCCTCTCAGGCTACGCCACACCCTTCTACAGTTCTTTTCTTTGTGAAGAGCTGAAGAGTAATCGGGAAACCAAGGGACACGTGGCTACCACAAACGGATGAGCAGGACGGTGGGATTACAAAAACTATCTCTATCGATCGATCGATCGATGCGAAGATCCGACGTCGAACGATCCGATCACGTATTGTGTGAGTCATAGAAGTCATTCGACGTTCTTGGTAGCAAAGTCCTTTTCATTTTATCCGACGATATGAATCGAAAGCTGGGAAACAGAGAAAATTGTGTTGTCATCTGCGAGGAAAGTATAATATTACAGCGGGAAAATTTATACATTTTTGGAAAATTCCAAAGCTGCAAAAATGCACAGAATTCACGTAATTGAGAAGCAGGAAAAACAGAGGTGGCGCAAAAAAGATGATAAAAACTTCGGCCTTCTTCAGTTTCGAAATGGTAGGTAAAACGTTTTAGCTAAGGAGGGTCGTATATTTAATACAGCGACATTTTAACGATATAATAAATATATCGAATTAAATATGTAAATTTTACTAGCGAATTTTATAGGTTTGTGAATTTGTGCACCTGGAAAATCATTCTCAAAAATGCATAAACATCTTGGTTATCGGGATTTGATTTTTACTCTTTTCTCGAATTAAGCGACAGTGAACTGAAAGTAACGTGAAAAGTAACGAAGGTTTCCACGCACCTTAGCGCTGTTTCCTCTTTGAAGGTTCGTTCTTTCCTTTTTTCTATGACACATCGAGGTGTTCCGACGCATTTGACGATGTAAGTACTACTCGAACCGTAAAATGATTCTGGGAAGAAAGAACGTGACCTCTCGTGCGATGATTCACACAACGTGAAACTTATTGTATCTTTAGTCACGCGTGATGAGCAGAACTGCGGTCGAGGGAGGAAGAAGAATATGTAATTTGGAATCTTTCCGAGAACTACCCAAGACATCGGACATCCGCAACACGGCTTCGAGTTCCGGACTAACGATTAAAACGGACGATCTTGAAACATAGAACGCTACTGGAATTCCCTAATCGGAGATAGCACATCAGAAAACAATTTAACTCTCATCTGGCGCAGGTTCTGCTCATCATCGTCACGAGTGTTCAATATTTTACTTTATGCGAAGAATTAAAAAATTTTCATCATTTCGCGATACTAAAATTCATTGACAAAATAAGATTGTTTGCGGACCGCAACCCCTATATTTACGATTTCAGTATCTTTCAGTTTGACACGGTCATAGAGATTAAATAACACTGCCGAGGAGCCTCAAGCTTTAACATTATCATCTTCTGATGAACCAGAATCAAGCAAAGCAGAGTGATTAAATGCATATTAAATATAGACTCTGTATCGAGTCCTACATTCTATTTTTATGCTATCAAAATTTCGTATTGATGCGAAAATATTATTAAATACAAAATTTGATATACGTTTTCAATTAATTAGAAGTTTGTCTTGGAGCTTGCTACCATCTACGTAATATTTTTGTAATAAATCATCTCATGGAAGTAGGTAATTTGATTTGTTTTTAAATTGAATATTAACCGTGTATTTATTTAATGAAATTAAGAAATTGATCAAATATGCAGCTCGTTAATAGTCAGAGAGTTGAAAGTATCTCAAATGTATTCAATGCATCATCGAGAGCAATGATACTTATAGAGAGTTCAAGGGAACTTTTTCACTAGGAACTGGCGATCTTTTTGAAAACAAATACATCGACCACTGGTTCGACTTTACGAGAGCCATAAAGACGGAGTAAAGATAGACTTCTGATGAGGAGAAAGATTCGTGGAATCTGGTCGATGTTTGGTTGGTAAAGTTTCAACGATGAATACGAGAATCTAAAAGAAGTGGTTGCTAAAGTATAAAGAACGCTTTGAAAAGCCAGCTTTCGCATTGACTTGACTCAAAGTATAAAGATTGCTACTTGTGATTCTGACAGATTTTAACAATCCAGGTTTTCGGAATTCTAGCTAATATACGAAATCGTGCAATTCGATCGTTTGATCGCATCTTTTACTGCTCTCTAGTAGCTATCTCTCTGTAGTAGCATCTTTTTCTGATCTTAAGAGAATTCTACCTATACCTAAAAGTTGTCGAAATTAATGAACTATTTTCTCTTAAATTACTGAAGTTATTTGAACCAAATTATGACTGAATATTCGACTAGTCGTGCTAAATAGATTAAATATACGAATGTTTTTTAGATGTACTTAGTAAATCATTTATACAGTGACGAGTGGCTTGTTTTCACATATGGACCTATTTTGTCAATTTAATAGTACAGTAACTTCGTATGATTCGTCACGAACATTTCCTTCAATTCTTAAAGAAATTCAAAAAAGTGGGACAAAACTGTTAAAAAGCGATTTACTTGTTTGTTTGGTTTCTTAAAGATGAATATTATTTAACTTCATAAGTTTATATTTATCAGAAGGAAACGGTATAAAGAATCGCAAATTCCAGATAATAAATAAATTCTACGAACTAATATTTATAACATAATCGTTATTCTCTATACTTTTCGATTTATGGCGTTAGAGCAGTATGGTTTCTGAGCAGCTTCAATAACCCTATCCTACCATACCGAGTAAGATTTGATTCTTACGACAAATCGAACCGCGCTACATTCTCATAAAAGTGTGAAACGCTCTTCTCGTAAAAATTCTTCCCTGCGTTTATCTCGACAGAGACGCGAACCAGAACTCAAAAGGAATGTCTGGAGGAGGTGGTCGCATTTTCTGAACGAACTCGACCAAAAAAGGATTCCACGATATCCATTTTCGCTGAGGGAACTTTGAAGCGTGGGACAACGCGAGAGAAAAATCAACGTGTCCTATAATTTTCGCGTTCGCGATGAAAAGTCCGACGTTAATGTCGCACTCGGCGGATGCAATTTAACGGTAACACGGCGATTTGCATAATTGGTCCAGATTGACTCTGTTCCGGTGGCTTGATCCGAATTGACCGCTGAATCGTTCAACGAGAAGAAAATCCGCGGCCTGGATGCAAGGCTTGCAAACAACCAATAAAACATTCGAACTATCACGATGACTGGTAATGTCACCTTGAAGGAATGTGCAGGAGACTCGACCGGAAATAAGAAGCGTCACCGCAAAACTGGAGAGCAGTCGACTCGGATGCAAATGAGATTGCGCAATAGGATACAATTATTTCAAACCGCAATGTGATGAACGTGAAACCTTGCGTCGCACTTTGCTAACTTCGTGATTATTGTAGCGCAATCTGTGTTGTACCTACTTTCTTGACATCTTAGAACGAAGCCTGTAGCGGAGAAAGATAAATCTCCATTTTTGTAGAAGAACAGATATATCTCATAAAGGATCGAACAATCAAATAATACGCAAAAGTTATGTAATAAGAATAAAATGTATAACGTTCCAGAAAATACAACAAATCATAGACATTCGTACGCTAATTTGGAAATTCTCCTCAGTGATGCGGATGTTGGAATAATGGAGCTTAATTAATTAACATTCTGGTTGTTCAAAATGATGAAACTTGTTTCGCGAAAACATATGAATTATTCAAAGTTGTTAATTGAGGGAGGATAATACGGATACTTTCGTGACTCATTATAGCATACTGTTTCCTCAAAGCACAAAAGTGGCAAACAAGTATAAGCCAAAGGATTTTCTGACGATGAAAAGATACTATTCGACCGAGAATAGCCCAAAAAGCACCGAGAATGTTAGAGAAGCAATAAATAGACACGGAAGAGGAAAGATGGAACGTGTGTTTCAGCAACATTGGTCCACTCCGAATGACGATCATCTGACGAGCAACAAGTAACAACGAGCGTGAAATAACGGGCTGCCGAAGGACATGAACGTTTGTCGACGCGAAGAACATCTGTAACGCTACGTGACATCGACGCGAATCGGTTGGGAGCAGCGATTAAGCGGTCGAGTCGTAAACCGACTCGAAACTCGAAACGAGTCGTCAAGTTTGTGAACCAGGCCATTGTCTCCTCGCGCAATTATCCTCTAGGTGGAATTGGAACAGAGGGGGTCGTCGGTTTCCTGGGTATTCACGGGTCCAAGCCACGAGTTCGCAAAGCGAGCTTAATTCGAGAGCATATGGCGGCTGCTGGCACGCGTCGCATAATTTCGTTCCAATGGTCGGCGTGTTTGGAAAGCCTCGACGGAAATAGCCGGGCTTCAATGAGACTCGGAAGTACAATGAACGCCACTCGCTAAGGGGATTCGATGATTGCCGCCTGACCACGTTGTTGCATCGTCAACACTACCTTCGTGCCTCTCTCTCTCCATCTGTATAATTTTGCTTGCTTGTTTACACCCCCTGTATCGTGTCTAATTAATCGACACATAATTTCATACTTCGTGGACAGTAATAATTATAGAGCACATATGAATTGTTTAGAAGCCACACTTCGGATCAATTTCGGAAACGAAAGGTAGGAAAAGAGTAGAAACAATGTATAGTGATGTAATCATGGATTTAAACCATTGAATGAAACACTGAATCGTCAACTTTTGAAAATGACGAAGCAAGTTTATTTGCCTGTTCGGTTTGTGGCTAAATTTTGATATATTTTTAGAAAACTAGAAAGCGAAAATAGAAAGTGAAATGCATTAATTTTATTTCTCAATGCAAATATAAAAGGACTATCGTGAATAAATAAGCAATGTAATAATTGGAAAAATAAGGCTCGGGAAATCGGATAATTAAACTTCTAATAATAAATGAGACATTTCATCGCGATTCGCCTTATCTGACTTGTTTTTACTTAAAATATGGCTCGATGGTTAAACAGGGCTGGAGTCAAGGAGAGTCCCTCGTGTCAATTGCCACGACCTACTGTCCGAAATAACGGTGCAACGTTTGAGATGTCGGGACGAACGCGATTCTAGAAATCAGGCCGCAATGGGACGTCGAAGAAAATTTATTTCTTACCCTCGGATGAAAATGCAACCACTTGCCAACGAGAAGAGAAGAATCGATAAAAAGGTGTACAATGTATTTTTGGCGATAAGTTTCAGCGTTCTTAGTTAACTTAGCGGTATTGCATTTGGTCGAAACCTTATTGCCACGGTTCGCAGAATAAAAAAAAAAGGAAAAGAAACGGTATTTTCGTCACAATTGAAAGTAGAGTCGTCCTCGACCGTGTACGTTTAAACGTTCGCGTAACTCGTTTTAAATTTCAAATGTGCGTGACGGGGTTACTTGGGCGTCGAACCGGTTCGGTTCGCGGGAACTCCAGCCATGGAGAAAGGGTGAAAGAGTAAACTGATGGTAATTTAAACCGTGATAGTGGCGCCCATATGCCACAGCTGGACTTTTATTTTAGTTCTATCCGTTCAACGCTTCGCCAGCGGAAAGCTTTACGATCGTCTCTCGCAGTAAACGTCCGCGTCCGTATGTTACGTAGAGCAACGCGCTTTTAAACACGGCGAGATTAAGAGACATCGTTTCGTTCGGAGACCGGATCCCGTTTTCCTTCAAGAACGCCCGTTTCAAAATCAATTCCGACATTGGCAACACCAACACCGCGGAGGAATCTAGGACTCTGCCCATTGCCGGAGTCTCGAAGGTCGATCGATGAAACTTTCATCGTCCGCGAATCGAGCGAACCGATCGAATGTGACACGATTTTAACGATTACAAAAATAACATCGATTACTTGTCTGAATCACAAGATATACTAAGGACGAACTTCATTTCCGGTCTCTCATAGTCCAAAGTTATTATTTTTATTATTATTGTTGTTGTTGTTATTATTATTATTATTATTTACTTATTTAATACATGTTCTCTGTTGATGGTAAATGATGAGATCCGAGAATGTAGATTTAAACGTTTGAGTGCCAAGCATAGCGATTGCGCTGCTTAGATTTTGTGTCGAAAAGTCGCAGTACATTTGAACGCTACGGACGACTGACGGTATTTTGTATTTCATTGTTATCTTCTCAATAATTTTTATTGAACAAAACTTGAAATATTTATAAACTAATAGTACGCATATATAAAAATATAGATGTATTTCATAAAGTAACAAATATGAGGAGCACTATTGCGCCGCTTGTTTCGATTACGACGAGCGCTATCGCGCGTTCCGACTCTGTTTTTTTTCAATGACCCCTGGGACTCAAACGTAATTAAGCATAGAACATGATTAAAGTACATTAGGCGATTAAATAGCATGCTATGCGTAACAGTGCGAGAGGATAGATTATAAAAAATCTACTCAAATGTAAATACTTTCGTAGAAGCATGAATTGTAGGAGTTGCGAACTACAGATAGTGCCATTAATCAACTTGAACAGGACGAAAGCAGTTTGTAGCGCTTCTCTGAGATTTCTCTGAGATTCGAGAGATCTCGAGCAAAGTTTGTTCACGATGGAACTATAAAAGTTAGTTTGGACGTGGAGAAATCGTGGACAGAATGGTTCGAAAAGAAGCGTGGGGTTTTTCGAACAACTGAAATCGCGATAATCTGCGGATGTTGCGAACGATGCGTCGGCTGGTACGGCTCGCCCACGGCTGGCACGTATCGTTTATAAAATTCTGCCCACACGTGGCACGAGCCTCTTCGTCGCCTCGATCGTCGTCTCATTGAGCTTAACGCTCTTGACCCGTTGCTGAGCCCTGCCTTAACGGCTTGCCTTTCCTACGCCCGTCCCGTTGCTTTAAATCCTCGTCTAGCAATTGAGATTTCCTACGATCGTCCCGTGAACAATTTCCATACGCCAGGTTTCGCTGCGTGATTATTTCTGTGCAGATCGTAGCAGACACTGACGCGCCATATCGATAGAAAATCAACGAATAAAATACAACAGTGGCAATTTAAATACAATCGACTTATCCTTTCTTACTAACTACGCTTGCCGCGCAATTAACGAGACGTTTATAGCGGAAATTATCGTGTCGTCGCACGTATTTGTCATTGCGAAGATAAATATGCTTTTATATAGTAGATTTGTTAAAGCACGTAAACGCCAGAAAATATGTTTCTGAATATTATCAGTACGGTGTTTGCAAACATTCTACGATCAATAGACTGAGGTTATTTATGCAATTATGGGATACTTGAAGTGTAAAAATACACGGAATGCACATAATATGCGAGAATATAAGGAAATCTAGTCTAATCTCGCGATACTTGGTAGGTCAAATTCTTACTTGTAGTCAGGAAAACTTGAATTTTCATTCACAAATGAAGATTTCAGGGAAAAGATACGGGAAATACAATTTGTACTTTAATATTAGGTTACGTCTTTTACAACGATGCATCTTTATACAAACATGAAACCTAATCTGTCGAACGTTGTGATCTTTATCTTGATAGAACAAAATGGATCATACGTAATTCGATAAAATAATGTAAAACGAAAAATGTTGAGCATCCATTATGTCCTTATGGAACGAAAGAAATTTTTCGGACGGCCTAATAATATCGAGTGAAAAATGGAAAAATCCTATTCGATGCAAAGATATAAGACTTTCACTGATAGATGACAAATTCATCAAGTTCTGTGAAAGAACTAACAGTTATGAAATGTACATATACAGTTATAGAATAAGTTTGTATTATAGAATAAGTTTGTTCGTGAAAGCACGATCGGACCATTGGTCCAAGCAGAACAAATAAATACGCTGTGACTAAAAACTGTGACTAAAGTTTGCGATCTCTGACAGAACTGAATCCCTTCGAGAGGCACTGAACTTTGTAAAGAAATCTAAGACGATTTCGGCCGGGACTAATTAATCGGATTTCCGCCGCTACGGAACATCGATTCTCGGACCGGATTTCCTTAAAAAAGGAGCAGAAGAGTTGCGGAGCACAGGACACGAAGTAAAACTTTTCAACGTTATCTAAAAGCCCTGTCCGACGAAGTTTTAAGCTTTCAGCCGCAATATCCAGCAATGACCCGATCGAAAACGTGTAGAATCTCCATTTGCGACATAGACTGTCGACCATAAGTATTAGAACGCGTCATTGGATTTTATGTCGATAAGTTCAACAAGAAAAACATATCAAACACAAAATATCGACACATGTGTTGAGTTCACATAAAGATTGACTAATTCATTAAGGCGAAGTAAAATCGGTATGAGCTTCATGACGATAGTTAGATGATGAAGTCATTTTCATATAGATAGGAGCGAGGAATATTTTTTAACACGGCTTTGATTATGTTAATTTGAAGCCTATTTTTGACCCATAACGTAGTGACTGCAAGTTTGCTACTTCGTTCTCTTCGTATTTTTGTTACAACTTTTTAAATAAGATATTTTTATCTTTTGCTTAGAATATATACCCGTAGAACATATTTCTCTATCAAACCCTGGGATAGCCCATATATTATACTAATAATTGTTAGTATCATCGTTCGATTCTTCAGAATCAAACTATGAAATCTGATGGAGTTGATCAGTTTGGTTTGTGTATGATTGAAGTATGTAACAAAGAGATATTCTAATACTTGTGACAATATATGTCAAAAAATGGAACATCCAAAGCGTGTGGTTTTTGTGGAGACGCGTTTCTCCTTCGGGCTCCGGATAGGGTGAAGGGGTGTCGCACCCTCGTCACGGACGCCGCGACAGTTTTTTCCTTGCCCGACGGTGATCTCGACGTGGCGCGGCGCGGCGCGGCTCGTTTTAACGGCCAGACAATGAAGAAGAATGTAAAGTGGCGCGGCGAGGTTCCATTGCCTTTCTCGCAGCCGCATTGTTGCCCCGTCACAGACGCTCCGGGGAACGTTTAATCAAGACTCGTGCAAATGAAAATCGTCGATCACCCCTGTCCAATGAATCGTCGGTATTTCATTCTAACGATTTTCGATCGCTGTTGGACGCTCCACGCGACTCTTTAACATCGTCTCGCTTCGATCCACGCGACGAGATCGTTGGATTTTCAAATAAACGAAGAGAACTGGATCGGATTATCGGGGCTCGATTCGATTCAATTATTTTCAGTAGAGAGAATGGATGAACATTTTCGCAGAATTCACGACAAGTAATCCCGAATTGCGCAACATACATATCACTAATTTGCAATGTCGAGTGCCGTGTCATTAAATCCAGATAATATGTTTTTACACAGAGTGAATCATCGACATGGCCCAATATACTCATTTTGCCCGGTGAGAACGCATGATTAATTATTACTGCGCGTAGAAGCAAGAATTCGGTATTGTTCTCCTATTTATTTACGGTTTTCGCATTCGTTGATACATATCGATTATCAACGCGCTTTCAATACTGTATTCTCTCCGATTTCGTGGAAACGAGTAAACAAATTATTTATCCACTGCAAACATTCAAAGCCAAATGACAATACCTATCAGGTAAATATTACAGGTTAATTACGTTCAACTAATTTCATACCCTGTCTTGCATATATAAATTAATATTTCTAGTAATATTTTACAAGACAGAAGTTATTAACGCTAATAAAATCTTTATTAAAGTCTGTGTATATAAATAACAGAATTATAAAATTGAAAATAGAACAAATGAATTTTACAAAGGAATTTCACAAATATTGGTTATGGGAATTAATCCACAGAAAGAAATTATTATGTCATTTTAATTTCGACATCTCGGGTGTTTTTCTTTCAAGCAGAATGTAAAAGCTATGGCGATCTTGAATGAACGCTGACCCGGCAGAGATAAGACTTCCTAATCACCAACTGTTCCAACCGTAAACTCATTCTTAATTACAGTCTTCTTGCAAATTGGCAGATACGTGTCTGTTAACAAAGGCAAGAGAACAGCGACAATGGAACTACGCAATTGCGAGTCTTTTCCTTCTTTCCACCCAGAGAACACGTGCGCGAATGTTTCTCGTTATAACGGAGAAACTCGTGTTCGTGGTTTACAGTTAGACGACATTGCTTTTTTCGCATATCAGAGTTAATCATCGGCGTTGATTAACTCTGGTACGTGTAAACCGGTATGGATCCTAATATCGGTCGCCGGGAACAGGAAACGCACGATCGGCATACGAGAAACTATTTCAGAATTCTACAGCGCTGTTCAAAAGTACATAGACACTTACTTTTTGACAGAGTGTGAGACACACGCAGAACGATTTTTACTCCATTGCAGTCGTCGTAAAATATAAAAAGAAAAAGAAATTTACAAACGGAATCTGCAAGTGTTAGACTGAACCGTCTTTGTCACTTAAGAAGAGAATTTTAGAATCTACTGCTTTCTTAATAATAAAAATAATAAGAGGTATATTAGTTTCTCGTATTCCCTCGATTGATTTCTTGTTTAAATAATAAAGTAGAACTTTTACAGAAAAGACTTGGGTCAAACAATGAAAATTGGGAAAAATCATTAAAGCGTATAGTTACCATATGTTTTAGTAACATTTATATATCGTTAATCCAAATCGACCAAAGTTTCTACATATTTATGAACAGTAGTATACGTCGTGAGTGCCGAGAGTACGAGAGAGCCCATAAATCGACTGGTTGGAGAGTAAGCGGAGTCACCGATAAGCGGAAGTCGCGGTGAATCGACCTTCCCCGTTAGACGCCGCTTATATTTATGATCAACCACTTAAATGAACGTCGCGCCGCTCCGATACAATCCGTATGCACATACTGTGTCGTTTGACGATCATGGAAATTGCGTTAATTCGTTCCAAGTAAATATAGAATGATTCTATTCATGAATCATTCTCGCTTGACTCGATCGTAGCGTTGTGGTCATGGTAAATCGTTCGTTCTACTTAACCCCTGACTCTCGCGTTTTTGAATCGCAGCAAGTTCTCTGAGAATGAACAAAGACAAGAGCAAAGACAACGTGATTAAACGTGATCGAAAATCGAATGCAAAGGAGAGATTAATCAGTAGAAGATCACAGATTCGCAAATACGATTCAATGAGTTTCTCAAACTCGTTCGAATCACTTCGATAGGAAAGCGGAACGATGGATTGAGCAACAGACGATGAGACGTTCTTTCTATTATTTGTCACGCATCGCTAATCTCTGAAATCTGAGCATTACCGAATCAAAGAAACGCTTAATTATTTCGACTACCATTCATGAGTAGATTTGGTAGGTTTGTATTAATTTTTAATAGTACTGAATTTTACCAAATTCTCAAATCAATTGCAAATTAATCCTTTTGCTAAAAAGGTGTACGATGAAATTTCCTATAAACTTGCAATTAAATGATTCCGTGTTATAGAAAAAGAATCTTCTTCGTCTAATTTGTAGTTTGAAAAATCGAGCCATCTACAGGTAAGGACTTTTTCGAAGGAAATACCATTTAGTATTAGAAATTACGATAAAAATCAATTCCATTGCGCTATAATATTATACTATGCATAACTGTAGCAATAATAAAGATTAGAGTAATTAAGTAAATCTTTTTTCCATAAACTTGTCAAAGAGAAGCAGTGTGCGGATACTTTTAAACGACAGTGTAACAGATAGAGAGAGTTTATACTGCAAGTTCCTATTTTCGAAACCGACGTTCAAAAATATTTTCGCGTTAGAAGACACGAAAATCACGGTGATTCGAACTTCTTGCGGATAATGTGGGCAACGCAAGCCAAAAAGTACGAGATGGTATACACGTACACACCTCGTCAACTCGAAGAACCACTCGACCATGTCGACGCCTTGAAGGAGGATGGATTAATCATCGATTAGAGGCAAACGATCGGGTTGACTTTGAGTGTAGCTGAAGCTCGTCTCGCCCAATGAATCATACGAACACACCGGACGTCCCAGACATCCGTCCACTACCTACGAACTTTCTCTGTCTTTATTGACTTTTCATTCGAGTCAATGTTCCATGGTTATCATTTGCATCGATATTCTACTATGCAGCGGTTATTTTATTCCAACATTCGATAAACAAGCTTCGTAATACTATACTTATTGATGGTACTCGGTTAATTAGCCTACATTAAAGAGCAATTATGAACGTAACTACGTAAAAGAGGGATGTATATTGTTTAACGTTTCACGACGTATACACAAAGTAATATGTACGTTCAATCTCCGTTAATCTCGTTTGATGCTGCAAACGTTTTGTAAAAATACTATACATGTACATTTTTAAATTGGTTTCTATTTTCACCAATACAATTATGACAGTTGTGTCTCATTACAATGTTAATGAAATTTCAAAAAACTTTTTTATAACACATACGGTATGAGCGTAAAATAATGAAAACAACAGGCTATAGATCGATAAACGTTTCACGAATGGACAGGATTACGGCGGAAAACCTACAGCTACTGATGAGTCGACCGACTATAGGCACACTTTCAAGGATTTTCTACGAGTACCTTCACGGACTAGTGAGCGTTCCGAGAAGGACGAGAAAATAACGAACACACGACGCAAGATCGTGCGCCGCCACGAATAATTAAACCGTTGTTACTGCTACTGCTTTCTTCGCCTATTCGCAGCCTGTTTTCTGTACCGTTTGTGTTTAGGAAACGTAACGCGAAAAATATTACTTTGCCAGGAAATCCAGGACGAGGTTTTTCGAGAGGGCTCGACGGATTCGTTAGCATACATTGTTTCACGGAAGCAGCGAGCCTGTAACTCGCAGAAACAACCTCTTGCAACGAGTCAACCGTTTACTCTCTTATACATGGCCTCGACGCGACGATGCATTTCATAGCGTTTGTTTTTTATCCTAGTATAACGCGAAAATGCTTCTTAAATCGGTCGGTTGCAACTGAAAGATTTATTCCACTTATGTTTGTTAAACTATTAATAATAACGACTAAATCTTCCAGTCCAACTTTCGAGATTTCAAAGTCTCAAATATTGATTCTTTAGATTTCAAATCTGGAATCTAACCTTAGACTAATACGAATATTGATATTTATAATATTTCAACCTATGCTAGATAGTGAATCGAAAAAGAAAATTAGACGTCTCATATTGTGTTATAGAGAGGTATGTTATTATTCCAGAGGTATGTATATATTATATATTATTATATGCATCTTATCCTGATAAATAATTAAACCGAATATCCTATAGATTGTCGGTACGATCGCGAGTATTAGCTGTTTAGGTGTATGGTTTGCTCGTAAATCTTCATCGATCCGTCTAACGTCACCCAGCTCATCCTTCTTCCGAAACACAACGATTTTCTTCGCCTGTTTTTCTGGCTGCTATAATTTCGTACATTTCTTTGTTGCTAATGTCAATTATTATAATATATAATACGATAATACGTTAACTTGGTTGCATGTTATCGGGGGAAAATCGAATAATAAGGATACGCGTTCGCATTAATGTATACGTTAAAATACACTGTATTCGCATTAGCTAGGTTTGCATTGTTTGGCCACTCGAAAGCTACCACCCTGCGCGCTTTACAATATGCGCATACGTTAAATATACACAAGCCTCTCCATCAACTTTATTTAAAAAATACACGTCAACTTCGACTAAAGCAAATATTCGACGATCGAAACAATTCTCGACCTACCTTTCGTATTTTACTTCGATAACTTTTGTCTCAATGATACGAACTAGAAGAAGCATTTGTCTGATCCACAATGAAACATGTGTATCGAAGCAGTGTAACTTCAATACATATAGGTATGTCTATGTATAGGCATAAACGTGCATATATGATGATCAATCGAAGTAAACGCTACGCGACTGTCACATAAAAATATTACAAACACATCATGTACAATTTGCATGCTTAATTACAATTCAGATACAAATGTTTACAAGATTTAGTGAGTAGCTGCAGGCAAGAACGTGATAACTTTTTAGCTCTTAAAGACGTAAAGTAATCCAAACAAACAAAGCTAGAGGGAGGTTGGAATAATCGCGCCATTGAAAACTACAAGACACACGACGGTTACTCCGACTGACTGTCTGTTTTGTTTGTTTTTTTTTTTACAAAGATGAGAGAATTTCGACTACTTACCATGGCTCTCGGTGTATACGTCAGGTAGAATCGCGAGTAGTACCAAAACTAGCACTAATTTGCACTGCACCGTCGCACCACTGACGGTACATAGCGAATTCGAGCACCAGATATCACTCAACATGTTTCTTGGGCAGCGAATCGCAATGCACAATGCTTACGCGAACGTCATGACAACCGGTAATCACGTTTTTGCGTTCCGTGCTCTATCTGCTTTCGTGACGCACACACCACACCGTACTGGCCACCCAACCCGACTGCTCCGTCGGTTTGGACTGTTGCGACACCTCTGACGGAGCTTCGGCCCCCACCTCGTCCGTTTATCGAGCCATCGAAGTTTACGAACGTCTACGAACTTTACCGAACTCGAAGCGCGCCGATTACAGCCGCATTTAAATCATGTATTACTTTCAGTACGATTTTCATTGTACTTTTTTCTCTCCTTTTCCGCTTTAATAATTACTATTCACAAGTTCTTTCCTCTGACCTCTGCAAATATGAATCGCTAATCAATTAACGGCAGAAATACGCAGGAACTAATAAACTATTATAAATCACAGAAATATAATAAAAGTCGTTTTATCTTCAGTCCAATGATTAAGGTAGAAAAGTTAAAAATAAGTTCAGTTCTTCGATATGAAATTTCTAAAAAAAGAAAGACATTTCTTTTTATAGATAAAATAATAATCGTACACTAAGCTTTGAATGTAAAAGTTCGTGTTCGAGATATCGATCAAACTTTAAAAAGCAAACCAATACAGTCGGTCGACGACAACTTAAAATATTAATTCATGTGATCAGTTGTATTTAGATTTTAATCATGGAAAATTTGCGAAGGGAATTAATAAGTAGTATAATGATCGCGTGTCAAGAACGCGAGGTAGACGTGACTGAAGATTTTGTTTCCTTTTTGGTATGTATCTTTTATACGAGAAATTTCAATATTAAATTAACCTAAATAATTATTAATTTGACACAAGACATGGCTCTTTTCCTACATGTTTACAGCTCACTTTGTTTCAATTAAATCCTATATATGAAGTTAAGGTAGACGATGAAGAAAGCAATGAGAAAATTATTCAAGCGATAGTTGAAAAAATATGCGATCAAGAAAAACCAAGTTTAACGATATTAAAAAGTCAATTATATTTTGCGAAGCACTATCATGATAGAGGTGAAAATAAACTTTGAGAATGCAATATGATCAATATAGAACAATGAAATATGTATGTTTAATTTGTATAGACGAGACTGTTAAACGCCATAGGTTGCGATTACATCAAAAAACTGGACCATTAGTGGCGGAAATTTGTCAAACTGAGAAACTTGCGAATAAACAGGAGTCAGAAAAGCTATACCATAAGATGTTGGTGGTTATTACTTTCTTAAGTGGTCTTGGAAATCCTACTGTATCTTCTGTGCTCAAGTAACAATATTAAAACACGTTCTCATGATACTGGTTACTATTAATTGGAGGTAAAAGTTTACTTTTTTAGGGAAGTATCGGTGGCACTGCAAAGCGTTTTTCAACCTTCGGAATTAGAACAATATGTAAAGATGTCTAAACGTGAGAAGGAAGAACAGCTAATGGAATTAATGTGCATAGTTGCAGGAATACGTTTATTTAATAGAGATAACCAACGCGGAGGCGAAGGCATCGACGATTGTGAGTCCTTGGCGACTAATAGAACGATTGTTACATTGTGAAGAAACAGATCATTAATGTAAAATATCTCTTTAGTGCCAGCTATTTTACAAAAAGCTACTAAAAGAACGCGCGACTGTATTATGGAATTTTTGGAACGTCTAATGACAAAAATATATAAATTCACTGCAGCCATCGAAAAAATATGTTTCATTAGAGAATTAATACCATTTGGCGTTTATACAATTGAGAATGTAAACTGGGCAGCCGAAATGTTAACTGCATGTCGGCAACAAGAAATTTATGTCAGGTGCGTCGTTTAAAATTTGTTAATATTAATTTGATGATAATTTCGAAAGCTAACCTGTTTGTTATAGGAAACTGTTAAGCGATGTAGAACAAAGCGAAAAAGAGATACAAAATTATATGGAACGTCTTCAAGGACGTCTGTTTAAGCTCCATGATACCGTGAGATATAGGACTGCTATTCCTACTGTTCAAGTATATGTAAGAAATTATACTGTACATCTTTTGCATGTTTTTTCATTTTGAAAACATTACGTCTTATCCCTGAATTTTTCAGCCACAGTTTATCGACTTAGCAGATATATGGATGGGACTTCAAGATGAGGTGATTATATTAAGTGGCATAAATAACTTTTTCTGGGAACTTCAAACTCTGAGTGCAAAGGTAATTGTTTTATATATATAATTATTTATGTATATGAGCTGCAACGAACCAAACATTCAATAGAACGAGAATGTATACAACGAACCGCTATTGACCGATATGCTGTGTAACGAAGAAGTGCTCACAGATGCTGAAAGACTAGAACAATCAATGGGTGAACCAATAAGTAATAATATGAATTGCAAATTAACATTGTAACATTGGTTAGACATAGAAAGCTACAAATTAAATTATAAATTCCTTTTTCAGGGGAATGCGGCGACTGCACTATCTATCACCCTAATGAAACTAAGGATTTTGAAAATATAAATTTAGAGGTAAAATTATGCGTAAGATATACTATGTAAACTAGATATGCTAAATGACAGATTGTATAAAACAACATATCCTAGGTTAATAAATTCATCATCAGTTTCTAGGATTTTGCGCGTGGAAGTTCGTTAGTGAACACGGAGCATTGATCCCGGGAAATCCGAATAACGGTATTGTTAAATGGAGAGGAAAATACTACGTATTTTGCTCGATTTTAGCAGCCCAACAATTTGGGCAAGATCCTGATAGGTATCTTCATTAAAATATAAAAACATAAGTGTAGCGAAATAAATAAATGGATAAATAATAAGTTTTCACAGGTACATTTATGAGGCTCTTGATTACATACGCAATCACGTTGAATATGTGTATTTGTTTCAAGTACACGAAGATGTTCGAGCTCTACAAACACAAGAAGTGTTAGTATTTAAAATATTTAAAAAGAAACACATTGAAATTATTAAAACATAAATATTAATTAACAAGGTTGTCGGAAGAAGGACCTCAATTAAAAACTTGTCAACATCGAATGGTTCAAACAGATTTGCATATACTTCCACCTTCCATTGACAAAAATTATTCTTCGAATCTTTGGGAATTAAGAAACAGAGCATTGCACTTAGTAAGTACTGTTAATAAACAGTATAAAGGAGAGGGGAAGATTTCATTCTCTTCTTTCTAGGCAACTATAAGCCGATGCACAACACGCAGTACGCAAACATATAAATCCAACTTCCGATACGGTATTTACGTACAAGCAGCTCCGCCCCAAAATAAAGAAGTTCAAACGAGGAGAGATAATTATATGAACACAAAGAAACTCTTAACTTATATCTTTGGCTTGCGGGGGAGGCGCGATGATAATCAACACGTACTATCTTTCTTAGAAGACGAACTCGAACATTTATAGATATGTATTCAAATTCATATGTAAATTTTATATTAGTTTAAAGGACGAATTGGATAGGATTTGTTCGAGGACATCTACGATAGAATGAAGCTACAAAGGGCACTCTAAAAAAAAATGAAAGCAATATCTTTTAATGACGTTTTCAAATACATTCACGAAATATTAGGGCATAACCTGTACTTTTCTTCATTTAAAAAACAAACTGATATAACTTGTTATTCTGTGTACACGTTCATCTTTATCTTCACTGTAGTGTTTTCATTACCGTCAATTGTTTGCAATGATTTCTTTGTGGCTTCCATTAATTTAGGCCAGCATTCATTAATTTATATTCAAAATACACAAATTTTTCCATACAACGAGGTGTGAATATCCACACTAGGATTAATTCTATACCTCGTATCATCAACCTATCTTATTTTCTACAATTCAACATTGCATAATGCTGCATATACTGACTTTTAATATGCATGCATTGTACCTTCACTGAATACATTATTTTACCATTAAATCTTAGGAGTTAGGTCAATTTTTTACACCAAGAAACCTATATTACGACAATAATTATTAATTACATGATAATACAATTAAATTTCGCTTAATAATAATTTCAGTGTATAATATAACAATTATACAGAAGAGGTACAGGATGTTGATTTTTCGCATTATCTTTCTCTTAATTTTTATCGCACATTTTTTTAGCCTTACCACTCCTCTCTCTCTCTCTCTCTCTTTGTTGACAAAACTGTTTATCTCTCTGTTACATCCATTGCAGAAAAGTAAACAACATTAAAAATAAAAAGATGAAAATATTGTGTGATACTCGGGCGGAAATTTTCGATTAGAAGAAAATCCAAATAAATATAAACGCAATAATTGCTATTGTAATCCTTTGTATTTAATTTTCTTGAAGTATTGACTTTCACGTAATAAAATAAAAAAGAATTTAAAGTAGTTCTCCCTACTTCGTTTTTATTGCCACAACGGCACACCGTATTTTCATGCTTGGTGAAAGGGACTGTTTACAAGAACCACCAGGTAAACGATAGAACATTAACTTTGAATACATTGACTTAAAACCAGCTTATTGACTATCGGCCATTTTAATGTTTTCCACATTTCGAAATCATCCGCACGTCCATGGTACTGACCCTTCCTTTTTATACCGTTATATCATTGATCAAATCTACTTGGATTCCTACCTGTGGGTCATCATTTGCGTACACATTTTGGGCAGCTTTTAACAATGTTAACGAGCCACATCTTTAATAATGCCCATAAATTAAGATGCTACACTGCGAACATTCAATAAGACAAAGCAGCTACCATGGACAACAGAATTCATCGGAATGATGTAAACATGGCTAAAGTCTTAAGTCGCAAGAAATATGTTTGTGTTTGTATGTATGTATATTTATGTATGTATCGTGTGAGAAAGATGGAGAGATGCACTTTGCATCCTGGAATACGTTATACAATGTTTATAACCTGTCAGATTTCGTGGCTCAAGGATGATTTAATCTACAAAGTGACTTTTGAGGTACTTCATCATACCAAAAGTTCTAAAACGTTTTACTCCAATTATTTTCAATAATTCATCATCGCAAATTGCGTATTGCTTATTCTTAGGATCCTATAAAATAAGAAAATGTATTAGAATAATAGGAACAAAGTATGTCATAAAAAAAGACCATACAAGAAGTAGCACTTACATAGAGATTCCTTTCTTTGATGATACTCCAGATCTTCTTTACAACTTCGTGTCGAGCCATTTGTTCAGCACCAACAACTGCAGAAAGCTCAGGCGATAGTGTGATAGCACGAGTATAACCACCCTTACCTCCAGCACCTTTACCACCACCACCACCTTTCTTCGCTCCTCCACCTTGGGGTTTCTTAACCTTACCCCAATCTTCATCACTATCACTATCACTACCCTTCTTCTTTCCTTTCTTGCCAGGTTTATCTATCAAAAATATACCAAGTTATAACTATAGAGCAATGAACATGTACATATGCAAAAATTTTTGTGATCTACCTACTTTTTTTAGGGGTAGCTTTTGGTTTTTTTGGATTATATTCCTCATCGCTGGCATCATCATCGCTTGCACTCTCTTCATCATCAGAAGATCCTTTTTTACGCTTATTCATTGCTTTCTTTGCAGGACTTCTTTTGGCTGGTTTCTTTTCTTCCTCCTCCTCTTCTTCTTCTGAGCCTTCTTCTTCTTCCTCCTCTCCATCTTCGGATTCTTCACTAGCAGTCTTCTTCTTTTTCTTTGCTCCATCTTGTTTTTCTTGCAAACACTCCATAACTAAAGTATCTACTTCCTTTTTCCTATATGTGAAGTTATTACACAATCCACATTAAACACAAAATAAAACTTGCTAATAAAAATATATTTAATTTCAAAGAAAATGTTGAAGGAGGAACGAGGTAGAAACTTAAGAGGACAGTTTCACATAGAGATCCTTCTCTTCATTTAGGATACACATAAGCTCACACTTGAATTATTTTAATTACAAGAATGCCTGTGGTATCCAAACAATATATGTATATATTTATAAATTTTAATAAATATCTTTGGAAATTTGATTTCTTTGTTATAAATGCAACTATAAAAGACATATTTATACTAAATATTGATGATACATTTTTAATGAGTTCTTACCTTTCAGTAAGGTCTATGTCAAGTTTTCCTTCAATCTGTAGCCTTACTTTTTTAGCAGACATGGTGGTAAGATCCGCATCCTTAAGGATAGCTAAACATAAAAATGCAAACGTTGCATTGTATGTAAAAAATTGTTTTGATAAATCAAATATTCAAAATTTGATAAAAGGTAGACAAATTTATTTATACAGACTTTACTTTCAATCTACTCTTTATATTCTTTACATTATTCATGAACAATTAAGTATGTGAAATTTTATGAAATATAATAAATAATAGTTTCATTAATAAAAGATCAATAATTGTAATACTATTAAATTATTTAAATAACCTAAAAATTTTTAATGTGGCATATTTCATGAAAGTCAGGGTAACGTATTGTAGTTTCCCGCGTCAGAGAGCTAGTAAATATTGAACGAAAATGGCAACCATTCATTGTGCCGGTTGTTGATTCTCTATACCATAGAGAAAAAGAATTTCTGGAAGTTAACTTTATCACGAAAATATAATAAATTGATTGCATTTCTAAAACTGCTTTCTTTACATCGGCTGATCGATCGTAGAATACATTGGACCTTGGAATAATGGAAAATAGCTAAAATGTTCGAGCGTATCGGTGGCGTGATTCACAATTCCGGCAAAAATTTATTAGCGAAAATTTAAGGCGATAAACAGTTAAAGTAAAAGAGATTCAAAGTAAAAAAAAGGCATTAACAAATATCGATGGACATTGTGTCCATTTTGAGGCGGCGGGAAAAGGTAAAAGCTATCGAGTAAATATGACAACGGAATACGTTGTAACAGCAACTATAACAAGCGAGTAAAATTCGAGGAACGAGGCTATATTTGGCCTGGTAAAATAAAAAATAAAAACAGGATCCGTTGAAATATTCTAGAAAATGAGGGCACGGTCCATGCTGAGATCGCTTTTCACGGTGCAAAAGACGTTGAGACAAGAGAAAGAGCGAGATATGAAGCGTGCGATGGCTTCAGGCGCGCGCCACCACAGTCAGACGCGTCATACAGTATACTATAGGATAGAATAGGGAAAGCTATCATTTTCTAGAAAACCAAGGAAGAATCCAAATTTTCCCAAGACATCGAAAAATTTTAGAAAAATCTTAATAGTAGATTACACGAAACGGTTTGGAGATGCAATATTCTAATAAAGCTGTACGTAAGTGGAAATATGATGAATCGTGGTTGTAATGGCCGGCGTGGGGCACGCCACTTCGTCACATCGTGCGCGCTAAAGTCGTCACGTCGCAAGAGCAAAGGACCCGATTTCCTACATATTCCTAGTCGCAAACGTACCAATAACTTACACCACGAATGATTACTAACTTAATTTTATCATATTTGTAGATCAGAGTATGGTAAATCAAAGGATATTGCCACTTACCGGTGATTTCTTTACGAAGCTCTTCGTTCGAAATATCAGCCATGGTAAACCGTCTCGCTGTGCGTACTGCTGCCAACTGAACCTATGCCGGCTGCGGACTCCCGTAGCGTCCGTTGGTACAGTCACCCTATACAGTGAGTCGAAAATACGTTACCTTTGCAAAACTTTAAAAACAGATATCTCGGCAGGGACACGTTAAAAATGAATACTATATACACCAAATCGTGTTAGTTTTTTGCGAGCTACAAGTTTCTCATGACGCCCCACTCGCAATTTTGCGATCGAATGATCCTATTTTGACGTTCCGCCAATACGTTCGTAAAAACATTTTGATTTTGACTGTACTTCAAGCGACCGCTCGTGGCTGCCGGTGGCGTCTACAGTACAGTCGATTCGTATACCTAGTACTATTTCACTTCCAGAAAATATATTCTCAATAACCTATAATAATGCTACCTGACATTTTGGGAAGATATTATGTACACCAAATCGGGTCAATTTTTTTCTCTTTATAATTTTAATAATGTATATAATGCTAATAATGTATATAATTTAATAGACCGAAATATGATTTTTCTCAATCCTTCGGACTGTTTTATCGAAATGGACTGTACAAAGCGACCACTTCGAGATTCATAGCGTCAGGCATATAGTCGCATCATATGACAATCAGTATACATTCTACCGATATGTCATAAAAACTAGTAGTTCAATGAATATCAGTTACGATTCCAGTTTCATTAGGCCAAACTAAATATGAACAATGGCTGTTGTAAATGGGAATTTATTTTTCTTTGCATATTTTGTATCGTCTATATCGTGAACTTCATTATCTTTATCTATAACAATACTAACATTTTGTTTACGAAACAAGGAATTTTATATATTGATATATTTAATGATATGAAGTGACCTGTACTATATTACATATGTAATAAGTTTATATAACAAATGTGTATTTATCATCTCTAAAAATTGATACATTCACGTGTAATTGCATCCAATCAGTGCGATATTTTAATAGGCCGCGACTGTCGAAGCGACCACTCGGTTTCTTCCTCGCTTTAGTGGTACAGTAACTACCAACATGTTCGTAAGGATACATCGAATAAATGATCTTGGAAAATTCATAACTTTAAAACCGTTGATCCTAGAAGGACGTTGTATTTACAAAATCGTATCAGTTTTTTACGAGGAAAATATTTCTTAGGAAGCGCCTTGCTCGATTTTATCATCTAACACATGTACCTAGAGTTTATGGCAGCAATGGCGTAAATACTTTTGAAGGCGACTATACCCTATCTGGCAGGTTCGTTGAAAGACGAATTTCTCGATAAAATTCCATATAAATTTGTTTCAGAAACATCATCAAAATAAATTGAATTTTTTTTTTAAACGTTCTATGCGTTTAAGTTCTTTTATTTTAGCCTAGATTATATATTTACTGATGACACGTCGAAACTTAATGCCGCGTGTTTGAACGCTTTAAAATGGCGGTTTCATTTTTCGCGGAATCATTTCGAGAATACGATTTATCATTATTCACTGGTTTAATTTTTCTATAGTAATGAATCATTTTGTTCTGCTGTGCAATCTTATAATAAATTTCTGATCATATTTTCCATAACAACTTTAACTATTTGTACAGGAATTGATAAAATTATGAACTTTCGCCAAAAATATATTGTTTTCCCTCCTAATCTCTGTCATTTCCGGTACAACAACAATATTGTTTTTATTATGAGAAATTTTTCGTTTGTTACTTATAAATGCTCATCAAATATTTAATGATGTATTATAAAAATGAGTTTTGATAAACAAACAAATATCTTGTCGTCTGTTTGTTTTACATGCAACTCAGGTTACGATTGCAGAATTGTCTCGAAAATATTGATATTTTCAAGCTATAGATAAGTTTGCTTCGCCATCTAGCGTTGTATTATGCACTTCAGTCCTATTAGCAGATAAAGATACTGTAGACTCTAGTGAGAAGTGGCGGGAAAATTGAACGTAAGTTGCGTATATTTTTCCATGTACACAAAATATATTTTAATATTTTTTATCGTATCAATTCTATAAATAACGATCTGATATAGCACTGTTGGATATTTGAGATTTAGAATATATACAATTCTCTATAACTTTTCGTATTCAATCCTCTGAAATATCGACTGCGCAAAAAATCAAAAACACAGGCGAGCTCTATGTTAAATGTTCTAGAGCGATGTGTTTAGAAATTTGTATTCAATTTAACCACCGAAGTTAGCAATGCTAGATGTAAGAAGATTCTCTTTTATATTCGGATATAAATATACATGTTGCTAAACCACAAACGAGATATAGGATGGGATAATGGCATGACATACAATGCTTTTTTGTGTCCCACGTTTTAAAGGTTACCTGTTTTCTTTACCATTTTCACGTCATGTGCAACCTTATCGACGTTAGTATAATATAGGTTTGGATATGTTCATTTTATTTTCTTCCGTCTCTCCTTTTCCCTGTCATTATATTCCCTCTCATTTTTTCCTTTCCCTTTCATTTTTTTTCTCTTCTTTTCTCTCATACCATTTAATGCTTTTCCAAAGAATCATTCGTTTATGTGTATATATCAGCTTTTTAAAGCAAAAAGTAAAACGTTCAAAATTCTTCATACATATATGGTCTGAAAATGTCATACTTCGTTGATTAAAGAAATATTACAGCAATATTTCAATTTCTCGTGCTGGTTTCAATTGAAAATATTCCAAACTGTATCATTCTGTTTGACGTGCCTGATTTTCACCACATAGTAATTCTTCACTTTTTATAAACTGCCAACTGGTTTGCTTAACTAAAGCATCTTTAATTAATTGTTTGTTAGATCGTGTCATAATGAAATTAAAAATTTCTTGGACTCGTTTCGTCTGTATTCCATCAATCTTCTACTTGACTGTCAGAATCACCAATAGTTTACATTGTAATTTTTGATAGAGACAGAATCCGAGTTTGAATATTTTAATATAATTGATAGTTTATTTGGTACAGATCATTGATTGATTGTGAGGATTTATTTATGGTGACATGTCTTTCCTTTCATAATCTTTTCTCTTTTATCCTTGCACTATACATATATTGCACTATACGTATATTCTCTTAACTTTTCCTCGTTTCGTCTCCTTTACCCTTCCTTTTGTCTTTATTTCTTTTAACATTTTTCCTTCTTTTCTCTTTCATTATTATAATTTAATTATAATCTTTTGACTAAGAATATTACTTTACATCGAACTGAGAAATTACTATCTACGTGCTTTGCATCTCTTAATCAATTTTATGTATTAAACATTAAATTAGATGATGATATATATGTCAAATTTCTAAACATAAGTATCTACGTTTGTATTGTTTTTTATTTTTAACGTAGGTTAAACATAATCGTAGGTTTTGAAAACATACCCTGGAACACAAGGTGTTGTCCTGTGAATGATCGTGTGAATCTGACAAACCTATACTTACATATTTCACGCACGGCTACAAACAAAGCTTCCCCTCTCCTCGCCCGAACCGAACTTCATGGGACAAACTGCGACGTGAGGTGTCAGTTTAGTGTCGAAAATCAGAGCGATTAGATGTATATTCGCGTCACTCTACGAAAAGTTTCGACGTTTACATAGTACTTTCCTTCATTCTTTCACCGTTTAATTCGACGCTATTCTAACTTCGTACAATTATACGTACGTTTTTAGTCAATAACTTATTAAATCTATTATTTAATTATTTTCTCCTTTGATCGTCTTTTCGGTTGCCCCCCTTGCCGGTAGATCGTATAATGAACTTTCGAGATGTAATTTGACCTTGCCCGTTGTTTCATCTTAAAATAATCTGTTCTTTTTATGCATTTATTTTAATATAGTGATCTCTTTTTGTACAGATTATTGCTTGATTGCGAGAAAAACTTTGACGTATTAGAGGGGTGTCACGAAAATCGGAAGGACAAGATGACATTCAAAAGGACGCTACAATGTTTAGTAATGAATCCGATAACTTTTCATCGAAATATGGTAAAATTTAATTTATCCATTGAAGGCAAACTTATTTATACGTTAGTATATTTAGTTGTATTTATCTTTTATTGGACAATTATTAATATTTATTAAGTATTTAATTGATATCGTCTTTTACATAAATTTCGCGATTTAACGTAATTAGTACGTAACAAACGAGTTCACGGTTTATTAAGAAAGCTAAGATGAAAATAAGCCAGATTGAAAAAGCTTCTTTTATTTCGAATGCGTTAAATTATTTTTCGATTTCAAAAAAATTGAGCATATTATTTAACATTTATTCGACGTAGAGTTCGTAAATTTTATTTCATTTGAAAAAGAAATTGATATAATTTTTATGTTTTGCTAAATTTTCATGGATTCTCTGTGATAAGATTGTCATTTCATTTTTTAAAATAATTTTTATATATTCTAGAAAGAACGTTAGCATAGATAGGTTTGAACGCATTTTGCGCATCGGATAATTTTCGCATTGCGCAGTTTTGTTTAACGGTCGAGAAAAGTGCGCCATGTTTTGTTATTACGAAGTCACGTACGAATCATGTCAAATAAGTGTATATATATATTTCAAATAGTAATGGCGGACATTCAGTTTGGCGGGCAATTTTTATAAATCAGTCTTGATATTTATAAATACTTAACAGTGTAGTAGGAAATACTTTATAATGCTCAAAAATATTTTAAATATATTAAATATATATTTTTTGTTATATTTTTAATATGATATGTTTTTACCTGTGGTCAATGAATAATAATTAGTTTATAATGTTTGAAAAGCAGTATTTTCATGAACAAACACTCGATAGAAGAAAGGAGAGAAATGTGCAAAATAGTACATGTGTATTTTATTCCTTTCCCTTACCCCTATCCCTTAATAAAGTTCTTTTCCAGAGAATTTTTGTAACCACGCGCAATGTGGTTGGTAGAGTCAGTGTTTGATGCGATATATGTTTAATTTTCAATATTTTTTAAAGCATGATGGCTCTCATTAAATTTAACGATAATACTCGGGCGCGAAATTAGAGTCAGTGTGTTCGCCGATTGTTATTTAAACGAACGCGTTGATAGTCTTTTATTTTTCTTTTTTTTTGTACATCTTTTTTTTTAAACATTCGCTTCCGGTGCTAGAGTCACAGGTCTCGCAAGAGGATAAAGTCTCTCGTGGAGCTCAAGAATGTAAGTATTTTTTTATGTTGTACTCTATTTTAATATTCGTATTTTATTTGAACTGTTATTAATTTCTACTGAAATAACAAAGTTTTAATATTGAAATATACAATAAAGATATTTAACATCGTTCAGAAATCATTAGATTCTCAATTTCTGAAACTTAAATTTTTATTTTAGAGTTGCAATCTTTATAGTAATTACAATTTATTACGGAATATAAATTCTTGTTATTATTAAAATTTCAACTTTAAATAGACTCTTATTTTTCACTATCCCAAACATTGTGAGCAAAAAATACTTTACTTAATTAAAATAATTAAAAATACTTTTTAAGAACAAATTATAATATTTCACATGTTTTGTTTTAGGTTCTTCAACTTCCACTTTTTACAGTTCTTTGGGAAGGATGTAGTGATGCTTCAAAATTAACCATGTAAGAATTTTTACATATTTTATTATTAAATAATTATTATTTAATTGTAATATTACGTTAACCATTATTAACTAAAAAATAAGATCTGATTTTAAATTTTATATTAGAATTCCTGGCTTTCATAGAGTTTTATATTTTATTATTTGGAATGTTTGGAACAATAAGCATTGTTTTTTTAAAAACAAATTATAATAATTCATATCTTGTTAAAGGTTTTTCACTCCTTCCTCTTCTTCCTATTGCCTGGAAAGGATGTTGTGGTGCTTTAAAAGCCAAAAATGTAAGTAACCTTGTATTGTATTTCATTTAATTTTATTCCTTTATTATGAATTAAAAAACATGATTTGAAAATTTGATAAGTCTAAACTTTTCATTCTTGAATTGAATATTGCCATTAAAATTTTATTTAATAGAAATCAGTCTTTTATTATTTAAAACTTTCCAAATAAGGAACACTGTCTGAAAATTAATTGTAATATTCTCTGTTTTGTTACAGGTTTCGTCCAACCTTCGCTTCTTCTATGGGATTCAACAATTTCTATCTGATGACGGTTTCATGGTGACTTATCAATTGGGATTGCGGTTACAACAATATCGACGACAACGTTCTTCGCATCTAATCGTGAGTTGCATGCATTTTTGTTCCTCTGGTCACTCAATCATGTCGTAGGATGAAAGGTCCGAATCGACACGGGTGACTAGTTGTATTACGTAGATTTTTAACGAGCATAGTGACCGCGGGTATTTATTATACTTGCGAGTAGTAACATTTTCTTTTCTGTGTTTTATTTTTTAGTTCAGGATAGGTCTTCTTGCATATCGCGTTTTTGAATATCAGTAATGATGCATTAATTATTAAAACGAGTGTAGTATTAATCTTGATAACTCGATTATGTATATATGAGTGAAAATGACAATTTGCATTTATTATACATATTTGTTTGTAAAATTAGAGTACACATATACAATGTAAAGATCAAATATGAATACGAGTGTACGTATGTAATGGATAAATAATCTATGAATATTGAAATAAATAACGAATATCAGAATGACTTAAGTATTTTGTAGTGAAGAAGTCTGACACCATCAGACTTTTTATTATGAGAAATTGCAATCATGATAGAAATTATTATTATTATTATTAATGACGATACTTGCTATATATTTAATATAATTTAATTAATATAATTTTATTTCCTCTTCTACGATAGTACAGATCAACTTGTTATTAGTGTTCATACAGAGTATAATTTTAGTGAAATTATAAATGTGCAATATAAAGATATTAAAGAGTAACTTCATTCGTCCAAGGATGTATCAAATTTCATGTGCAAGAAGACGCTTCGCGGCAGGCAGATTTCAGAATCAAAGCAAGCTTTGAACGTTTCTTTGTTTCCAAAGATATGTTTTGATGAAGGAATCGCTTGAGGTTATTTCCATTAATATTCCATTGAGACTACGTTTATTATTATACATTGAATTTATTACTATTTGTGTTTATTGAATCTTAATCTGGTTTGCTTTTTATAAATATATTCCTTATTCTTTTTCCTCTCATTCAAGCGTAGCTTTTTAGTAATTTATTAAATTAGTAAATTAAAATGTGCATAAATAGAGTCATTAAAATTTGAAATGAAATGAGATTACAAAATGAAAGTATATTAGCCCGTCAGATACAAAATTTAATAGATATGCTAATCATATTTTTAGCATAGGATTTTCAGATTTAACCCCTTCCATGTCCATCGCCAGGATCTCACTCACGTGCCCAGGTGCTACTTGGGTGGGAGAAAGGCAATGGGCATGATGACTAGTTTATAAGTTTAATAATCTTTCAGCGACTGACGTTGAGTTAGTGTATCGTGCACGACGTATTTTCCACATTGTGTGTGTGTGTTTAGGCTGTGGAATTGCGTCGTTTCTGCTATTCATTATAACTTTAAAGTAGTTACATACTTATAAATTTCAGTGTACAATGACGATGCTATTAAATATGTACAGGAGATTATAAATAATATTGTACGATATTATCAATATCAACTATTATATTATCTATAATAATATCGAAATACGTATCGTATATCCTAATAATGTTATTTATTTAGATATATTATGATTATACTTTATACAGCATGTTGATGAATTTTTAATTAGATCTAAAATTCTGATGTACTTAATTAAAATCAAAATATAAATATCTTTACTATACTTTACGCAATGGTCGCTAACCATCGTCAGTCGATTTCAGGAAAATGGTACGTACTTTAGAGTGTGAAAGTTGTATGCTAAACTCGGGTGTCGGAGGCGTCCCGGGACGTCTCTCTAGTGTAGGCCTTTGCGCCCGGGTTATGTGTGAGAACCGTGGAGTGAATGTGTTGGTGTGCTTGTTTTGCCATTTTTAAAATTTTAAATATAGGTTTCCGGGTAGGATAGGTAGCATATTTTCTGGTATGAATGTTAACTATAAGTAGGTAGGGCCGGGCAGGTTGGCACAGTCTTTCGTCGGGTAGGCGCGTTTTCGCGTGTCCAACCTGTTTCAGGATATTTGATTTGAAAAATTGACGGCGAAGCTGGCATCACGAATGGAGCATACCATTTGTCTTGAGCCTTGCCTATCGATTTTTCGAATATCGCGGTCGTGGTCGCGAGTACGAGTAGGTTCCGAAACGAACGTTTATTGCTCGAGCACGCACATGCGNCTTTATAAGTTATTCTTTATTTTGCGATTAGAAAGACTCGAGCCTAGGTTTAAGTTTCAGCGGGCATTGCGCCCGAAGAAAGAAGAGGCTATGAGCCGAAGAGGCCCGGCAAACTGCCGTTCAAGAGGGCAACTACTAATGGCTCTCCATCCTCTGGGTCATCCATAGCATGGAAAGTCATTCTTGTTACTACTTTGTCGCTATGCTCGCTTTTAGTATTTGTAGTATTTGTAGTAGCTCTTTTTTTTGGCCGATGTATATATCGGCCCATCATCACATTGGGCAAATTGCGGTTTTTCTTATTAGTGTCGCGAGAGATTAATTACGGGTTGAATTAGAGTTACGAAACAATATCGCGGTTTTTTATTAGTGTCGCGAGAGAATGATTACGGTTTGAATTAGATTTGCGATAAAATGATAATCGTGTTTGCTTTAGAGTTGTGAATTACGATATCGCGATTGTCTTTTGCAATTTTTCATTATGAACTTTTAGAACTTCTTAGAGAATTATACGTATCAGAATTTATCCCGCGTTCTATTGTTTAAAATTACATTGTAAAAATATTAGTTCTTAATTCATTTTTAATTTGCAATATCAGAATATTTGAAGTAGCTTCTTCATATAGTAAATATTTAGTAATTTTCCTTGAATTCACTTTAAGAGTTAGCGTTGCGATATTATTCCATCGCGATTTCTAATTATTTTTTCTTTTAGCGTTGCGATAATGAATGATCGCGTTTTGTTAAGTAGAGTTGCGTTTACAAAATGCCCAAACCCTCCGACTGCATCTGTCGGACACTGTTCCTGGATCACACGATACAGCTGCAAGAGCTGTACAAGTGTGATCATTCATCAGCAACCTCTTAAATGGTTGCACTGGATATGTCAGCCTTCCACTACATCGGGCAAATCGCGATTTTTATTAGTGTCGCGAGAGAATGATTACGGTTTGAATTAGAATTGCGATAAAATGATAATCGTATTTGCTTTAGAGTTGCGAATTATGATATCGCGATTTTTTTTCTCAATTTTGATTATGAATTTTCTGAATTTTTAAGAGAGTAATTTTAGACTTTTCTTGTTTCCTTTAAAATGATTCCTTCATTTAAAATTAGATTTAAAAGTATTAACGTTTCATTAATTTTATAATATTGCAGTTTGTACTAGTATAGTACAATATTTGAACTAGCTTTTTCTTCATATATGGATATTAGTTTTATTTTTGTTTTAAGAATTAGTGTTGCGACTTTCCATCGCGATTGTTTTAATTAGTTTACTTAGTTAGAGTTGCGTCGATGAATGATCGCGTTTTTTAAAGTAGTGTTGCGCTTATATTATGCCCAATCTTCTTCTACTGGACCACGTGAAAGCACGTTCCTGCTCCTGGATCATCAGATGCAGTTTCACCAGTAGCCGCTTGTATGGCTACGCTGAACTGCTATTAGTGTTGCGAACATTTAAATCTGAGTGCATAGATTAATAGATATTAGTGTTGCGCAAATAATTCACACGGAAATATTCTTTCCTTTTTTCCCTTTTTTTTTTTGTCAATAATGTATTAGTTAATATTGCAAATATGATGCAGCACTCATCGCGATTTGATTTTGAGAATTTTCTATTTTATAACTACATATAGTAAATTAATGTTTGCGGAATAGAATGATTATTCCACACACTGTTTGTTGCCGGGGATTATATTGAGTGGATACTTTGATGGCCCTTCTGGTTTTTAGAGTCATTTCTTTTTCAGCGCCCTTTATTACTAGAGTGTTTATGATTGAAAATACTGCTAAGATATGTTTGCTTAATAATAATGAACATTTTTGTGGAGGAATAGTATCATTCTTGAATGATTTTATTATATAATTTCTTACCGTATTTAAAGGAAAGTGAAAAAGATGTAGTGAAATATTTGAATATTATTGCCGTACACTATTGCATTATTAATCTATTTAAAAGACATATATAAGTAAGAATTTTCAGTTTATCTTCCTAAAATTAATAACAGTGAATGTCCATTATTATAGTCATATTTTGAAACAACTGATATGAATTGGTTATTGATTAGTTTGGTGAATAAAGTTATTTTTATCTTTGTCAAATGAAAGGTCATTTGATGGTTTAGAAATAAATCATATGGTTTTAATCGCTCTTTTTTCATCTTAGTACTTCAATTCGATCTACGTTCAATTTTTTTAATTCAAATTTAAATCCAAATTTTTAAGTTTAAATTGAGGTTTCGATGATTTGATATTTCCTTGTGCCTAATATATTTTTCTTTCAGCTGTTTTCTTTTAGGTACTAATCCAATAACCATGTTCCAGATTTATTAACTTGTAGAAAGTGTAAATTATACACATGGAATTTTAATCACTATTGTGAGTTACATGTGAACAAACGACTTAAATACGGAATATGAAATGAATTAAAAGAGAAGAAACAAATATGAAGAAATGTTTAATCTCCTTCATTTGTAGTTAATTACATATATCTCATAGAATTGAATTAACTTTTTTGTGGTTTGAGTCTGTTTCAGGATCCATCGTGAGATCGACTGAAGAACAATTATATCATGTATCCCACACAATGCTCTAAACAATTTTCCATTCCTTCCCTTTATCACATTTAAATTTTTCTGTAGATAGCTTTCTTTTATATGAGATCCCTACGAATAGGCTTCCAAATTTTTCTAGTCAGAACCCATGGAAAAACAGTTCAGAATTCTGATAGTTAGGGTAAATAAAAGGACCTTTAGATTTCTGATGAGTAGGGTTTAAAGAGATCTCTAGATTCGTGGTAGGTAGGTTCATACATATAAAGGGCTTTTTAGACCCTGATAGGTAGGGCTTACACAAAATTTTTTATTTTGTTTTAATCGATTTAAGTTCAAGTTTGTTTCAGAAATGTCTACAGAAACAGTGGGAAGAGGAGATAACAAAGTATTTCAAGATACAAATTTCAAGATACAAACGGTACACCTTGAAGGAATCATTTCATAAAATACCCCATCTCTCAGTCCCTTTATTATATTAAGATATTTGTGTAATTAGAACTCATGAAAGCTTTGGGTTTTTACTAGACAGATTAAATTAGATTATCAATTAAGTAGGGGTTTTCTTGAAATTAGCAAATAGAATGCTTTCAAGTTGCTTTCAATGCTTTCGGTGCATGCGGTTAGTTTTGGGTTAAATGCATGCGTAATTAAAGTATTATTTAGTAATAATAGTAGTAGTAGTAGCAGTGGTAGTAGTAATAGTAGTAATAGTAGTAATAGTATTTAAGTTTTATATTTTTTACTGTCAGACTTAGTTGCTCGCGTCGGTTTTTTAAATGTCTTTTTTGATGTTCCTTTTGTACAACGGTCAAAGGTTTGAACGTTTTGCAAACGCACATAAAAAAAGAATTTCCTTAAACCTATTAATGCAAAATTAGTCAATTCTTGCGAAAAAGGAGAGGTGGATGGGATCGTGGATAGGGAGAGTCTCCACTCGCAGCAACCTCCACGCGGTGAGACTCGGGTAATCGGCATTATTTCATATATAATTACTAATCGCATTACTGTACGTGATACAATTATTAATTATATATCAAATAATACGAGCTGATTGGCTGCGATCGCGATTGTATTATGTGATTAGAAAGTTTATCGAATAGTTTCATTGATCTCTCCATAAATATAGATTTTTATTTCGTAATTGTTTGAATAAAGTATCACGCTCAAAAATTTAAAAGGTTTCTTGAAGTTCAGCTTACAGTACGTTGTGTATGTATTAAATTCTACATCTAAGACTGCGTTAGGATGAACAAATATTGTAGAGATTTTATTGATATCATCACGTATATATTAGTAAGATTTAATTTTAATCCCGACCATAATTAATACTGTAATTCTTCTGTATGAAACACTAAAATATTCATTTGGTATTTTCCTGCCTTTATAATAAATCAATTCTGGTATAAAGTCGATGGTCGGTATAGTAGAGAAGCGCGCCGATCGGTCAAGTATAAAACATATAAACCAGTCTTATCTTATGCTAAATCGGTAATGTCGGAAATTACGCTAAAATGGTATGGAGACTGTGGAGCCCTCAATACGTGAGATAAAAAATGCAGAAACCTGCAATCCCATAGTTGTCCACTCGATGAAGGATGAATAGATGTCGCTCGAATGCGGACAATTCATTTTCTATGAATTTTACGTTTTAGAATGTCGTGTGGTGGGACGGAACTTATAGTTGCATTATTATTGCTATTTGGTTGTACCATGACCTCCTTTTACATGGCGCATATGCAGTTATACTAACCGCCTATGAAAACATCGCCTCGAAAACCAAATGATAATAATTTAATTTCGGATGATTGCTTATAAATTTATAGCGACAGTCGTATTTCAAACATTTTCACCATTCGCAAGGATATCATATCGATGTATCCTTTCTTTACAGATTGCAAAAATTACAGCGCTAGTGGCCAAAACGCTCGAGGAATTCGATTTTATCTAAGAAACTGACATCATTCGTTCATATTGTATTTTTTCGAAACGCCTGCAATTACTTGAATTTACGGTAATGGGAATCGGTATTGTTTCTCTTGCGAATGCAAACGGACGGGCGTATCGCTCTTCTGTAACACTCGATACGCGTCTCAAATGGCGTCGCGTAGGACACAGGCACAAGGGGAGCGGGAATTTTCGTCTTAACAATGTGTAGGTACATGAATTTGACGCGCGCACCGCGCATACGACAGCGTGCATGAATCGAACGGGCATTGGAATGATTTCTCGCGCCACGTGTGTACGACGAATACGACGAATACGACGATACGTGATTGGTGTGTGTGCTCTCTCCACGTGGTTGTGCGTACCACGCACACGTATGTACACGGAGACACGACAGAGGCGCCGAAGACGGGTGCACACACCAATATGTATGCTTAAATGTAGGCGTGTGTCTCTCCTACCCTCCGCATTATATACGAACGTCGTCTAGCGGCTCGTCACGTGTACGTGTCAAAATCAATATTTGGCGTTACTAGGTTATGATAACACTCCATCGTGTCGACGATGGTCGTGTGTCTTAGGTAGCACATAGGGACAGGGTGAATTCGCGCTGTGCAATCTTACTTCCGATGAATTCTCCCGTCGTCCGAGACAAAATCGACTCTCGCTTCTTTCTTTAACACACAGTTCACGTTTTCTTCGGCGAAGCCATAATTAGCGAAAGGATTAATCCTTTGTGTTATTGCCGAAATGTTTTATGTTCTTTTATGTTCTTCTCAACACATGACAAGATACATTTCTCGGCTATTTTTACGTCGATTTATATTTTGAAAATAAAAATTGTGAAAAGAAAGTTTTAAATACATTTATAAGTTTATTTGATCACGGGGGTATCCATACGTGTGAGACGCAGTAATTAGATGGTTTATGAACGGACGCATAGACAAGTTCTTAATCAAAATCATAAACAAGATGAGGTTCCCTTTATCGCAGAACCAAAAGCAATTATCTTTCACGAGTATGTATAGAGTCGAAAAGTTGAGAATCTTCGTATAAGAGCCACGTGTACATGGAATAAAAATATTATTTCCATATACTCTTATTTTTCAATAAAGCGCATTTTTATCTGGTTCTACGTTTCACTTTTATAGCGTCAAAGTTTTTGCTGTTGTATGAAATTCTATTGTATGCCGTATGAAAGTACCGCTAAATGATACGAAATTTAATATACTTGGGTTTAATGCTATAATAAATACAATGGTATGCAAATACTTTTTGTAGCCATCATATATTACGTAGTTTCATATAATCTTTGGCACGAATTGTTTATGACTGGTCCTAGTGGATCACAGAAACGGAAAGTTAACTGTTTTTAGAGAAGTATGAAAATGAAATTATCATCCTATGTTATTTGAAGTATGGAAGAAATATGTTGAGCGTATCCGAGCGAAAACTTTTGGTTGTTAAATTAAAGGTTAAGTAATCCACCGAGTATTCGATATAAAATAAATATGACGAACGATTTGGTTAGAACAGTCGTTACTATGTCGAGGAAGTTAATTTATTCGTAGCTAGATAGAATTAAGAAAAGGCAATATGATAGAATCGATATCGCTGGAATAGCGTGGAAAAACAAACGGATCCAAGAGGGCTCGCATAAATTGCAGAAAACGTACTCTAACAAGCAATGAATTTTAATACAGGTAATTATCGCCGTAATTTGATGCAACCCCGTAACTTTCCAGCCGAATCGGTCTCGTTCTATCCCAGCTACTTGGCATTCTGCGTTTCCGCCGCGCTTTCGTTACCCCAAGAAGCGCGCGGCAGGAATGTTGTGCTTACTTAGCTCGTCGAATAGATCTCGTCCTCGAAGGAATACCGGCACAACAGGTGTATAGCGCTCTACATAATGCATAGAGCAGATTTTCAGGAGCATAAAGTGTAAACTCGAAAGGGTTTGCGGCCCAGTACAACTCCTCGGTTACCTTTCGAAGCGAACCTCCGCTTCGTTTTGACTTTACCGCTATATTTTCTAACCTAATATACAATGGCTGAGAAAATCGATCAGATATTTTCTTAATGTGAACATTCTTCTAATAATAACGGAGAAGATAATTTTATTTTATTCGCTTAGCGTTTGTAAAATTTTTGTAATTTCTGATTTGCTTTTTTAAGCGCAATTTCATTTTTACAGCACGGTCAGTGGTGCCATTACGTTGTACTAATTAATTTATTAATTCCTTTCTGATCGAAGATAATTTTATTTTAGCTATTGTTTCATTTTTTAATAAAATCCCTCAAAATTTTTTGAATCTCTTTCGCAGTATCACTGCGTGAATAACCAGATGTCAATAATTATCTGATTTCTTACCGTGATGTATACCGTGGTTTCATAATACAAATAATTACACATCTTAGAAAAGATATATAGATAAGTAGATAAAACCATGTCCTGTTACGGATTTGAATATTAGGAATATTTGATGAGTTGCGTGAGTAACTGTGTATATCGAATCGCTAGGTTTTTCAATACTTACTTACAAGTGATTTACAAATGATCTATAAGTGGAAAGTGATTGGGAAGATCGCATAATCATGACATCTTTTCGAAAAGATGTTCTTGGCGGTTGGATGGCGGGAAACGCCAGCGAAACGATACTGTTCGATGTTTCGCTGGCTCATTTGTCCATGGAGCACGGATTAATTACCATTTTAGCGAAACAAAGCCAGTTTTTCTATCAGCGCTGTTACAGGACTTGGTACGGTTTGCGTTTAATCCCGCCGGACGAGCACTTTTAATTACTCGATGTCGGGGAAAAAAGAGAAGAAAAACAGATTTATCGTCCTTAATATACTAGTTTTATTCGTTTATCCTTTCATGCTTTCAGCGAGTCCACGTCAGTCTGTTTGTCATGTTCGTTGCTTGTTTCTCCTGCTATTTCTCTCACTATCCCTCTCCCTCTCTCCCGTTCTTCCGTTCTCCGTTTTGCTCGTCCCTCCCTCCGTTCGCTGGTCTCGGTCGCTCTTTCAACTCTGTCGCTCTCCTCGGACCACACTTCCCTTCTTTGTTCGCGCAGAGACAATTCCACTCGGACAATTTTCCATGCATGGGCTGGCACGTTTTTTCGCGGCGTCCACGCCTATTTTCCGGTGGACGATTCGGCGAAGCGCGCCGGGATTTCGCCCGCCGCGCGACGCGTCCGATGACACGCGCGTCGTCCAAACCGATACGCGACTAAATTACGCTCCGTCTACCGATTAGAAGCTACGATGCCGATTCTGTTTGCAGGACACAGCCGCGCGAGGATCGAAAGCTAGCCACAAGCGGAGAGGAGATACGACGAGCACGTAGCGCGCGTAATTTATTTTTACGCGTCTCGGACGCCGTACGATTTAATTAAACGAAAGGTGTAGCGGCGCGATGCGTTGCGCGCTTTGACACCGCTCGATTTTATGTTTGTGAAAAACCACGCGAGAACATGAGCCTGCACGTAAATCTTGCTCTATTTAATTACCTCTTTCTCCGCGCCGCTTCGTAAATATTTTGCTTTATCGTTCCGCCTATACCCGTGTATTTCGATTATAACTCGAAACTGACGTAACCAACAGTATACTGTAACACGAGTATCGTTAGTCGTTTCCAGCTTAACAGTTCCAGATACCTGTCGTTCTTTCTAACTTTGGAATTTTTACACGACGGTCTTGTAATATTTTCCTTAGCTAAAAGTGTCCTACCTAGCACTTTTTCATTTTTCAAAAATAGACTTGTTTTGAATCTCGTTGGTTCAGGTAAAGAAGACGGCAAATTTCACTTGAAATAAAGACTCGCCAGTACTTTGATTATTTTTAGCGAATGTACGATGCGTATCGCCGGCTTTCTTCGAAGACAATGTCCACGAGATAAGAAAGTGGAAGTACAATTGAATCAGACTTTGATTTTACGTAGTTATCGAAACGTGTTAATTTTACAACACTCGTTTAACGTTGGATTGGAATCAATAATGCAACATAACGCCTACCAATAACTATTTAATCATATTTTTCTAAAATATTAAAAATGTTGTAACGATAGAAGAATACGATTCGATCGAAGACGATCTAAAAGAAGATTAAAAGGAATAATCTACGTAGTAGGATTCGAATAAGTAGCAGTATTTTTTAGCTAGTGGACAGAGTTACAGTAATAGATATGGCAGAGGGGGATGAAGCACGCGTGTCGGGGTGTATCTATCGTATCTTCTATCGCAACAGATGCCTGTTGCTACGCGGCCCGGCGTATGCTGCTCCACGTTTTC
The DNA here is from genome assembly GCA_014737365.1 of Bombus soroeensis. Lineage (NCBI taxonomy): Eukaryota > Metazoa > Arthropoda > Insecta > Hymenoptera > Apidae > Bombus > Bombus soroeensis. The sequence goes on along the minus strand of JACXIL010000165.1, from coordinate 286,290 downwards.
GGCTGGCAGGTTCAAGTTCGCTCTTTTTCTCCAGTCTCTCTCGGCTTCTTTCTCTTCGGGAAACGCTTTTCGCCCTTTTTACCACGTGATCGGACATTGACCCTTCGCCGGCGTAGTCGAGGGGTGGAAAACACGGGGTCTACAACGAGAAGGGACGAGACGGATGTTTCGCGTTCCTTTTTATCGATTGCGCGTACCGTTACTTTCAGATTGCGGGACACTCCTCTTCTCTTCGCTCTCTCTCCCGTAACACACTCGATCGAACCATTTACATACGTTTGAACCGCGCGCGCTCTCGCGATTCTCTTCTCCAGGCGGTATCAGTCGTCCCGTTCACAGCAATATGACGCGACATATCGGACATTGCGTACGATTTAATTAAATACACAACGAAAGCGACGAAAATTCATCGTGATGAATGCACCATAGCTCGCGAAAATATTTGAGATTTTTCATTGTAATTAATAGTAATTTCTTTTATCCTTTAGAGGAAAATTTTGCAAAATAATAGTATGTTAGATCCTCGATTCAGATACAGACTAATATCAATTTGAACTCGAATTAGAAGACTGCGAAGACCAATATAACTGTTAATTCATTACGAACCTTTTACGGTAGTAATTTCCGTGATATTAAGTTTCACTTTTGAAAATTTCTGAATTATTCTTACAGTAAAACAAAATTCTGGCTGGTTAATAGTCTCCGTAAATGAGCTTGAACCAATTATCTCGTCTTATAGAAGAGCGCAAGGCGTCTTAAATATTTACAGGGACAGGGGTGCATGTCTTGCTATGTTTCGAAGAGAGGGTGCGGAAAGTAGTTGGAGAAGTTCGATACGTCTTGAACCTAGGACGTCGGACAAAGATCGAGGTCGTTTTGGTTTCGTAAAAGTCGAAGCTGCCGACTCTAGCCGGGAACTAGAAAGGGAGAAAAGAGTAACGTCCCCCTCGCGTAATTAAGGACCAAGAGGGTTGGAGCGCGGCTCTCCGGTGGATGGGGCAGACATCGATCGGATTCGTCGCGTATAAACGCGCAGCCGGCCAGTATCTCGTGTAACGCACGTTCGAGCGTGAACACATGTACGGCTGAACACGCGCGCACGTGGCTAGCCTTCGCGGGATAACGAGAGGGCAATGACAGAGAGGAGGGGGCAAGAGGGTGGGAGAGAGGTCTCGCCAACCGAGTGGTGAAGAAAAAATAAGCGAAGGGAGGAACGAAGGGAAGAAGGATGATACACGAAGGCGCGAAATGCGAGAACCGAACAGTATAGAGAGAGGACAGCAAGAAGGTTTGGTCAGTTCGGAACCTGTCCTAAATCGAAGAAGCACGAGGACACACCCTGGAAGAAAATGGAAAGCAGTTCGGTGGACCGCTGGCTGGGTAACACGGGATGCCGCTATCCTCTCTCAGGTTCTCGGCCGGTTCTCTCTTACTCAGTCCCACGTCTCGTCCCTTTCCCGTTGCCCACCGGTGGCTCTTCTCCCGACTGCCGCCTACACCCTCCGATATCTTATTTCGTTGCCTCTCGGTGTCGGAGTAAGCGCGAAACTTATCCCTTGTGCGGAGAAACTAAGAAAAGGAGAGAAAGAGGGAAGCGAGAGCCTTTACGCACTTCGGCTGCCCATGCACCCCTTTTCGATAGCCTTGCGGGGCCATCGATACGCTCATCGGTGTCGTCGGCGAGGCAACGAGGGTCACCCTGCGACGAGGCAGGTGTGTTCGGGCCACAATGGAAGGCGCGCGCGATCCGGAGGCGGACGAGGAGCAGAACCGTGGAGAAAGAGAAAGGGCCCTGGTCTCGAGAGGGAACGCGCGCACGGCTGCTACGCGAACGGAGAAAGCCGGAAAGAGAGGAGGCGAGAGAACGCGAGAACCGAGGAAACGACCGATGGAAACGAAGAAAGAGAAAAGTGGAGAGAAGGAGAGAGCACGCGTGCCGAGACCACGGGCAAGACGAAGTTGGCTCGTGATAGAGAACTAGACGGAGAGAGGGTGTCGGAAGGGAGAAAGGTGGAAGATGGTGGCGAGAGAAGGAGAACGAACGAGACAGTGAGAGGCGGCAACGCCCATTTTTTGATAAGCTAGTTACCCGCCGGCAGGCTAGCTCTCTCGCGAAGGGCGGGAGGGTGGCTCGGCAGAAGGCGGTAAGAGGCGCGGTGGCAGGAGGTTGAGGCCGAGGAGATGGCGTAGGAGGAGGAGGAGGAGGAGGAGGAGGAGGAGGAGGTGGAGAAAGAAGGGTGGGTACGGCGGGTGTCGGGTTCTACGGAGATCAATAACTGCATAAAAATAAAGTGAGGCTCTGGCCCGCTACCTTTAACCCACCGCCCCTTCCGAGTTCTCCACCTTCACCTTTTCCTCCGCCGCGCGGCCCCGTCCCTCGACACCGCCTCCGCGCGCCACCGCTCAGGCCGTCGCCGCGACTGCTTCGCCCGCTCTCTTTCCTTCGCTGCCCCTTCCAACCCCCTCCCCTCCTACCGCTCTGCAACCCACCGCCGCCCTCTGCGCTCCCGCAACACTCCGATCTCCTACGCAGCAACTTCTTTGCCGTGCCTTGCTGCCACCCCCCGAACCATCATCCCCCAACCCCCTCCGACACCACCCACCTCCTTGTCCTACCGACACATCCACCTTTGCCTTCGACTCCGTGCACACGCCGCCCCCTTGCCTTCTCTCATCCCATCCCTTCTTTCCCTTCGCCACCCCCTTCCTCCCCCGCGCGCCACCGATGAGGATCCGGAGGTTATTGCCTGTATTTTCTTAAGGGATGAATTTTCCGCGAGGACTGCCACGGCTATGCTGCCCGTTGCCATCAGCGCCACCGACCACCCCCGTCTCTTATCCATTCTCCCTCTGCCGCGCCGCGCTACGACTCGTTTTCTTTTCCCTTTTTCTCCTTCTTTTTTCCCTTTTCTTTCTCTCCCACTTTTTTTACCTCTCTCGATTTCCCTTCCTTTTCTCTTCGTCGTACTGTTCTCTGGAGATGAGGAAACGAAGAGGATAGTAGCCAGGATAGTTCGCTTCCGGAATACGCAAAGTTTCCGGGATGTCCTCCGGGGAACGCCGAAGAGGGGTTGATCAATTTCGCGATGGAGATGCGTCTAGGTGGCTGGTGTTGTTCGTGGGCGAGCAAATGCCCCGGACACGGAAATCCCTGTACCACTGGACGCACGGAAGAAGGAGGACGAGCCGGACGAACTTGGCAAGAAAGAGACCGACAGAACTCGGTTCGGTTGTTCGACAACTTTTTGCCGCCTGTCTTTGAAGCGTAACGCATACGCGTCTCGCCACACAGGCTAACACGGAGATGCATCTGTGGAGCCGAAACATTTTTCATAAAGCTTCCCCAAGTCTTGCTCCTTCCCTGTCGACTGTTGTTTCGCAACGCAACATCAAGCTTCCGAAATCCACCTTAAAGCACGAGAAAGTTCAAACTGGCAATATCGATCGATCGGTCGATCGATCGGTCGATCGATCGTCGAACGTTGAAAGATTTTGTGTATTATAGTTGTGGTCGGTTGCAGGCCACGTTTCGAGGACCGCGTTCCTGTCGGCGAGAGGGACAGAGGCAAAGACGAGAGAGGGAATTACGATTCCGTGTATTTCGAGAGCAACAAGTACTTACAGTCCCTTTGTGAAGCACGTTACGGTTGGAGAGACATCGAAGGGAGCGGAGAACAAAGTTGCAACGAGCGCGCCAGCAACTCGCGATTGCGTATTATATAATTCACGAGTGGCGGTCGTTTAGGCGCGGATCGGACTGCGAGTCGTTTTTTGCCATCCGACGATTCGAAAAACAAAAACACGCGTATATAACCTGGCGAGCTTTTCGAACAAACTTACGGGGTGCGGTGCTGCGACGAGCGTCGTTGTCGTAACCCATTCCCTGAAGCGAATTTTCGCTAATGAGTTTTGTTAAGGGACTTTTAATGAGGACCGACGTCCTCGCGTTGCTCAAAAATGTATCTTGGTTTACGAGCCGCCGGAAAAATTCGCTAATCCCAAGTAATTCCAGGCTGGGCGAGATTGTCCGTGGCGGCTGCTGCTCTCGCGGTTCGCGCACGAGCGCGCGAGCGAACGACCGGGGATAATTAAAGCGGCGAACGGGTTCCGCCCGACCCTCCGCGTTACTTCTAACGATGCAATCGCGGTTAATGCCGATAGTACGTGAATCTGCCGCTAAACGATCCAACGTCCACTCTCTGTTCGCTTATCCCTAGGATCTCGTTTTCCTCCAAGGATGCTGCTCTTCCTTTTAGGTTGTGGACGCGAACTGTCGTTGTGCGCCGTTTATACGTCAAAGCAATCAGACATGAACCAAGTAAGCCGTTCACAAGACACACGAATCAACTGTATAAATTGCAAAATGAGGTAGCGATGATGATATTATTCATTATTTTTCTGAAGATTTTTCACAACTTGCAATTGTTTACAGCGATCTTCTTGCGATGTAGGAAATGGCAGAGATAGTTATTTGTTTTTCGGAATTTGTTAATTGCACGTCAATCTACCATATGAATAATGGAATTAAGACATTTATGAAAAGTGGAATTGATCAGCTTGGCTTCTGAAGGACTCGCGTATGTGTAGATTCTTACGAGCGTACGTACTGCGGTTTCCAGATGTTCCATTATTTTATGCCACCTTATTCTACTGTAACAGACGGAAAAATTCGACGACATCTTTTCCGACATTGGCTTTTAAAAAAGCGGACGCGGGTTCGTAAGTTGGCGCAAGTTGTGTAACGAACGAGCAACGAGGTGTACGTACGTAGACGCATGCGACCTTCTTTTTCGGCTCTGTATCGACCGTAAGGGCCGGACCACGGTTTTCTTTCACCAACGAAAGCAATTTCGCTGACCGTCGCTGGTAATTTAACGAGAAGAGACGACGGGACGAATCCATCAATTTAGATATATCGATAGCAAACCAAATAGATATCGAATCGAAAAAATCAACACAGACACGAAAGTATTTTTATCACCGTGTAAAACAGTGAAATAACGCGATCATTGAGTGGACGATGGTATGGAATTGTCCATACTCTCGCCTTGATTCGAATTTAGCGGCACGTACGTTTCGAATTGAACGCGGATGCGCGCGTTGCTGTCTAGCTATGTTCTCGCTATGTTCTCGCTATATTCTCGCTTCTCTCGAGATCCAAAAGTGTGCACGCTTTAAGAAAAAAGCACTCGATCGCGGTGCACTTTTTCAGTTGCACAGCAGGGTTGAACGTCTGGCCGGGAAGAGGGTCGGTGCACGAACCCGGTGCACCCCAAAGGGGGATTCGATTTAGTTGACGTTGAGAAGAGAGGACGTCGGGGGAATTGATTACCTGGGACAATTGTACGGCAGGGTATCGCGTGCGCTGCAAGTTGAAATTTCGAGTAGATCGATCGTTCCGGGGGGAGGGTGGGAATACGAGTCCTTCGAAAGATTCTCCTTTCCGGCGCGCAACCTCGAGCTCGAAGGATGCCTCCTCTCCCTCTGGAGGGGCCTGGAGCCGCTCGATAGATTTCGGGGCGAACGCAGCGCGCGCCCAAGGACTCGTAAAAGTAATTTAAATTGGCTACTTTAAAGCGGAAGCCGCGTTCTTAATTAACTTCCGCGGAATTAAGTGGACCTAGCGGGAAAGTTAAGAGAAGGATATTTTAGATCACCTGGGATTGCTACGGCAGTGTCGGTAATTATACCGAAACTCTCGGGGAAAAGGGCGCAGCCGAGACACGGTACCGTTGCGATCTCGACGTCGCAGCCCACGAGTTTGCACGCTACGCCTGCGAAATGAAATTAATAGATTTCGTCGCGACGAAATGGCCCATCTCGCGGTAACGCCGACGTTCTTACCTTTTTCTAGTGAAACTATCGACGCGTGTTGTGCACGTCTTAGTCAGATGTGATTAGCGGGGATGCGCGTTCTCACGAATACATTCCTCTTCATAAATATTAGAACACCTGGTATTACGATTATACGGCTAAATTAATATTTAATATATTATATATAGATATTTTTGTTACACGTATATGGTAAACGTACATTGTATTGAAACGTACAATGGCTATACAAATATTTGCGCACCATGGTATTTATTATACCATTTACATATTAATTAATTAGTGGTACTTTTATGTGATTGCAAAAATGTCGTATCTAGTATGTAAACGAAATCTAGAATCTGATAAAAAAAAACTCTGCCTCATTGCAGTAACCACTGCAGCTTTACCTTTGATTACCATAAAAGTGATTAAAATGCATAGGTATTTGATATTACCATCATTGTATAGTCAATCCTGTCATCGAAACGACGTAAGTGCGAAATGACATAAACCGAGGGACGACTCGTATACATATGTATAGATTCTTATGAGAGCATGCATTTTGATCTTTGGATGTGTTATTCGTCACACGCATCCATTGTAACCATACCTTTATAAGTATGTACATACATGTTGCGTTTCATTGGTCGAAGAATGCAACGATTCTGCTTGTTCGTTAGATAAGTATATTGTCCTTTGTTCACGATACGATATAAAGAAGAGAGCATAAAGGAAAAGGAAAAATTAAGGAACACTTGGGAAGCAGTTGAGACGAAGGAAGATTCGCAGCCAAAAAATATGTGTCGTCGCGGCTTGGCTATAATCGCGGCAGAAATTTTTCAACCCTCTCTCCGGCGGGACAAGTGGTTCTCGAAAGGGCTAAGAAGGAAAGAGGGGTCTCGACGCCCCTACGTCTACGTACACCGCTCGTACATAAATCACGTAGTAGGGGTAGGTCAGTGCGGGTTATCCTCGGAGGGTTGAAAGTTTCAGGGGAGAAGGAGGCGACCCGCACCGCTCGAGACACGCAAATTTAGGGTGGGTCGTCCCTTCGTAAACCGCGCACGTTTCGCGTGAATTTCTCTGGCTTGTACGCGCCTTTAAAACGCGTCCGGCAGTCGTACGTACGACAAAAAAGAAAAGAAGGCGGGGGAAAAAATCATTATATGTATGTTTAGCCGGATAGTTTTTCGTCGCTCGTTTGTTCGCTTCACTGGCATCAATTTTACTTGAAAGATGATTCTATCGGTCCTATCGGTGTCAACTTTCGGTCTTGCAAAAGTTGGAACGCCGGCGAGTTTAGATATCCCCGATGCCATCTTAACCCTCGCGTTTGCTTGTTTTCCCGGGCGAAAGGGGCGGAAACTTGGATTTTCGAGATCGTAATCAATTTTTAACCACTGGTTAGACCGTCACGCAGAACGCTCCTGATTCACGCTGTCGATGAAAATGAGGGCCGCCGCGGAGGGTGCATTCGAAATCGAATAACTTCCTTCCTTCGAACAAAAGTGTTTCGCGCGGAGATCGACATAGATAGTAGTTCGGCGTGTTTTCAGATCCCGAACAATCGAGCAACGGAGAACGCGACGATAGCAATTTTGGTGTCGGGTTTTGTCCTCCAACGATGCAACGAGAGTGTGGTGGCTGCCTTCTTTTTTTTTATTTTTCGACACGGCGAAACGAGCGCGCGCGCCCGCCGGCTACGACGATTACGATGACGGCATAGAAAAATATGCACCTGGCGTGTGCCACCTGCAATCTCGAAGAGCCGGCTCGCTCCGGATGAGTTCTTGATTGCCGACGAAGAAAAAGAACGTCCCCGCTGCGCGTCGATGCCGTGGAGAAAAAAAGGTGTACCGATACAGGTCGTTGAACAACACCCTGCAGAGCCCTAACCCGGAAGTAAAAGCGCGCGTACGCATCCGCACGGTTGGATAACAAATCGGCCATGGCTCTAGACAATAAAACTTTTCCTCGCAACTTTTCTAGTACGTCATTGATAATCCTCTCTCCGTGAGCCGACCGCAGCACGCTTTGTTCATCGCCACCGACGCCGCCACCCGCGCCACGCCACGCCGCGCCGCGCGTTCTCATCACCGTCCACGACGCCTTCTCTTTCAAACGATCGCGGGAAATTCGATCGAAGATCGCCCTCTCCGCTCGCTCTCGATCACCGCGGTAAACTTTTGGATGAAAGACATTTAACGTGTTCCGACAACTGGAAGAACGCGACTCGGGCTGCTTGGAGACGCGACTTTTACGTTCGGGATCGATAGCGCGGCTAACGGCCTATGTTTAACGTTAATTTCGCTGATAGAAACCAACGATTTGTCACACGCGACGCTTCCATGTATCTGCAAATTGACCACGCACACGGTCATCCGTGAGTAAGAGAGGGAAGAAGATAGAAGGGAATAAAATGAAATGGAAGGAAATGGATGGAAAGGAAAACAGAAGGGAAATGGTGAAAAAGGCAAAGTCGAAAGAAGATTTGTGACTGAACGCCACACTTTCCCACGGCTGGAAAGATTTTCTTCGCTTCCTGGTTATCTGGACAAAGCTTGGATCCGCGGTTTTACGAGCGGTGGCATCGCGCAAGATTTTTACGGGGTGAACGTAAATTCTCATTTTTTAAGGTTTCGAATAATACCCTCTTTTTTTTCAATACGTGGCCCGATGGTCATTGAATCGCTAGGTTTCACTTTATTACGCGACGTAAATGCACGCGCATCGACGAGCAACATTTTTTCCTCCCTGCAGCGGCGCTTCGCTCGTGAATTTTCGTAACGGCGTCCTTTGATATCGTTCATTCAACTTTTTCCGATCTCCCCATAAAAAATCCCGGACGCAGCGGCGTTTGTAGCCGCCGACATAAACTGTTGCGTTAATGGAGACTAGCAGGCTCCACGACACCCCCGTAGCGTTCTGCCTCAGCGATAAATACCCGTTATACAGATAGATCGAACAAAGATTCTTCGTTTGTAGATGGGAAGCGGCGACCGAACAGTCACGCGTATTCCTTAACTTTCCAACTTACTTAACTCTTAAACCCTTTTAACCCGACGTGATCTCTGTTTGTCGTTTTAATTAACCCCAACTCTCTTTCAGTCATTTTCAATTCGGTCGCACTGTTTTAGCGTTAAAAAATATCTCAAGTTTGAACAAAGTGTAAAAAACTTGTTGATGGTACGTTTCCCGCCTCAATATTGCGTTAGATATCTTGGTACACCATCGCAATTCCTCGTTGAATGTTAAAATTACTGCAAGATCGAAATATAAAAATTGATCGATTGCTCGTCTCTATAAATTTACCCTGGATCGAAGTGGTTTCCTTCTCGCTTCACTTTACCAGTCAGGGATCGAAAAATCGATAGATCGATAGAGTTGTTCGTTTCCTGTGACTGACAAGTAAGAATGCACCGATGAAGATTCGGGGTGGACCTTGTCGAAGAAAGACCGAAAACGAGACACGTGAAACGGAACAACGAAGGAGGGAAAATCCTGGCGATTCCCGTCAGAGAAAAAAGGATGCACGAGGGGTAGGAACGAGCGAGAAGGAGAAAAAGAGGAAGAGGCGGAAAGAAGAACGGAGAAGGGCAACGGCAGATTGCGAGGAGACAGAGGGACTTTCTGAAAGGGGGGTGCAATGCGAGTGCAATACTTTTCCGTGAGACGGCACCAGTGTCGTCGGCCCTGAGGGGTGGGTTCGGGCTGGACTGGGGGTGTGCGTGGGGTCAACGACCGCAGTTGGGGTGGCTTCCCCCTACCTGCCACCCTGTACACCTCCTCCTCCCTCCTCCTCGGGCCGTTCCTCTTCCTGCAAGCCCCTCTCTTCCACCTTCTACACTCTGCCCTACGCGCTGTACGCCAGGCCACGTTGCGGTAGGCGAAGGTTGGGGCAGGTTAGGCTTAGCTTAGGGTTCAATATCGGGGAAAACACGGGCTTTTATTTGATCGTTCGCTACGTTCTCTGCCCTTTCCGCGCCTTTGCCGGACAAAGAAAGATACTCGGGACGAGCGGGTGCGAGCGGGTGCGAGCAAGCGAGTCACCGGTTACAGATGAAGCGAGATGTTTATCGCGAGAAAGAGAAAGAAACAGAAAAAAGCGAGAAGAGCAGCGAAGAGAGGAGCGAAGAGAGAGAGGGAAAGAGTGAAAGAGTGCGTGCGTGCGTGCGTGAGTGCGTGCGTGCGTGCACGCATTGGTTCCGTACTTTTATGGTCCTCTGAATACACCGTGGCCATAAGGGGCTGCTTTCACGTCGACTACCCTATGAGAAAAGGACCGACATAATTCATTGGAAAATTTCAAATTCGGTTTTATCGCCAAGCGATCGAGTTGTCTTTGAAACGCGCGGCCGGGCGCCCCTTACACTTGAGCCCTTTCCCTTCCACCTTTCGTTCCTCGAGGAGCGCGTGTTTTTCTTCTTGAAGAGGTAGCGTTTGTAGGGTAAATAAATTCAAACGGGAATCGCGATTATCCATCCTCCTTTAGTTCCTGCTCTGAAACGTCCTTTTTTTTCCCAGACCGAGATCGTTGCTACGCCGAGGCAAGGGTTCATGCCCTTACCGACGCGCGCGTATCGTTACATTTTCTTCCTATTCAAACTGAACGAGAGGGAAGGAAAGAAAGAAAGAAAGTGAGAGAAAGGAAGAGACAGAGAGAGAGAGAGAGAGAGAGAGAGAGAGAAAAAGAGGAAGAGAGAGACAGAGAGAGAGAGAGCGTTCATCGTCAACGGGGCAGCCGGATAACATTCAATTTTCTAAAACGGTCTAGAGAGAAGGCCGCCGTCATCGCCATTGCCGCGATCGCGAAACAAACGATCGGCCTGCTTGTTCTTTTTACTTCGGTAAAAAAATGTAGCGCGCCTCGATGAGACGAGATTTTTACGGACTGCTGACCACTAGCAGCGTTAATTACTTCCTCGAAGCGATCGTCGCCGCTATTTCTTTCGAGTCGCCGTACTAAAACGGTTATGGGACCTCGTTTGCGCACCGGTCGATCGTTGTATCGGTTGCTCCGTAACGAACGTGTCGATCGATCCACGAGAGAATTATTTATTAAATTAGCGAGCTCGAGTGTTTGCCAATGGTCGGACTGGGAAACCGACTCGACGATCTTTGGCGAGGACGTTGCATCTGCAGGTTGCCGGTTTCACGGAATCTACCGGGAACGCAGAGTCCGTAGGGCGGCCCTTTGCACGGTTACCGTTATCTTTAATTGACAGCCGAATAACAAACGACGCGGCTCGCACAATGTATTCGTTTATCGAGAGAGGCTGACGTTCCTTCGAGACGCGGTGTTGGAACGATCGACCGATGCCCTGCAACCACTTTGGGCGCAAGATTTGACCGCGACGTCGAAAGAAGAGGAGCAGGATGCGCCTGCTTGGAAACGGAACGAATGAATCGATGTCGAACGATGGGATCGCTGGTTGGCCGGGAGTGCTGAACGAAAAAAAAAAGAGAATGGGGAAAAGGAGACGATCGGAGAAGCAAAGGATGTCTAAGAAGAACGGAGAGGTGAGAAAAAGGAGGAAGAAGAGAGAAAGCTGGCGTGAAAGAATACGGGAGGCGAAGGGGAAGACTGATAGACGAAAAAGGGGCAGACGGATTTGAGGAACAAAAGGGATTAAAAGGGAATTGTAGTTAGGGGAGAAGAACACTGAGCTGCCAATCAGTCATTAATTAGAAACTACTCGAAAGTTACGCACCCCATGGATAGAGAGAAAGAGGAACGAAGAAGAGAAACGAATCTGGGGAGGGGCAATCGGTCGAGGGGTGATGGGGCAACGTCACCGTCGATTTTGGAACGATTTCCCAGAAATTCGGTATAATTAGAAATTATATGCTCGAGAGACGTTATGAATGAAAGAAGACGTGAAAGAGGTCAACCAATTTTTCTGCGGATTATCGCGTTCGCATCGAAATCTTCCCCGAGCAACGGATGAAATTTGACGGCTAATCTGATTAACGACGATGGCGACGGGACGACTGCTATTTATTAATCGATGTTCGTGTCCGTTCTTTATTCCAGTATTTCGTTGCTAGCTTGGTCTTTGCATCTAAAACGGCTTTCTCTCGTTTTCCAGGAACATCGTCGCTATACACAGGGACGCGTTTCCGCGAAATTTCGCACCGACTGAATGCGAATCGTTTTCATAACCAGGTTACGTAATTTGTTCTACGGGCGGACAATGAGATTGCGTAACATCGCTTCGTCGAACGTTATCGATTGTAAAACGTTAATAACGGATGTATTTTCTTTCTTTTTTTGTCTCCTATTTCGACTCTCGTTGTTGAAATTTATGGAACTTGCTTTCTATCACGAACGTGGACTTGCACGAAATCTTGGCACGAGAACGACGAAAGCAGCGTGTCACGGTCGTGACGCGAAAACGTATTCGTTTTGTACCAGACCTGCGGAAGATTTCGCGTCGTGCTCACGCCTCCACGTCGGATACCGCAACAGTTATGATCCGTCTTCGTTTTAGTAACGAAAATCCGTCGACCGAAATTCCTTGCGCGTTGATATTCTTTTTCCACGACATTATCGATTTAATGCTCTTGGATCTTTAATTGTTTACGAATCATACAGCTCCAGACGGTATAAGGCTGTGTTAGCGAATAGAAAGTAAGGCAACGAATAATATTAGAATACGATTTACATATATGTATTAGGTCGTTGACTAAGTTCGCGTCATTCGTTGCTCTGCCATTTGGACCAATATTCGATATCTTTAAATGTTCTGAAAAAGTGTGATCACATCTGGTTTCTCATTATTTCTCAGTAATCATGTAGTAACTTTTTCTAGTTTTATCTACTCGATGGCAGTCTCTTTTCTAAGCATCATTTTATCACTAAAACGAGAAATCAGTCGGAGTTATTGTCAATATTATTGATTGTGTGCAGGCTGCCTTAATAGTTTCTCATCGTGAGATCGCGACGAAAGATGACGAAGCAACGTCACGACGCCGACGCAACGTCTGCGTCGGTGAGGCGTTTAAAGGACGAAAAGAGAGAGGTTCCTCCGCGATGGAGATGCTTTGCGATCGTTTCTCGCGAAACGGCGCGCTGCATCGAACGCTGATTGGCCGGGAAAATCGTTTGAAACGGAATGGTGTTCGTCGATCGTTTTGAGAGACGATAAACGTTAGCAATTAAGCGTCGTCGCTAAGGAAAGCAACGAGGGTGAAAAAGGGGCTGGAAATGTCCGGACAAACGGTTACAAGTATTTCATTGAAGAACGTCGTTGCATCCCCTGCTCGTAGGTATACCAATTATTGAGTCGATGTCGATGTACAACAGAGGGTGAAGAAGGAGAAAAGGATAGGTAGCCGGGATGGAATCGGTAGGGCGAAGCTGACATTTTAAACGGCAGCTAGCTGGCTCGTGTTCCTCTTTTTCCGAGCACTTGGCAATCGTGATCATCTCTAATGGATGTGGTTATCGATTTTACTAGAGAATTCGACACCTCGTTTCTTTCTGACGTTAGCCGTTTCGAACGACCGCTTCAGCGAGGGTCGATGGACAGTCGTTGTTGCTGACCGCTGAAAGAAAGTGGCGGTGATGTTTAGAAAAATGGCGCTTTTTATATATTTCTTTTGTTGAGAATTTTGGCATTGAAATTGTATTGCTTAGATATTTTTCAAATCTGTCATCTTAAAACGGCCAAATTTTGTTTCATCTACACGTTTTCTGTGTACACGGTAACATCTTTCCAGTATTTCTTTAGAAATACTTTTTTCCGAAATAGAGAAAAGAAAAGCAAAAGATGGAACACCATATAATAACATAATAATAGCAGCAACAAGGAGAGTAAAAGATTAGAACGAAAACTGCAAATTATTGATAAGAAGCCACTATAAGAAACGTCGACATATCGTCGAGGAAGGATGTTGGAGTGTGTTGCCTAAGAAAGATGCTTTTAAATAAAAAGAGAGACAATCAGTGTTAATTCAACACTCAATTATTTTCCTTTTTATTCTATACGCAAATGATATACAACATAATAAACAATGTCACATACGGTACGTAACTATAATAAACGATTAAATCCAAAATATACATGTACTCATCACGCCTATAAATGCAGAATCAATATTGAAGATTCCCGACAAAATCAATATCAAAGTTTCTCCACAAAACCAGTATTAAAGTTTCTCGACAAAATCAATAAGAAAGTTTCTCCACTCGATCCAAGATCCCAAATTGGCTAAAACCGTAATGTTCGCGAACCAAGCGTTATCCGAATAGCGTTTTTCGTTACCATACAAAAGCACATTATGCGATGGTAATATTCATTCATCGTGTCAGTCCGATGGATTTGGCGCAGCCATGCCAGTAATCAGCTGATTGACCTACGGTCGCGTGGATCGCTTCCGAAAAATTCATTGGCCAAAGGGGTGTATAATGGATGCGCTGCTCGATTAGAAACAACGTCGGTCGGTCACGCTTTCTCCGTTTTGTCGATTCTCGGGCGGAACGTTTTCAGGGAAATTCGCGTGCGCGATGAAATTGGGATCGAATAAGAAACGCGAGGGCGACGTGGATTTTTTTGTCGGTCGTGTGCTAACTCGTGTTTTCTTGCTCGTGTGGCCTCTCTCTTCCTCTGCTTTTCGAATCAGACCGAAACAACCAGCGCAATCGTCGGTTCAGCGCAACCTGAATCTCCTTGCGCATAGAAGAGAGCGCTAAGGAAAAACGGACAAGCTTGAACTGTTAACCCATTAAGGACCGACATTGCATTGACTCTATTAAAGTCATGTTTTAATCATGAGAAGAAATTCCAAGATTTTGCTTACTATTTCTTGTCCTGCAAGAAAAATTTCAATTATTTTCTCAACCGTCTTTACTATTCTTTCTTCAAGAAATTGAAACATTTTATAACACCATGATAAACTTTTTGTTTCGAATCGTAGAACACTTTTTTGTGCTCACAATTTGTGCGATGATCTTTTGTGATGTATTTATTATTCAAGTATAGTTCCTGTACCTTGTTAAAACAATAACGTTTATACTTCGTTTCAATGTTTCGTTCCTGGTGGTTTAAATCGAATAGGGGGATTATGGGAAAGGTGCCGTACTTTGAAAAATTGATACTATACTTTATAACAGAAAGATGACTCAAGAATAAATATACCGAGTAAAATATCACGTACCGCTGTTTTTATCGAAAATAAATTAATGTTTCGATATACGTGGTGTTGAAAAAATTTAAATGGAAAAATCAATTTCTACAAAAAAATTGGTGAAAGGATAATATAACATCGCATATTTGTATTTTCTAATCGACAAATATCAAACGGCATTCGAGCGGTCGGCTTCTCGTCATTGTTTCTCGATTACCTATATTTTCTTAGTCACGTCGCGAGCATTTAAAATAAAGAGAAGAGGCGAGGGAAAGAAAAGGCGGCGGGGGAGGGGTAGAAGTAGGAAAAGTCTAATCGAGGCTGCTTTGAGTGTCGACACCTCGAGACGGAAGGTCAGAGGTGGGCGCGAAGAGGAGAACTGGAATCGGGGTTGCCACTCGAGAAACGGGGTGCCGTTGCCGGCAATTATTATCGCCGGCTGACAGGTAAGAGGCGACTTGGTGCGCCGCTTGGGGAAGCTAATTGCCGGCAGCACCGAGACACGGGGCGTACACTCTTACGAAAAGCCGGCAGTTGGATCCCGGCGAGCTTTGACGAGTCTAATCGCTCGTGTAACGAACTGGACCGTACGATCGCAAATTGCCCGTTTGCTCTCCGAAGCTTGTTTGTACGCCGATGAGACACTCTCGACTACTCCGGTATTTCCAATATCGTGGTGCTGATCACTGGTAAGAGAGTCCACTTCTCTGCTTGAAATCGCGGAAATAAAATCTTCGTCTCTGTTATCGCGTTACCCGTAAATTTCACCGAGGCGAGGAGTCGTTCGTCCAATCGTTCGTTCGTTCGTTCGTTTGTTCAGAATTGTTCGTTCTAACGCTCGTCGACATTTTCGTGCTTCTCTCCTGCACCTCCGAATTATTCCCCCTGACGGATTTCTGGAGCGGCCCGCGGAAATCTGTCTCGTAAGAAACTCCGGCGTTATTCTATTTCCGGTTTCGAGTCGCTCCCACTCGAGGGTGGTTTTTTCCCTTCCCCTCTCTCTTCTTCACCACCCTGCGTATCTCTTTTACCCCCGACTCGCTCTCTTTTTCTGTCTCTCGGCGAGGTCTCTCGCGGACGCAGCCTGCTGTGAAATTGAAAAATTTTCGCGCGTTTTGCGGGCCTCCTGCAGACGAGTCACCCGGTGTGCACGCAGACTGGCTGGATTACCGGCTAGGCTTTGAGACCCACCAAACAGACCGGAAAATATGCAGGCTGCATAATTCAGCACGCTCAGTACATGCGTGTGCGTAGACGAGATACACGCACACCTACACGCACACGCGCACTCGCGCTGCGCTCTGCGACCAGCGCGAAAACTTTGTCCGGTATCGAGTTTGAACGATACGACTCTTTCTCTCTTTTCTGCTTTCTCCGCCTCCTTTGGCTCTCTCCTTTTTCTTTCCGTCGCGTCACGTAGCGTCACGTAGCGTCACATAGCGTCGCGTCGCCCGCGTCCCATTTCCGATGACAGCCACGCGATTTCGTGTAAACCGCTCTGCCTTTTTAATACCTCGCGTTTCACGTTTCATTTGGAATATTCACGCGCTTGTCTCATCGTTGATCTCCTCTGTCGTTTGCTCGCGAATTTTTATTTGTTCGATGTATTCCAGAACTTGATTTATCTGTACTCATTGGGGAACAAACAGTTCGTGTAACTGTAGTTGATGCAATACACTGGTTCCCAACCTGTGGGTCATTAAGAGTCTTCTGAAGGGTCGCCGCGGTTATTTTTAGCTGAAAATTTTTAGCACTTCTTTATTTTAATACTGTTATTAATACTTTTTTTAATTTCCGCAGTGGCGGACCTTGATTCACCCCCTAAAAGTAAAATACAGCAAAGTTGTGCGATTCATCTGCATTATTTTGTACAGAATAGCTTGTTGTCTAGATGCAAGTACAGCCATCGCTGTATATATTAAATAAGATAATTCAATACATTGAACATATCATTGAAAAAAGGTAATTAAAATATTATTAAGTTAAAATTATATTCTGAAATACTTCTGATATTTTCTTTTCACCTTATTGAAAAACGTTTCTTCTTTATATCTGACTGGTGATTGCATGCAAATTACTTGGTTATCATAAAAGGCAATTGCGACTCAGGAAAGATTCGAAAACGTTAATACAATACATACAATAGTTCACTAATTTTCTCCACTACTTGCTATTTTTCACTTATATGGAGGAGTTTACGTTGAAATAATTAGATTCAGTCGATCGAACACTAATTAAAATTTCGTTCCAATAAATGAAGTTGCAGATGAATGGAATTTTCATGTATATACAACATACTCGAAAGGAGATTTTCGCTACGAATCGCTTCGGCTCACGAGCCGAAGAATCCGCGAGGAAATCAGTCTAAACGATCGAAGGGGAACAAAAATAATGGGACAAAGCATCGCTAATGACGCTCGGTGCTGCCATTCGCGTTGTCACGCGAGGAAAGTTCGTTGCATCGGTCGCGCACCCTTTTCGCCATTGCAAGCGGCAAACTTTATCGCGTACAGCTGGCAACGCGCGTTCACCGATTCGGTCGAGGGGAGAACGGCAAAAATTGCGTTTTGTTGTCCATCGAAAGGGTCAGCCTTGGCCTTGACGCTGTTCGTTGCCGTCGTCGAATCGAACGCATCCACCAGCGAGGAGAGCATCGAAAACGCTGTTTCGTTTCACCGAATCGGTGTTCACGCGACGCGAGATCGATCCGGAGCAACAAGTACTCCTCGGCTCCTTGGGGCTAAAACCAAGGAAACCCAGTCAGCTTGGTCAGAAGCCGAGTTCTACGGAGAACTGCTGTTTAGAGAAGCGACTTTCCACGAAATACGCCTTTTGACGTTTCCCTCGCAACTTTATCTCAAACACAACGCTTCAAACTTGCTTCTATCGTCTCTAATCAACGAATTAGCATCACGTATAGAAGGTTTACTTGAAAAGTATATTAAATATCTCACACGCATACGTATGTTGCGCGTTAGGTAAATTGTTTTCGATTGTTACGAAATCAATTCTCTTTCCTGGAAACTCTAGAAACACGGTTTATATCGACTTGCATAGTAACGAAGAAGAGGACAACATTTATGCAGCAATCTAATATTTGCATATAGGGAGCTGAAGATGATAGCGGCGTGATTCAGTCCACTGCTAGTTCTCATTACTCGTAGTACTCTGTTTCTATTATTATAAAAAATCGATTATGTTTATTCAGCTGATGGAAACGTATCTGCCTGTTAGAAACCATGGCAAAAGATAGCAGCTATAGCTTAATTAATTATGAAACTGAAGGAATGATACGTTTAAGAAGCAAATAAGTAACTTGAAATTTACAAAATCTTGATTTACGTTAATATGATATTTACTGCGCCAATATATCAATAGCGGAAAGATTTGTCGCTCATAGAAGCTAAATAATAATATCAAGCTAACATGGAGATATCGCAGCAATTCTCGCGAAATCGTGATCGCACGATACAATGTATGACGGTTGGCGTTGAATTGGCTTCGTTAAGAGCTACGCCGAATTTCGTCGGCGACGCAAGAACTGGCTCGTTAGGAAGGGTCAGGGCCCGCGCCTACTTGCCAAGCCAGATATATTCAGCACGGGCAGTAGACGAACAAACGTTTGGTGCTGCTGCCGGTCGTCGAGACGCGGTTACAGGTCACTCACCGAATATGAGTAAACCGCCTGTCGCGTCCTCTTCTCAGCCCGGCCGAGTGGCTCGATTTCGAATTCGCGCCACGTACGAACGCGTTCACTTGCGAATACCTCACTTGCACCACGTCGAAACGCCTTGCGAACGGTATTTCTCGAAATTTCCTAAGCGCTTTCCACCGATATCGCCAGCCGTTGCTTCGTTTCAAAATTGCGACCGATACAAATATAAAATATCGAAAAGGCGAGAAATTGTACGGATTTCGGTGAAGGATTCATGTGTCAAACGAAGCAACGAAACGAAAAGCGGGATTCAACCGCGTGGCAAACCACTCATCGTCGACCATACTTAACGATAAAAGTGTACCGCGTCAATGACCTTGCGTACACATGCGTGCGGGCTAAAAGTGCAGCCGGCGAATAAAATGCGTTTCCATGGCGTGGAAAGCGTCGAATTTCAACCGGTCGTTCCTCCGCGTCACGCCCGTCGAATTACAAATTCCTCTCGTCCCTTGCGAACTTACTCCCTCACACTTGCCGATTCTCAAAATGGCAACCGATTTTAACGATCGTCTCGAAAATTGATTACTTCCTTTCTTTTTATTTACCTGTAGTTTCTCCTTCTTACTGAAATTCCTTTAATTGTATTGGTTTTGGGTAAAAATGAACGCGCGCGAACAAGTGAGAATTTTTTCGGGTGTACTTGTTTCGATTTGAGACAGGCACACGGTGCTGGTCTTTCGTCGGCCATTAATAAGCCACGAGGCTTCTCCGTTTACAGCTCCGGGTCAGGTTAATCGGATTTGCGACGAGGCCAGCGACGAGGCCAGCGACGAACGTCGAAAAGTAACGTCGCCGTACGATCGATCGGACCGCCGCGAATCGCCGACCGACCAGGCGAATGCCAATTCCGCCGACCCATTATCTTACTGCTCAGGTCATCGAGGAACAGAGCTTAAGTTTGGCCGGGAATATAGCGGAGTCTACGTTAACCGGTGTTCAGTTACTCCTGGTCTTGATTAATCCAGGTTTTACTTGGAACGACTGCGAATTTTTATGTATTTATAGAAAATCTAAGAACGTAGAAATATACGAAATACATAAAATGTGCGAAGATATACAAGTATCTGAAGTATATGCATGATCGTCTTGACATAGCACACACGTAGTTATGAAGAAACTGTCGGTGTAATTATTAAAAGGCAGAAGATGTAACATACTCTGATCGTAACATTTGATAGATGAAACAAATCACAGTTTAGGTTCGATTTTTTAGGTTCGATAACTTACATATCGTTTTGACAAAGTACAAAACATGTTTGTATTAGAACGATAGACACCTTACGTAAAGTAGTTTCATAAAATTTTAAGGTTTAAATTGGAAGAAGAAGTAATAATTGGAATTCTCATCTACGATCAGAAAGTTAGAAAAACAGAATTCAATCATGTAAATTGACTGAAAGAAGGTTCTATAATAAATGAAATACTGTGTTAACGCAACGTTGGCGCTTAAATGGATCGAACAAGGTCCCACTGTGCAAGTAACGACACTGCGCTATCGTCGTTTCGGAAAGTGTAGAAGGAGGAAGCAAAGAATAAGAGCGAGCATCAGAGACAAAAAGCAAAAAACGTGCTACGAGGAAACGGTAAAAAAAGTTTTAGGCCCGACTGTACGCGAAACGGCGGGACATTTGTTTCGCCGCGTGGCGAACGCAACGAGTTCCCCCGTGCGGAAGGTTAGGGCCGGATGTCGGTCGGGAAAGTTTTGACCGAGCACGCACGAGCACTCGCCGGCTGCCGAAAGGCCTAACGGGCGATTTGGGGTAGGTCCTGGTCGAACCACGCCGACGGTCCCGCGTGCAGCCAGTCCCGGCGAAAAGAGGGAGACAGTCAGATCGAAGGGAGCCACGAGATTTGCCTGGAAAGTTTTGTCGGTCGCCACGCGCTCGTCCCCTGATCCTCGTCTTGTCATAGGCTCTCTGCCGTGTGTACTTTGAAAAAAAGTTTCTCTTTTCTCCTCTCTTGCCAAAGAAACTGCCGCATTCCGCTCGCTCGTTGTCGAACGCTCGCCAATTTTCGTGTTAATTTTAATTACCACTTCGCTTCTTTCCCTTCGTCGAACCTCAACCATTTCCTTTTCATCTTCCTAGCCGAACAAAACGATAAATAAAGCGGTGAAACGTTGAGAATGATTAAAAAAAAAAAAAAAAAAAACAGTTTCTCAACAAAAGTTTTAGATTTTTCCGTAAACTGTGAAACGGCGGAGTTTTTTGTTCTAGCGAGGAGCATGCTTGCCGTGTCAAGGACGGAAAAGGGGCCAAAATCGGGGGAGTACCGATGGGGTTGCTGAAAAACGAGCTCGGCGAATCAACGCATGGGTATCGATTCTTATGGTTTGTGTAATTTACGTGAGTCACTCGCGCTCGCAGACCCATACGCGTCGAGCGCGTTTTGCTCAAACAACGGTGAACGAGTAGCTGTCCGATAGGGGTTTCCGTTCGGCTTTTGTTCTCAAAAGATCGAACGACGCGCGCGCCGGTAAAAGCAACGGGCAAAGCTATTAACAAAAATAACGAAAGCAATATCATGCTACGTCGCGGTAGCACATACGTATGTTGGAACGAGAGCATGTGGCAAACACGAGACGTGTCAAAAGGAATCGAGAAGAGCCGAATCCTACGGTCAATTCGGCGAAGTAGACGAAAAGGAAAGAAATAGCCGGGTCGATCGTAGTTCGCGACGAACGCGGACAATGGGCTCGCTCGTTTCCGGGTTGAAAGGCAACGCGCGAGAAAAAGAATTCCTTTCGTGACGGATCGATAACCTGTCCGAGTCGCGTAGCTGGCCGACCCTTCCGTTTTCACCGTCGTTCCGTAAACTACCGGAACCCAAGGAGAATAGTTTGCGAGTTTGGTGCCGTGAAACTTTCTCGCCGCGCACCTACTTCTCGCACTTTTAGCTTATAACCATCTGACCCGACTCATACCCGCGTCTAATCGCGGTGAGCTGTTTCTTCGATTCGATTTGGTTTGTTTCGAATCGGTGTCAGTTGATTCCGATATCGTTCGTTAATGTCGTTCCGATCGAATCAGCGTTCCAAATCTAACATTCACTGCCGTTCATACGTATTATGATACCTTCTGGTGTCATATAATACATCACAATTGCTGTAAGTTGTCAAAGAAACGATTAATCGATCATGGCCTTGCGTTTACATAAGCTAACGATGCAAGAATTTGCAAGAATTATTTCTATGATTTCAAGAGGAGGAACATAGTACACGTACTTAGGAATCATAGTCCCATCGAAGAAGTCTTGTTTTAGATAAATGTAAAACTCGGAGAAGCTCGCCCAAAATTTGAATTGAAATTTGGAATTAATTGAGAACAAATACGATAGAACAATTAATGAAGGATTATGGAAATTGATTAAAGTGACGGTCAACAAACGTAAGTATTTTATATATAAACGAGAGAAAACTGAATGTTATCATAGCATTTCGTAACGTATGAATTCTTGATTTATGTTAAGATTCTATAGTCTGTAATTCCTTCTAACTTGACTTTTTGTAAATGTACTGAAGCTTACGAACGTGTGTGGATTCGTTTCGATTCGATCGACCGTCCCACGCTCGTTTTCCGCGAGGAAACGCACGGTCCGCGAAGCAGCGGTGGCGCGTTTGTAAGAATCGCGATTACCTCGACGAAAGTTGATCGGCCGGTGACATTCGGCCGTATGCTTACTGTTGCTTACACTTGAGCCACTGACAGGCCAAACGGGTGTGTCCATGGGCACAATGGGCACACGCGTTTCCTCGTAAAATACAGCGGAAAGCAAGAGAAATGGGGGGAGAGGGGGAGAGGGAGAGAGAGAGAGAGAGCGCATAGCGCACACACGTAAACGACGGTCGTTACACACGGCCGTAATGCACACGGTATCGATCGGTGTTTTTGCGCCGTATGACAACTCGTTACGGAACGCTGATCGAAGCGCAAGCACAAAGTACACAATTACGGTATGTTGGCGGTGAGCGTATCGTATTCTGAAAAGAAGAAAATTGGCGGAGTTTCGCCTTTTCGCGCTTAATTCCTCCGCCTCCCCGCCGAGCCTTTCTTCTCTTGCCTCTTTCCTTTTCTCGTTCCTTTCCATCGTTCCCTATCGTTCTCTTATCCCCTTGCCATTATCCTGGCTCTCGTCCTTTTCCTCTGTATCTCCCTATCGAAAGAAGAGCAAAAGCGAGGACGAGTATCTCCGAGAGAAGAGTGTACCTCCTCGTCGTCTAAGGGTTCGCCGACGAGGGAAATATTAGCCTGACGTTTTCCTGCTGATTTGACTTTAATATCGGCTGCGGAACGACATCCATTCACCGAGCTAGCCGCAGGCAAAGAACGCAATGAAAATATTTCGTTATATTGTAGGACGATGATATTAGCGCGGAAAGAGCTCAGCTAAGGGGAATGGATACAGATAGAAAGAGAAAGAAATGAAGAACGATAAGTAGAGAGACGTATGACGACAACGACGACGACGACGACGACGACGATAGTCTATCTGTCTTTGACGGAGAAAAACTCATGACGAGGAAAAACTCATGACGAGTTGTTGCAGTGTATTGTGTTACGGGACCGTAGAAGAAACGAAAAAACGAAGCGGTTCGATATCGGAGGCGGTGATAATAGAGAAGATAATACACGAGATGGAAAAGTCGGCGAGTTTTCGTTACACTCGTTGCGAGGATAATAGACTTCGTAGCGTGAACATTGGCGAGTTGAGAAAGCCAGACCCAGACCACCCTTCTCGTATGAACCGCTGGAGGACGAGGTGTTTTTAATTGACCTTTCCGAACGATGGACTCGATCTTTTCGTAAGCGTATCGTCTCCCCGAGGGACAAAAGGGTTTTTGCTCGAGAGGGACGTTAAACAAACGTAGGTAGCAACACTGGTTCCATTTTTCATTGGACCCTATCTTTTAAGAACCTTCTTAGAGATGGTGGAACACTGTAAATGTGGGAAAGATGTTGGATATTTTTAAAAATTCCATATTGTGTTTAAATTTGACAATTTTTATCTTTTTTTATTTTATTTGGATGCACATTACAATCAATTCTCTCCTTGAGAATTTTAAGTAAGAAATTTGACGATGGCAAATTTTTTTTTCAAATTAACTCTGCTCCGTTGTTCCGGCTATTCTTGACAGAATTATATTTTTCTAACGTTAAAAAATATCCTAAGTTTGATCAAAGTACGAAGGATTTATTATCGATATGCGTGATTTTCCGCATCCATTTTATGTGAAACATTTTCTTCAACTATTACAAACCTGCTTTGCTCGATAACACCGGAGTAAGATTGAAAATTTACAAATTCGAGGATCGCAGCTGGGTTAAAGTTTCGAATCGAAGTTTCTCAAGGAGGAAGATATCAACGGTAGAAGGTAGTAGCTACTCCAAACGATCTTTGAAAATAATAAAAAAGGTAAAAAAGGTCTCGACTCGATAAACACAAATAAATAAACCATACTAATAATAAACCATAATCAACATACTGCATTTCTCACATATATACTCTAAACTGAAAACAGGAGGCAACTCAGAGTATCAATGTCGACGATGATGGGCCGAGCCTATATAATAAGTAAACCGAATAGAATTAGTGGGTCGTGGAGGACGAATGGCACGCGCGATATCGATTCAGTACCTTGTAGTAGGATGACAGGCCTAGGGTAACCCGTGCCGCTTAATCGGCATCGTGTTATATAGGGATAGGTTCGTAGGGCAGGTTATGGTGAATTGGAATGCAGGATTAGTCACGAGCAAGCTTGCCTCTGGGTAACGACAGCTGCTACCACCATGCACCGTTGCCGTCATCAACGGCGACTATCGACGCCATTAACCGACGGATATACCGGCACCGATGGTTAGTGTCATCTACATTCTACACGGAGATTCGCCCAGGTAACGTCGACGGGCCGGTGAATACGGGGGCTTCCTCTTGCGCTCGAGAGTGCCAGAGCTCCGACGTTTGCGAGGTTTCCGACCCCTTCCAATGAATCTTCGAAGAATCGAGTGAATGGCGTTCGACGTTATCACATACGCGCGCCCTCGCGAGCTTTCACCCTCGCGAAATTCTTCCCGGGATTTATCGCCCGTAAAGGGGATTACGCGGCAAACGGGCCACGCCAGCGACCCTATCGCTTTTTTTTTGAATAACGAGCCACCGACTACCGTCCACGATTCCTTCTTCCATTTACCAGACAGAAAAGCGACAAACTTTCCCTTCGTTGCGCTAACATTTCCTTATCCGTTTGGATAACTCTCATCAAAACTGGTGACATTTATTTCAAACATCTTTTTATTCCACGTGATTACACGGTTATGGTGAAAAATAGCTTTCTGAAGAATAATATCGGGGGATCGAAAGATACCGGAACAAATATTGTCTGCAGTTGAAATTAATTTCGTTAAGCGTTGGAAGGAAGACCCGAAGGGGGAGAGAAAAGAGCTTTGGAGGGCTTGTGAGTCGATGTCTCCGAGAAAGTTGTTAAAAATATGAGTATCTCGGTGTATAGACTCTCGTGATTAGAAAAGATTCCATAAGTTGGAAGAAAATATGAATTTTGCTCATAGTGTAGAGGTATCTAGTTCCGACAGCGTCCAATTTTCGTTTAAAAATAGCTGCAACGTGTGTGAGCGCGTTTGCAAGAAGCACCGGTTGCGTAAAAAGAGCTCTTGCCATTTTTTCCCCTACCGCATCTTCTGTTCTGCTCCTCACTCCTGCAAGTGAGCTGGAGCAATTCTCCTTCGGTTTCGAGACTGTGTAATTTAGAGCCGTTTGGACGTCGCGTAATGGAAGACGTAGAATAAAAGAGAGAGAAAGAGGGGCCCGTAACATACTTGTAAATTACGATGGCATGGGTAGTGAGACAAGGGAGGAGCAGGACGAGGGGGATGCTACCAAATTAGAGCCGGCGAGTTATAGTTACTAAAGGAAAGAGATAGACCGACGAATAGCGAAGGTTAATCGTTGGACAAGTCCGGGTGCCGACAACCCTCGAGGCGCGAGGAAAAACAACGCTATCGTATTCCTTCGTTCAGGGGATATGAATATTTCAAAAATTCCTTTTATCGGTCCAGATAAAAGCAAAGACCTCGAATAACGGAGTTTTCCGTTTGATTGGTTTTACGCGGTCGAAAATCAGCTTCGCTGGACCTTGTCGATGAAAAGCCTAGAGAGCGACGCAGCGCAAACGGGAAATCATAGGCGCGGGAATTTGAAGGAACGTATGCAAATTAATTCCAAACTCGCCGAGAGCGGCTGAGCGAGAGCAAATCGAGTCGCGGAATTTCATTAAAAAAAAAAAAGAAAAAGAAAAAAAGAAGAAAAAGTAGAAGGAAAAAGAAAAGAGACGTTACGTAAACTCGTGCACGCAAACTGGATGACCGATAATTGCATGGAAAAAGAAAGGAAGATGGTGCAAGTTCGAAGAGGTTCAGGGTACACGAACGAAACCGAAAGTTTGGACGACTGGACGAGTTCGCTAGAGAGAAAAATGGCTGAGAGGGAAGACTAGGGGAAAGGGACAACAGGAGGGGGCGCCAGGTGGATGATCCTCCGAAGACGGTTCGGAGGACGTTGCCGATCGGGAGGGCCGAAGAAAGGGTCGTCGAGAGAGGGACCAAACCGGACCAGACCGGACCGGCCCAGCCGCTGGTGCTAGAAGACCGAACAGAGATACGTGGAGCAAAACGGGGGCAAGGTGGCAGAGGGGCAGGTTGGCCCAAAAAGTCGAGCAAGAGTCTAAGAACTCCAGGACGGACCAAGGACCGGCGGCGGTTTTCTTGCCCCTCCCTAAACCACTCGTTGCCTCTTGGATCTACCCATCCTTTTTCTACTTGGGTTGGCCCTTTCGTTCTACCCAGTCCCTGCCTCTGTCGGTGTTTCTTTCCTACTTTCGTTCGCTTCGTCCTCCTCGTCCTTCTCGCGAACCTCTGCCCGGCTCGCGTCTCGGTCTGGCCAAATGCCCGCACCTGCGTGCGACGAAGAGGACACGCGATGGTCCCGGAGCGTACCAGAGAGGGAACGGGAGAGGAAGACGGCACTGACCTAAAGCAACATGGTTGGCAAAGTCAGATCCCAAAGCGACAAGGAAAGAAAGAATGCGTCGGGTTGAAAAGAGAGCAAAGCGAAACAAGGGGGCAGAGGGGGAGTAATGGCGACGAGAGCACGGGATTGTTTCGTTTTGCGACGGTTCGTTGGAGATTTCGAGCGAACGCGCTGTTTTGCCGGCGATGCTTCGCGTTTCCTTGATCGTGTGACCTCTTTAGCTATATACGTACGTTTTGTGGAAATTGTTATTGGGTCGCAGAGGTTGGTCAACCTCGAGAAGAAGAATCATCGAACGATTTTTTCTTTTCCTTCTATAATATCCTTGGCACGCATTCACGATCCACGAGGACAATATCGGCGAAGATAACGACAATTAACGGCGGTGACAACGACAAGGAAGACTAAGAAGACGACGAGAAAACGTGTCAAGGAGACGCGGGACGATACTAAAGGGTGAAGTTTCGTTCGAAGGAGAGACCGGTCCCCTGTGGGAACGGAAGAGGCGACGACGAGGACGCACTGTTCCGGCGTGGTAGATGGCGCCACCTGCGCGGACACGGCACGCAAAGGGCCGCAGCAGCAGCGGCACATCGCCGGTGCAAATAGAATTTCAAGAGTTGCACATTAAACGCTTTATGTCGCTGACGCGCAACCTTTTACGACCTCGCGGACCGTCTCTGTGGTAATACGACGAGGACCTTTTGAACACTGCTGCAAAGTAACGCGTCCCGCCATCCCCACGAAGCTTTAGCCCCCGGATAAATAAAGAATGTTTACGGATTTTTTTACGCCCGGCAGAGAGGAGCGGTTGAGCTTAATAAAATCGCGTCCCTCGTGGCCTCCGATTCAAGGGTTCGTCGATGGGCTCGCGGGAACCACCCTGAATCGCGCGCATACAAATTTCTACCCTTTGCGGAAACGCGAATACCCTGCTCGTTTGTTTATTACGGGATAATCGCTCGCGCGTAAGAAATGGAACGGCTCGAGCGCGGATCTCGCAGATATCGTTCGTCGTAGCGAATGGAAAAGGGGGAATACAAGGGGAAATAAAGGTGAGACGAGTCCAGATTCGCAAGATTCGACATTTGCAATTTCATCGACCGTTTTTACAACTAAATTGGGTATTGAAGATCGTAATTTCGGAAATGATCGATTCTCGGGGTACACGAATTTTCGCATAAGTACTCGGCTATAATACTTGAAGAAGTGCCGGCCTGTAAGCACGTCGAAAAGTGGCGGGCCGACCGGTGCTGATAATTACCGCACGAGAAAGCACGCGGCGCGTCAGGTGGTTGCGGTTGATCCTATCGCGAAACGCGATTAACTCGAACCAACGGGCACAGAGATCGAGGAGTTTTCGACGTTGGCAAAGTCACTCCCCTCGTCCTTGGTAGATGGACGATTAACCGAAGGAAGAAGAATTCTCGCCCCCCTCTGAAAACGAAACGAACGAATTCGATCTTTCTCTTTCTGCCGGTAGACGAGATGTTTGGAGGATGCGACGTCGCGACACTTGTAACGATTACTGCGAGCGTTTGACGACGCGTCGGGCTTTGCGAGGAATCGCGCGGAAACGAAGCAAGAAGACACGCGCGTGGTAAGAAACCCAATATCCCGCGTGCACACCGCGTCCAGAGTCGACCGATCTACATTCAACCGGGCAAACGCTTGCCGTTCGAAAAGAGAGAAGAGCGAGGCATCGCACGCGGCGAACCGAAAGAAGAAGCGGCGAGGAAGGCAGAGCGAGAGAGAATCGGCGTGATGTGTACACGAACGGCGAACTACTTTTTGCAGATCTTCTCCTCTGCGTACGCCTTGACTCGTCGGTCGGGCCATCCTTCGCGCACAACCTCTCCTCTCCTTCCTCTCTCGGTCTTCTCTGCGCGTCTCTTCTTCCTCGAGTCGTTGCACTTCCCCAGCTGGCGAAGCCTCTGCACCCGATCCTGCCCGCCGCCGCCTGGCTTTGGTCTCCACTCTTCTATTTCTCTAGATTTCAAAGCGCTCAAACAGGTTTCAAAATCCCGCCCGCGGAAAAATCACGTCCCTTCCCTTCCTTCCCCTTCTATGTACCCTTCCCAGGGAGCTTCTTCTTCATCGGTTCTTTTCTTCGTCCAGCTCGTCGTTTTCGTTGTCGTCGTCATCGTCGTCGTAGTCGTTGTCGTCAACGTTGTCGTCGTTGAAGCGTACGATAACATAGAACTACCCAAGCCAAATTTACACATTTTCATTTTGAATGATCGTGATGGATGATTGATTGGTAGCGAAGGATGACAGCCAGAGTATTTATATCGCTTGAATGAAATATTCGCAAAATTTACTAAGTCGATGGATCCTGAAACAGATTAATGATATTCATTCTCTATTCTCCTTTCTTAAAGGACATATTTTATTGATTGCACTCTTTGATTATTAAAATTCTTAATGGAAGACTGCTCGGAAAACAGCAAGAGTCGGCCAAATCCATATCCATTTCATGGTATATGTGTCGTAGAAACATGAAATATAACCCTACTTGTAACAACATACACGTACATTATAACATATAAATTTATACTTGTCAGTGTCAATGAATCATTCATTCAATTCGTCGAAAGTCGAGATTGGTTCCATTCAGCTCACTTTGGATGAAACGCGGATGAAAACAATGCTTTTTGATAAATCATCCTTGATGATCGTTAAATGTGAAAAGGCGTAAATTTGGCTTAAGACGGCGATCGTAAATCGCCGATTCGCCGCATGGTGTCAACCAACTTTTCGTCGTCGGCATTCTCGACCCTTCTGATGCTATCTCTTACGCACTCTTCTACGCCTTTCTCCTTTGCTCGAACACCTTCTCCAGAGCTGTGCTCGCCGCTGTCCATCGAATCGTCAACGCCTTCCGCATTGTTTGCTGGGAACGATAGAATGGACGGCGGCATCCTGGGAAGTTAGTCGCGGGTTTATTCTTTGATCGCCGCGACATCGTAAAAATCAACCACTAAAAATTGAAAAGAGGGTGAGCTTGTGTTAGGTGGTGGGGCAGACAGGAAACAATGCCAATTTAAGCCACATGCATCGCTCTGGCTTCGTATTTAGGTGGATAATCGGCTTACCGAGACGGTCTGCCGGGCAGCCCACTTTCAACGCATCGTCTCCAGGATGCAGTTATTCATGCGTCGATTTCGATATTTTCGCGTAGAAACCATAACTGCAAGTTCGCTCATAAAGACGGCCAGTCAATAAAGAAATAAATCTTTTTGAAGATTTTTTCCAGTTGAGGTGTTGGCAGCAAAAATGGACTCACTTCAACAAATACGTCGATTCACTGACTAAAACAGCAATCAGACATTCTGAATCAAACAATCAAAATGATACATACTTGGGTATCTTCGTATAGAATGAAGAAACAATATGTTTTAATTTTTTTTTTAAATTATTGTTCGAATCAATTACGATATAAGTTTAGAAACAATTTTCTTATCTAGTCTCTGTTTTAAAGACTACACAAATAGTCTAGAGACAAATAATTTTTCCGGAATAAAGTAAGATAATCGACGATACGCAAGTTCAATAACGAGTGGAAAAGGTAAAGAAAATGAATTTCGTAGTTTTGACAAGATCTTTGTTAATATGAGCCTGAAACGCATTGGTAAAACCAAAGAAAACGTTTAAAACGTGGTTAAAAATATTCGCGATACTACACGTGCGTGATTAATTGCTTTAGGTTTAGCGATTAACATAGCTTGTTGGAATCAGTTAATGTTACAAACTCGTACTTAGAAATAATGTAACTGTGAGTCGTCTATTTTTCTTCTCAATGTCTCGATCGTAAGTCGATCATCAAAGAATGAAAATTCGGAAACCTATCGTTGAAATTACGTTTCAATGTCGTCGACCAGGAAAAGTCGCAGCCGAGGAGAAAGTATTACCGATCACTTAATGCGATTTCCAGGTTAAGCCGCAAATTTAACTGGTTTCAAAATTCGATTCTGGATGAGTTGCGATAAGCGAGCCGTTCCGCAAAGCTGTTACTCGAAGCCGGAACGACGAAAAAGCTGGTCGGGCGGTGTTTCGTTGGATGTAACGCAAATGCGACAATTAATTTCCTCGACAATGTAGATTCGTGGTAGTCGAGCTCGATCGATGCGATTTACTCGCTTCTATTTACTCACCGTCTATTTGTTAGCGATACTATTACCATTATTATTAAACAATTAAGCGGCTTATTCGACGCATGTAATGGCAAACAGGTTACACGATCTGTTAAACTATCGCGATCGGATTAGAATTTATTACGCGCATCCGCGCGTATACCAAGGAAATATCTCGATCTTTTTGGATAAACCACATAGAAAAAAAAAAAAAAAAAAAAAAGAAGAAGAAGAGAAAGAAAGAAAATGAACATCCAAAATGTTACCGAACGCGTTGAAAAATATGTACGGCCACAGCTTCTTCTCTCGATACATTGACGGAGAATAAAGGTTGGAGAGACGATCGTATTGGAGAGGGACGGTCGGAAAGAGGGCTCAAGTATCGAGGACGATTCTCGAATGCAAATATCGACGGGTATTTTTATGCGTCTTGCCATGCCGTTGCTCGCAGTTAAGCTTTTGAGCTCAGCGTTGACTTGCAGATCGCGGGCCGAATTTGAAATTTTAAAGCGTCCACCTTGCGCGCCACTTCCCGCGATACCACGCCGTCGAAAATTGGCCCTTATGTTAGAGAAGCGTCGTCGCGAGCATCTCCGAGGGATTGCCGCGGAACAGAAGCTCGTTTCAGTCGTCGCGATTCGAATACAAAGTTGGGTTAATTTCGCGAGCCTGTCGAGCACCATCGAAGACGACAATGTCGAGAGAGCTTGTAGCGATCTTCTGTTAGAAAATGGAAGAGGGAAAGGACGACGCCGCGACGAGCACGCGAAATTATTTTGCGACGCACCATGATCGGCGATTGGCCGATCGCTCCAATTAACGCGAGAGTATTTGCGCTAAAATTACGGCCGTCCGACGCCGGGGCGAAACCTCGCCCAACCGATGGGTAATCGATACAAAAGTCCACAAGGGTTGGGCCGCCTTAGTGGCCCCGCTCTTTCTCTCTCTTTCGCGTACTCTGCTTTTTTTCCCCTCTTTACTTAGCGCACAGAGAGGCACAACCAACCGTACACCACCACTCCACTTCACCGCGGCTGCACCGTTTCTGGAACCGACTTGCGAGCGACGCGGGCAAAAAAAACTACGAAAACTAAATAATCGGATCGTCTTTTTTTCCACTCGACGGGACATCGTAGAAAGTTTAACCCTTTATCGCGACACGCACCATTTGTCTCGTAACGGCCGGCATCGGATTCTTTGCTTCGCCTCGTCAAAGAGCCACGTACGCTTCGAGGCTGATTTTAAATATCGACTACGCGTTTGCCTTCTCCTTTTTCCTCTCTTTATTTATTTTTTCTTTTTTTTTTTCATGGTGATACGGTTTTTTGATAAAGACGAGAGCGGATGATGAAGTCGATCGACGATTCGGGGCAACGATAGCCGAAAGCGTAGCCAGCGTGACACGCAACCACGCTCATTAATAATATTTTTACGCGTATTGGTACGTGTTTCCGGCCAAGAGGCCTCTCTGCCAGTCTGCAATTGGGCGCACGAGCGGCAATACGTTCTCGGTGACGTGCGTGCGTGGACTCGTGCTTTCCGGTCGTATATCGGGTGTCTCGCTTTCGATGGAACTTAGGTTGAAAAATCGAGGACGCGCACAATTCAGAGAAACGAACTTTTTCTCGAAACAGAGCCTCGCGTACCGATTATCGGAACCAACGAGACTATGGGAGATTTACATTGGCCGGATTCGAATTGCAACGACCGCGTAATAAATCGAATCGAATCGAAGCCACGCTGCCTTGGAAGCCGCGTTATGTAGAGACACGACGAGCGCCGAAGAAACGGAGCGAAAGCGTGCTCGGAAGAACGGCGAGGGCCGATGGAGGAAAGAAGAGGACGTTGGTTGGGGGAAACGCGGGTTGGGGGAAGCGTCGATCCCAGGGAATGGAAGAGCGGCGAAATAAAGGCATCCTTTTAATGGGCAATACTAATCAATGAAATACGAAGCTACGGGGAGTAGGAGATATGCGTGCGGAGAGAGAAGCGTGGAAAGAAGAGAGAAGAAAAAAGAAGAAGCGAGAGAGAGACGGTCGAACGTGGCCGTGCAAACAAAGGGGATATGCGGCCGCTGCTTCTCTCTTCTCCTCTCCTCTCCTCTCCTCTCCTCAGCTCTCCTCTCCTCGGCACATCGGTCCGCTCGCTCGCTCGCGTTCTCCTCGTTGCTCTTCGTGGTTCGCCGGTCTCCGTCCCTTTCGTGCCGGAACCTTCGTCCCCTCTCCGTCCCTCTCTTTATATACCCCGTTCGGCGTTTCCCTCTTTTTCCCTTTCCGCGTGTACACGTACGCGCGTGCACGCGTGTAGCCGCGTCTTCGTCGATCGGCGGGCGCGCGACGCAGAGGGCAGGATATTTTTCAGGATGGGATATTTAACGCGTTGGCCAGGTCAGTAACCCCGGGGAGCCGGGGCCCCGCGATTGGCCGGTCTGCTCGGCGTTCTGCCACGAATTCCCGGTCCCTCATTGGCCGAGCCGGGCCCTGGACCTACACCAACACCCTGCGTGCCACGCACGTCCTACGTACCGGACCATAGTACCTAAGTACGTCCGTTCCTCGTTTCTACGTTCTCCTCTACGTTCCTACGTTCGAGTATATGAGCGCACGCACGAATGCACGCACGTACGTACGCGCGGGTACGCTCGCCGTTTTCTGCGTCTCTGAGACGAACGTCCGGCTTCCATGTACCTCGCGATCGAGCCCAACCACCGCCAACTTGGCCCACCATCGCCGTGCGATCTACCAAGGATTTCATCCAACCTTTTCACAGTAGATCCTCGAGTTCGATGCTCTCTCTCTCTCTCTCTCTCTCTCTCTCTCGCTCTCTCTCTCTCTCTCGTGGACTTTCGCCGTTTGATCGATGCGCTTGACTTTGGACTTTGCGTCGCAGCCAAGCGAAAAAGCGAGGCTGCGATGGAGGACATAAGATTTTATAAGGGGAACCGTGAACGTTACATGACTTTCGAATATTTCGTACCGTCGTCTCTGGAATTACATCGCGGCAGGATACCGCGTTGTTATGGATCCGTGCGTAATTCACGTGCCGCTGCATTACCGAAATTACAACGGATGATAATATTACGATGCATTTCAATCGCGAAATCCCCCTGACACTTTTGCAGCTGAAATCCCGCCAATATTAAATTCGCATCGGACCTGCGGCCGTCTGTGTTTGCGCATTGTCGTGCCTGTATTAAATTGCAAGGAACATTGGTTCGTTCGCGATTCGACCAACCGTTCGTTTTCCATGGCCCGACCGGGTCAAGGCTCGGCTCAATTCACCAGCCCCAGCTTTTCTTCCCATCAAACGTATTCCTGCCCCTTTTTACGAAGCAAAGAGGAACGGACGCATGTAAAAAATTAGAAATCTCGCATGATGGAACGTTTACGCGTAGAATTATACGTTGTATCGATTCGAACGTAACGAGAGGGATACCCGCTGCACGGGACTGTACCGTTCCCAGCGATGCTTGCATGAATAATTGAGCGCGCGACGCGATATAACTCGGCATATAAGCTGAAATCGGTTAACATTTATTACATCTTTTTGACTTCCTTTTTCTCAGCGATCGATCGACCATCAATTTGGCAGAGATTTCTCCACGGTGACTCTAACCGGTCTAGGATCTGTGGTGTAAAATCAGGAAAGTCGAGTCGAGAAGCGAAAGGTCCGCCGCGAGTTCGCGGCGCTTTATCGCGATCGTCCCGGTGACGTTTCATCGGCGCGGCTAGACGATACGGTCGAGAAACGATGGACGACCGTTTAACGAAACTCGTATCGCCGGTTGGAGGGTTAAGGAAGGCCAAGCCGTATGGTTAAGGGCCGTTAACGTCGGCGTAACGGACAGGGAGCGAGAGAGAAGTTGCGTTTACACGCGCGCCGCCAAGGCATCAGGACATCGAGAGAGGGAACGAGATAACCGCGTTTGGATGTAGGCTACCAGAGTCACGACCTTCTTCCTCTTCCTCGCGCGATCGCCGCTTCTTCCTCTCCTGCTTCCCCTACCGCACCTCCTCCTTCTCCATCTCCGCTGCTACTTCTTCTGCTGCTGTTATTACCGCTGCCCTGCTACTGCTGCTGTTTCTCTCCTCGTTCCCCCTTTTTTCCAACCGCCTGCATTTCCGTTTTCTTTTCAGTTTCTCCGTTGCCTTGCCGGAAGTTTGAAGGTGGGATTTATATTAGTGTTAGATATATGCGTCTGGAGGTTCTCGGTTAAATACGCTACTGTTCGCGCACAGACATTTACTATCGGCGTAACACGCTTGTATGTATCGCTATAACGATACGTCGGTGGGGGGGTTCTTCTAAACGTTTTTTTTTTTTTTTTTTAAGTCTGTTGCAGAATTTTTCGTGTCGTTTTTCAACGAATTCTAACGTTAACGATTTTCTTAAGCTCGAAGGAGATATTGATACGTGTGAGATTTCGTTAAAAGTTTTTGTCGAAACGAGTAGTCGGATATAAAAATTCGAGAACTGGAACAGTAACTGAGTGTCGCGTTTCTGTTAGAGGCAAGAAATCTCATCGATTTTCTAAGTAAGAGAAAAAAGAATTTATGGTAACAATAGGTCTATAAAGAAACATTTTTATTGAACTCTCAGATGTTAATTATCTCTTAGATGCTATCTTAATCACTCCTTCACACGCACGCACTCGCACACACACTTTATGAAACGCGCCTAGTAATTGTCTGACCACCAAAGTGCAGTATCTACTTAATTCGTCGCCTTAGCGGAATGGTCGCCGATGAAATATGTGTTCGTAAAATTGCACATTGATTCCAAGAACAGACTTCTATATCTAAAAAGATAATGATTCATTATTTCGTAGATTCTTTGAATTTGTTTGATTCTTATCGTTATTCGCTCGTACAATAAGAGTCCACGTTCAGATAACTAAATTCGCACGCTATAAATTCGATCGGGCACTACCAAAAATTTCGTCTCGATGAACGACGAATATGCGATAAAAGAGTATGACGATAAATAAACTAGTTCCACCTAATACATTACTCGTTGTGCGACCAAACCAACAGGATATGCAAGCTTAGAAGCTCGTATCAGTAGCGAAGAAGGAACGTTGATCCCTCAACTTCTCTTCGTCTTCGTTTTTAAGTGATTCGTTAATATATGTGTTCAGGTGAAGCACGTACAAGGTATCAAAGGTGTTCGCAAACCGGTACGCTCCCTCCGTTATCATTTATCTACGAAATAAACTTTCTCGCAAATCGACTTACGGAGATCTTAATTTTCATGGCTCGCCCCTTGATCCGATACCTACAACGGCAACAACCTGATTTCCCCCTCTAGTACCTGCGAATCCACTCCCTTTCTTCTCCAGTCGAACACTCCAGCTTCGTGGAACGAGTCCAAGTGCAGCGATCGCTGCGTACCACTGTCCAACTTATCCGCCGAACGAATTCGTTCTCGGTCAAAACCGTCACTTTGCCCTTCCTCGTTCTCCTCCTGACTTACTGCTTTTGCTCGTCGCTTTTCTCACTTTCGGTTTCGCCGGAGAAAGCAACAAGACGGAGACCGATCAAGGTGCATTCTCTCGCGAAAGTGTCGATGCGAGAAAATTTCGCGGTGCGACGAACTCGTAAACCGCCGGGTACAACGAGCGTTTCCAGGCAAAGAGAAGCGACCTTTTTTCGTCAAAGAGTCAGTTCTTTTCCGCTCCCTTTCTCTCTCTCTCTCTCTCTCTCTCTCTCTCTCTCTGTGGGCCCGCCGCCGGTTAAACCCGGTCTTTTGGACGCTGAAACGCAGCCGGGCCGCTATCTATAGCCCGGCTGTTCACGCTTTTCGTCCAGCCGCGGATAGGTACGGTGCGACGTGGCTCCGCTCTCCGGCCTGCCTCTCCTCTGAAGTGGCACTCTGGCCGAAATTCAGTTTATTCGAGTACCGCCGCTTTAAGCTCGTCAGCTGTAATTACGCGCGAATCTGCCTCAAAGGGTCATTCGCTTACTTCGCATCCGCGGAGAATGGACCGGCCGCAATTACAGGATCCAGGTTGACCTATCGATGAGGCTAATTCGTGGCCGGCTCGAAAAGTAGCGCGACCGGAATTTTAACAATCCTCTTGAACCTTCAAAGGCCACAGCACAGTGCGCAAAGAACCGTTCGTTAATGATCGTTTAGAATCTCTTTCCCTTTTTGTCTTTCTTCGCGGAGACGTTTATTCGATAATTAATTGGAACGAGGGGGACGATAACATACGTAGTAGTTCCCGAGGGTTTCATACTGGAGAGGAAGAAGGAGAGGCATAGTATTCGAGGGAGAGAATGAAATAAACGGAGGTGTCGTCGACCGTTAAACGGTGACATATTCGAGCGAAGCTTCTCCGAGAGGCGGGGGATTTGTTGGCGATGTTTATCGTGACCTAAAATCCTCGTCCTAAATATCCTCGTCTAGATCTCGGCTTTAGTCTGACGCGCTTTAGTCTGTCGGCAGGCGATGGAAACAGGGCGCCGGCTCGCGCTCTGTACGGCCACGTACGGCCTGAATTCTTTCTCGTTGACGGGTGCGCGAGTGCGCACATTCTCCCGTCTCGAGAGGTCCTAGAACAGAGCCGGCGATAGCTAGGGAAGAAGGTAGCTCGGTGGCTTGTTATCGCACCTTCCCTTACCCAGAGGGAGGATTAAGCAGCAAGGGAGACGAAGACAGTGCTTGCAGACGGGTCGAGACGAAGCCCATTACGATACACTACCGCATACGTAGCTCTCTCTCTCTCTCTCTCTCTCTCTCTCTCTCTCTTAGTTTCTCTCTTGCTCTTCAAGTTCCTCTGTGCGCGGCGCCTCCAAACCTCGACATCGATAACGAGACAATGGGCTCGTTTGACCGCGCGCGTATGCTAATAACGCATCTCTTGCCGCATTTCGAGAAGTCCGTCTTGACGGCATACCTGCGACATCCCTTGCGTGACGCAGGTGCAAGCGGTGGTGAAACGGAGAGGAGGGACATCATAGGAATCGCATCCTGATCATCGGACGAAGTGGAATCGTTAAAAAGTCCACGATAATCGCGGAGAATGCTAATCGCTGGTAATCAGCATATTCGACGTTAGTTAACGACCGCGCGAGCCGTGAAATTAAACGACCGGTGACGGAACGACATCGACTCGTTCGGAGAAATTGAACGAAGTTCTCCGATTCGAAGCGACTCGTTTAACACCGATTTAAACTTTCGTTCGAGTTCCTTTATTAATCGATCATCGAAACTACGGATTAAGCATGTCACCTAAACGTTTCTCACGGGCAATTTGTTGGCTGCTTTGCTATTTTCTGTCCCTCCGTTGTTGAAATGCTAAATGATCATTGACTCGTTAATTATAACCGAGTCGTTATGTCCACATGTTTGAATTAATCTTACCCTCGTTTTTCAAACTTCTAAATCTAGAGAAAGTTTAGTCAAGGGGCAGGGTTTAAATGTCAAACTTCATCCATTTCATATCTTCGATCAAAATAGCAAAAGTTTCCCCATCCCTCCTGTTCGTAAGTGTTAGGACACTTATGAAAAGTCAACTAAACCCTAAATATCGTTAGAAAATTAAAATAAATAATAAGTTTACACAGTATAATAAACGTTAATGCTCTCAATTACAATCGTCGGGATTTAAACACACTTTTGCTTTCGTATTATTGGCTGGAATCTAGGGTCTGCCTGTTTTTCAGTATCGCGGAAACCATCGAAGTGATTTTTCCGTTCATGGCGCGACGAACAATCGTTGTTGACGGACTAGAGAGCACGTGGTGAACGTGGAGGAGGCAGTGTGTTACGCGTTCATGGCACACGTTTATGAGAACTCACGCAATCTCCTTGCAACTCGATATGCGTTTCAATAATTTTCGCCAGTCGTTAGATTTCAAGCATCGATCACTCGTTGTTTAGAATCGAACGAGGCGTGTTCCGATTTTGAAATTTTGAAATTGCTCGAAATTGTTCGAAATTTCCTACCTGGCGGTACATCGTATATTCCATATAAAAATATCCTTTTCGTTGATACTTGGAGTATATAAATAACCTCTTTATCTGACACGATTATCTTGAGAGGGATGAAGCTCTTGCCTGTAGTCGTGTTTCAGCGTTCCGTTTCTAAACATTAAGTACGTCAACTTGGAGCTTTTAACTCTGCTACGGTCTTCAGACTTTTATATCCGGATTTTACTCTCATTTTCATAATTGAGATATTGTAACGTATATTTCTGAGATCTGATGCCCATAAGCTACAAGTATCTACGTTTATTCTACGAGAATCATAACTGTACGCCATTATATTATATTAAAAGTTAAATTTTAGATTTCGAATTGTTACGGTGATTAAGTTAGACATTTCGAGACGAGAAGAGGCAGAAATGCATCGGAATGTTGACGAAACATGGAAACAAAACGGAACGTACTACGATAAAAATATAATAATTGAAATTTGAAGACTCACGAATACGTCTGAATGATCTATGACTTTATATTTCTATTCAAGCTAATATATGAATAATTTCGACGCAGGGACGTATTCAAAGAAGTAGGTTATCAGGGGTCCTCGCTGAAACGCGAAAATTCTGCAGCCTCAACGAGTTTTGATCAATTTCCCCTCGGGTTGTATAGACCGGTGACTGAATCTTCGGAAGCCTTCTTTCCGCGTTGTTTCCAGCGATTCCCATGGTTGCTTGATCCGAAAACAATCGAGAGCGAAACGGGGACGAAGGAAATCTCGGGAAGGGTGCAACCGGTGAGGAAAAAGGGAACGAAAGGGCGAGAGCAAGACAGAGGGCACACGGCATGGCGTTCACACAGGAGGAAGAGAGGGTTCGGTCGAGGCTGTTCTGGTTTTACGACTCGAAACCCGAAGCTCGTTTTGATCTCTCCTTCCTTCTCTCTCTTATTCTTCGTCGCTGGAAACCGTGGCCACGAGAGCACGCATAACCCGAGTACAATAACTCGACGTGTTTTTTTTTCTTTGCGACTGGATACCGCGTACGCGAGTCTAAACAAACAATACCGAACGCGACGCGTCGCGACAAGACGCTGCCAAACCGATCCTCCACGGTCAACAAAGCTTTTCGTAAGCTTCCGGTCGTAATTCACGGTATCATCGTGATCGTATTCGTATCTATATCCGTAATCACTGTCACTATAATCGCGTTAATTCCGATAAGTGTGATGAAATTTTCATCTGGTCACCGTGAAAGTATAACTGAAGCTACAATTTCTTATAAATAACAATTTTGTACAAACGACGCTTGCCCAGCAAGAAATATTCATCGAGTCAGTTTTGCTTCATATCGTTCTTGTGAGAATGTATTGGACCATTGAATAGACGATAATAATATAACGAACTAAAATACACGTAGGAAATATTTCGCAGAAAAGTTAATTAGATACAGATACACGCTATCTTTAATCTTAACTGAACGTACTTCTTGTAGGTCGTAATTTAATCTAAGATTCTTAACGTATTTCAATCGAGCTGTAATTTGATCGATCGTCACAATCGTGGGACATTCGACCAGATCGTTTCCGGCAGACTCCTCTATCGATCCTTACCATCTTCCTACGGTAAATATCGTCATGACGAAAAGCTCGAGCGGCACGCGTTACCGCGAACGCGCGTTGGTGGTTTAAAAAGCGACTTCTAATATTACATGGCAAGCAAGTAGGCAGGCAGGCTGGCTGGTTGGCAAGCAAGCAAGCAGGCAGGCAGGCAGGCAGCCCGGCCGTGAAAAAATTCCGAGGATAAAGGGTCAATTTATCGGCGATCGGGGAAGCCGTCGCTCTAAAAGGAGGATCCTTTTTTGACGCAACGATGAAAAAGAACCAATAACGTTCTTAGATGACGGGCAAACCCAGGAGCGAAGCGAGGCGAGGCGTGTACACGTTGCTCATCTCCGGGAGCCTCGGCTCTCCCGGCTATTATTAGCTGTTTTATTTATTAGACCGGAAGGAAATGGGTTTAATTTCATGTAAACTAATAAAAATACTTGGCGTGCGCGAGAAAAAGTTACGGCAAGACCGATATTCACGCAAAGGCCTCGTATGACGGAGAGACCGGTTGCGGTCTAATCCTGAAGCTCTCTGTGTTACACGCCTTTATAAACGGAAGCAAATTACCGTTCCTTCGGCAAAAACTCCAGCGCGTTGCCTGTCCGTAGTGCGTCCCCGGGCAAAAAGCCCTGGCAATCGGGCGCAAACCATCCACGACAGCTTTTCTTTACGTTTCGTTCGTGAAATTCGGCCCGTATAAACCCATCATTTTTCCGTTTCTCGATGGTAGAAGGCGATCGATCCGCGCGATCGACTTTCCGCGAATAAATCGTACAAGATGAATCTCGATGTTATTCGTGCGCGACGGGGGCGCACCGGCAGCGCGTCCAACACATTACGATCCAGCGAGTCGCGCGACGAGTCAGGCTCGAGCGGCGTTTACGAGCTATAACCGAGCAACGAGTTCTTATCGTCGCCAGATTACGTAATACGCGCGCGTCACGCGTGCGAGCATACTCATCGATGATCACGAACGTGGTTGTTTCTTTCTCGTTGGTTAGACAAGGACGACAGACGTTTCGAAGGGTGAAAATGGTATTTCGGAAGGAATTTTACAATAGTAAGATTATTACGTTGAAGTGGATATTATAATTTTTATTATTTACGCCAGTTAGACGACACTTTCGGACAGTGATTTATCAACAGGCGTAGTATACACTTGAACAAATTTTCTAGAAAGCAAGATTTTCTTCCAAATAGATACTTGTCTTAAGGTACGATAAAAATAATCCTGCGTTCAAGGCCTGGTCCCGCACATCAATAAAGGGTATCGATACTTATCCGATATATTCTACTTATTTATTTCTCCAATTACTTATCCATTAATTATTTATTTTGCATTCATACCTAGTTTGAGTTTTGATTTTCCCCACACGCAAGTAAAGTAGTGGCTCGTATCGCTTGTGACTTGTGATTCTAACTTTGTTCGCGTTACTTCTAGAGAGTTCTCGCCTGCCGGATTAAAAAATTAAATTAAATGAAAACTGACAGGTGCCCTAAGATTTTTGAGAGCCAATGTAATCCAATGGACTAGTTAAACCCTCGCGCGGGTGAATCTCGTTTGTCTGCATTTAAGGGGCCAAAATGATTGCAAGATCGATATTTAAAAATAGCGCAGAACTGATCGCCTTGCGAACGCAAGGCTGGTCGCGTTCGCTCGCTCGCTCGACGGTTGTCCCGGTGTCGTCGCGTGCGAGACGCGCACGCACCCACGCCCGACGGCATACGGAATCGATCCTGAGAATCGAACTTCCGCCGGTGAGTTCTTCCGGCACGATGCCTATTCGAGGGTAGTCGGCCGAGTCGACGAGACATACTGACTTCGTAATTCCTATACGCCGTTTCCCGGCGTTTTCCACGGTTACGTGCCCGCGCGACGATGATTACAGGACGCAGCGACGCAAACTTTCCATGGATGTCTCGTCGATGGGATCGGAAGTCGCGGCACACTGCGACGTCTGTCTTTTGAAACGTCGCGCGCGACCGCGCGCGCGCGCGCATCGCAGAGCTCCTATTCGCTGGAAACGAGCGCGCCTCGATCGATTTCGCGATCGCTCGATCGCACCACTGCTCTTTTTAACAGAAAATAAGGCGACGTGCTTGCAGAGCCGTTCTTTGTTTCTTCGATCAATTTTTCCAACTTTCTACGGACGAGTGATTCTCGAAAACGATGCAGCGTTGAATGTTTCATCATTTCTTTCTTCCAGAACTCACGCTTAGCGAATATTTCGAAAAGAAAATCATCGATGAAGAGAAGATCGATAGGAAAGCAACGACCTCTGATCTTGGTGATCCCGTTCGTCCTCCGATGGACCCGCGTTGTTGGAAAATCGTTCAACCGGCCGGTTTCGCGGTTATTGTGCATCCTGAGGTAAACAGCTCGAGTGGAGAAGGCTCGTTCGGGGCGAGAAAGATGGAGAGGGAAGACGAAAAGCACCGACGGGGAAGGATGAAGAGGACCGAGGAGAATTGGACAGGATCTGAGTGTGCCAAAAAGGGCGAAGGACGATCCAGAGAGGAGAAGAAGATAAACAAGAGGATGGAGAAGAGGAAGTGGGAAAGGAAGAAAATAGTGAGAAGAAAGAAAAGGCGAATCTTCCCGCGGGTTCGGTCCGTGGCTTTCTTCATCCTTCGTGCCCGAGCTTCGGCTGTTTTCATGGCCGTCATTTAGTAGGTTCGTTCACCCCTGGGCGCAGGGCCGCGCGAGGGGAACAGCGAGGCCAGGGGAGGGAGAAATCGGCGGCGGGAAGAAGAGGAAGAGGAAGAGGAGGAGGACGAGGAGGAGGACGAGGAGGAGGACGAGGAGGAGGACGAGGAGGTGGTGGATGCGGCGGCGATGGTAAGGGCGAGGGAGGAGGAAAGGAGAAAACGTGTGGCACAGAGGAAGAAGGAGAAAGAGCAAGAGAAAGAAGAGAAACAGAAGGAGAAAGAGAAGGAGTAGGAGGTGGCGGGTGGCAGAGACGGGTGGAGGAGTACGGGGAAAAGGGGCCAGACGGCACGTACGGCTCAGCTCAGCTCGGCGTGCAAGCAACGACTGAGATGACGCGACGAGGGCGAGGGGATCCCGCGAAGAACCCAGAGACTGAGAGAGGCAGAGCGAGAAGGAAGGTAGAGACAGCGAGTCAGTGAGGAAGACGTAGAAGGGGGACGAGCAGAGTGCGCGAAGGGTCGAGAAGGTGGATGAGGAGAGAGAGAAAGGTGGTGGCGGCGGCGGCGGCGGCGGCGGCGGCGGCGGCGGCGGTGGCGGTGGCGATAGCGGCGTTGGTGGGTGGTGGTGGTGGTGGCGGTGGTGATGGTGGTGGTGGCGATGGTAGTGGTGGCGGCGGTGACGACGGCGATGACGGTGGTGGAAGCAGGCAAGCAAGCAAGCAAGCAAGCAAGCAGGCAGCCAGCCAGGGGCAGGCATGCAGGCGAGCAGGCAGCTCGGCTGCGCGGCGAGAGCTGCGAGCGGAAAGGGAGGAGGGTAAAGAAGGGACCAAGGGAAAAAGAGTTCAGGCAGGTCTGGGATCGGACGAGGGTGAATGCGTGACGGTGTGTGTCGTAGATACTCTTTAGCCTGGGGAGCGATGTGCCTCTCCTGCTTACTTGCTTGCCTGCTGCCTACCTTGCAATGCCTTGCCTTGCGTTGTCTTGCGTTGCCTTGCGTTGCCTTGCCTTGCCTCACCTTTCCTTGCCTCGTCTTGCCTTACCTTCCTTGTAAACCTGCCAGTCGATCGGACGGCCGGACAGCCGGCCACCACGCGTATCTGTCCGTCTCTCCTTTTTCCCTCTTCTTCTTCTCCCTCCTTTTCCCGCCAACCCTCTATACAGCTCTTTCACCTCGGTCTT
This sequence comes from Bombus soroeensis, assembly GCA_014737365.1. Lineage (NCBI taxonomy): Eukaryota > Metazoa > Arthropoda > Insecta > Hymenoptera > Apidae > Bombus > Bombus soroeensis. Next base: position 242,097 of record JACXIL010000165.1, on the reverse strand, counting down.
CCCTTTTACGCTGCTCGTATTCGTCGCTCTCGCTCCTTATTCCCCTTTGACGATCGGACGATCGGCCACGCGGTGATAGAAACACGACGGCAAGGAGGAAGAGGCGCGCGGGTAGTCGGTCGAAGCTTTCAAGCCTAAATTTAGGCGTCCGCCGGAAGTACGCGTAGCGGAGGAAGTTCCGTGCACCGGGCCCGATCGCGGGGAGAGATAGGGACGCGGAGACACGGACCTTGGTGGGGAGACTCTCTCCTTCTCCTTCGTTCGCGTTCCCTAGCTCTCTAGATCTCCGTCTTGCTCTTCTCTCGGCACGGCCGACTAGTCTGCCGTGAATGGTAGTGCATGTTCTTTCAACTCGGCTCAGTCGTGACATTGAGTTCCCTTATGTGGGTAGACGTTACGTAATTCTGGCAACTTTGCGCGCCACTTTCCTCGCGATGCCATGCTCCGCTAAAATTCCTCGTTTCTCTTGTTTCGCGCACGCTTCAACCCTCGCTGGAACCAACCATGCGGAAGATCCTAAGGAGACGGTAAAACGATTTAACCGAGTTTCGGTCTAGCGATCGAAGAGACGAAGGGGATGGCAGATCTATGTGCAGCGAGTTTAGCTACTTGTTGAAGTCGGAGAAGAGGGGAACGAAGGCAAAAATTCTTCCCCGAGACGCGATAAATCGTGGACCGAGTTTTTACAACACTTTGCCAACATACAATTCCACGTTGCTTGCATTCGAACGATTAAAAGAAACGATTGAAGCATACGGGTCGAATAATTTATGCGTTTTATCGATCGGTCTGTCGGTCGCCCGGTCAAAAGTAAGTTCAGCGCTATCGTTCGATTAGTTTGTAAAGCCAGAGCAACGTTTACGCGATCTTACCTTAACTCGAATCTTACGACCAGTTACCGACACCGGCCACTCGCATTACGCTAATAGTTGCACTCGAATCTCTTCGGAGCTAACTCGAGTCGGGCTTGTTCCTTTCCGGTGCATCGCGGTGGCCGAAGAAAGATGGAACTATCTTGCGTTAGTTGTCTCTGAAGTTGACGTAGCTTCGCATTCGCTCTCTTCGTTCATCGGTCAGATTAGAGGGAAGTCGACGAACGCAACGATACCTCTATTATACTATCACAGTCGAATTCTATTCCTAGGTATTTTTGTAATAGTGCAACGTCTTTGCAGGCCGAGCATCATCTGCGCTTACCCTTGACGAACGTTTCTTTGCAAGAATACGCGAAAAGGTGAATATCGAGCAAAGGTGCGCGCGTCTTAGCTCTCTAGCGTTATCGGCGTAACCTGTATGCATCGGACATAAAACTGAATAGAGGGAGCATTTCGCGTGGCAGCTGCCACTCAAACGCGCCACCTCATCCCATTTATGGAAAAATACACGGAGATGTAGCCAGAAAACTTTGCTCTTCCTTTCTCGTAAACGGCAGAAAGAAACGTCTTCGACATTCAATTATCCGGCTCTTCTCTCGAGTGCGCGCGCTAAGCGTTACGGTGCTGCTTTTTAACCCCTCTCGCTCGTAATTTTCCCTCGCGGCTCGTCGAGCTTCATACAGAAATTTCTCTACACCGGCTTCGAGACACTTCTTCGCGTGACCAAACAACGTCGTCGACGCTTCTCCTGCTCCGCGACGCATTATACTCGTACCTCTTTTATTTCAACGCCGTTTCCTCTGAAAATTTTTCTGTCGCCTCGATGACCGACAAAATTGGTTATCGTTGGTGGAAATCGATCGTTGAAGGAAATCGTAAAGATGGGAGGTTTCCGTGGCGAGGAATACAACGAAAAAAAAAAAAAAAAAAAATGAGAAATCCAGCGAAAGACTCGAAAAAGAAGAGCGTCCGTTGTAACGGCGTGAGGATCCCGCGCTATGGTGGCGCAGGGGGTGAAAAGGGGCTGGAGGTGGGGAATGTAAAGAGGAAGGAGAGAGGGAGGGAAGACGATAAGGCGGAATCAGGGATTCGTAAAACGACGTAGCCGAGCACCGGAATGGGTCGTAATGCGCGGCGAACACATAACCTTAAAAACAAGTAAGGGGCGAGAGACGGGGGGTGGTGTGCGAGGTTGGGCGCAGAGAGAATGCGGAGGAGGAAACGGGGCAAGTCTCTGCCCGGTTTCTCGGTTGGCTTGCACGAGTTTGCGAGGGGCCGCGAGGGGCTGTGAGAAGCCGCGGGGGTAAAAGGGGGCATATATCCCGCGCGTTTCGCGGAGGGGTGAGCGAACGTGGGCTGAGTCGGTGTGCTCCGGCGAAGAGAAGGTGGATGTGCCGCACCGTAAACGAAACGATGCCGTTGACGACATTTGGAACAGATAATGGCGCGAATGTGCCGCGGGGGTGAACGAACCGAGGGTCGGATTGGGTTCGGTTGGGTCGGCTCGTCGTTGGCTTGTGTCGGGTTGGGTTGGGTCGGCTTGGCTTGGCTTGGCTTGGCTTGGCTTGGCTTGGCCTGGCTTGGCTTGCTATCACATCAACTATCGATCTTATAACGCTCTGTGACTCTCTGACCCCCGTTGTCTCTTCATTTCTACCTTTTTTTTCTTTTTTTTTTTTTCGTTCTTTCTTTTCCTCTAACTCGGTTCACGTGCCTATTTAAGCTTGTTTGGCGCGACCTTTCCTCCGACTTTGCCCTCCTTATCTCTCGATCTTACCTTTCATCTACCGTCAAACACGAGGAACACAAGATGATTCTAATTTTCCGTACATTCTATCGACGCGACCTAACGAGAGCGATATTAATCCTCCTTTTTTCTTTTTTCGTTGAGAGATCGAAAGCTGAAATTTCAAAGACTCGAGAGCACCCATCCTCCTGTTACACCTCGATTCTTCGTCCCCTTTACTTCACAGTCAGTTCCGACATTTGCCACTAGGTCTCTGCTTCCTGACTTGGTTCCTACGTTAGCTTCCGTCCGCGTCCTGTTTCTTTGCGCTTCCATACACACGTTTGCGCACGGTTTCTCGTCTGGTCTTCTTCCGCCACCCTTCTTCTTCCCTCGAACGTTTTTTTTTCCTTGCTGTTCTAGCGGCGGAGCGGCTGCACCAGCACCGCTCACCGCGATCTAGCTCACCCCCTACTTATCTACCGGTTTCTCTTCATGCGTGCCGGCCGCGGGGATACGTGTATACACGCGTGTACGCGCGTTACGCGTGCACGAGCCTGGAGACGTTAATTTTCCGGGAAATTATTTCGCTGAGAAAAGCTGTCTCGGTGCCTCGACTGACTGCCGCTGCGGAGAACTTCCTCGAGTCGCGACAATTGGACGAAGCGAAAGAACTCGAAGCCAGCGAAACGGCATTCATGCTCGTGACCCACATGTATCGGTGCCAACAACTTTGGCCCGAGGTATCGTATCGAACGATACATAGACCGATCTGGTTGATAGCTTATTCGTACAAAGAAATAGTCGTTTGCTGGGAATACATATTCATATCACTATTGTATATGTATGTATATCTAAAAAAAAAAAATACAAAATAAAGTATGCAAGCTCGGCATATTTGCAGCTACTTGTCTTAACGCGATATTGACACAGCTACTGTGTCTTTGAAATTACGCATTTTCGTAGGAAGCGAAATAAAATAATAACGAGATTGACACCGACGTTATTGGTTAAAGGATATCTCGGTTAACGAAGTGGATGGAATAATCATATTTTAGTAACGACGAGTGTATTAATTGACTCGTGCAACTACGTAATTATTTTCTTTAATCGATAAACCAAGATAGAAGCCAAACATATCAACGCGGTACTAAAAGAAAGAAGAAACGATTACTCGGACTTTATTAACTCCGCAGTAGTAGCGATTGATCTGACAGATATATTTTAAACTGACACGTCGTAAATCTTGTCGACGAAGACTAGCTATTACATGATATACTGTATCTTTCTATGCTCACCGTCAGGGAATGAGTATCGCTCGTATTTCTCTGAATGAGAGGAACTCTTCGTATATTTTGAAGGAGAAACGAGGAGGGGAATAACGAAAGCGAAAGAAGAACGAAGAAAGGAAAAGAAACGAAGGAAACGACGCATGAAAGTAAAAAACAAATGGTTCAGTCAAATCCTGGTCCATAAGCAAGAAGAAAGAGAAAGAAGGGAACAAGAAAAGGAAAAGAAGGAAAGGGAACTTTCATATTACTCTTATTTCTGTTAATTTGAAAATTCAACCAAAAATTACTTGATGCTTGTCCAATGCACGATTTCTATATTCTTCTTGCAAACCTTTTCACTAGCCTATCCTGAATTTATCTTACCAAAAGTTAATCACGACTTTTAACCGTAAATGGGCTGCACGTGTTCCGAGCTTTTTACAAATTTCTAACAGGGTTAAGCGAGCAGTAGCGTGAATCGAACAAGAAGCGAGAACAGTACGTGGGCGACATATAGCGAGAGAAAGAGAAAGAGAGAGAGAGAGAGAGAAAGACTGATAAGTAGAGGAGGACGGAAGGAACACAGAGAAAGAGAATCATATCCGTGGATGAAGCAGCGTGGAAGCCGGAAGCCAGTTTCTCGGTAGACAGCTTTGGCTTCGTTTTAAACAAGAGTGGAGATTGGTGTGCACGGGAACCGGTGGAGACGTGCCGATCAGAGCTGTCAGGTTATTGTCTCGGGTTTTAATGGAACATCACGAGGCGCGAAATACCGCGGTGCTGAACTGAATTAAATGTCGGTGCGGCTTGTATTGAGGACCTCGGCACCATCGCCGTCGCCGCCGTCGTCGTCGTGGTCGTGGTCGTGGTCGTGGTCGTGGTCGTCGTCGTCGTCGTCGTCGTCGTCGTCGTCGTAGTCGCCGTCGTAGTCGTCGTCGTCGTAGTCGTCGTCGTCGCCGTAGTCGTTGTCGTCGTAGTCGTCATCGTCGTTTGGCGGTGGCGGTGGCGGCGGCGGTGGTGGCGTCGTCGAGGCCGATGCATAATGGAGGTAGGCCATTGGGTAGGTGGTACTTCAATTCCGGGAGAAGAGGAGTTGACAGAGAAAGAGAGAAACGGCGTGGCTGAGAGAAACGAGCCGAGACAGACCGAGTGGTCGAGGTGAAGGGAAAGGGAGAACGGAATCCGGTGGAAAACGAGAAACGGGGGCAAGAAAGACAGGAAAAGAGAGACGACGTTCGTGGTAGGAGAAACGGCGCTGAATAATTGAGGAGCGAGCAATTTAGGGATGGTGAGTCTCCCTATTACCGTCAACCCTGCTGAACGGACTCGCGATCTTCCCTTTCCATCGCGTTGTGGCCTTGTCATCGAAAACAGCTGCGATTTTCGTGGTGACGAAGTATACCTGCAATAATTAAAACCCCCTTACACTGTTAATCGCGTTAAGGGAGCATTTCGCTTAATTAACTCGCGTCTTCTACACTGAGGCGTTCGTCTGGTATTCCGAGAAAGGAGAAAGGCTGCGCTCAGTTTCGATTACAACCGAGGGATGACGCGCGGACGTCGCTTCTCCGCCAAAGATCTTTCATTGTCAAGGCTCCGAAACGACGCCTCCCCCAGATTTCGTGCGATTCTCGCGACGATTATAAAGCAGCACGCATCAGAATTTCGTTCGTGCAGCGGAAATTACAGAGTAGTAGCGGAATCGAAACGTTCCGAGATGAGTTAGACGAATAAAGAGTAGCGGTCGTAAAAAGCTGCATGTAGGTTGAAGACCGGAAAATGCATCGCGCGGATGAACCACGACACCTCGCGTGCCGTTTTCGATCTCCTATGAGACAAGATGTAACGTAAAATGATGTTACGGCTTCCACATCCCATTGAAAAGGAAGCGCAAATTCCATTTGTCGGCAGCACCGCGAATAAAGACGTAGACGAACCTGGGGGATAGCTTGCTATCGATTCGCGGTTCTTCCGGAATATTTACGTTCGAGCGAGCGAAGATTGACCCGCCGCTGGAATTTTGTTTAAGGTTCCATCGAGCAGACCCGTTTGGCGTTTTGCCATGCCAGAATCAATTACGAGATAGCCGAAACCCACAGACGCTTCCACGTTGCCGAAAAACCATATAGTATGGAACAATCGTGGAATTCAGAAGGGAAATCAACCGAAACTATCGGACGAATCGATAAAAATCTGAAAGTAGACGGGGAAGCAGCGTGTTCGAATCCCAACGTGTCCTGTTTACCGCGTGGAGCGCGGCTAACTTGTCGTTTGTTGCCTATAAAAAGATCGCAAAACGGCCGATAGAGAGCTCGGTGGTCCAGCGCGGGAACACGTAAAGCAAAAGGGGAAAGAAGGACGGATGCAAAGAGAAAAATGCGAGGGGGAGAGAGAAGAAGAGAAGGAGAGCTGTATATCGGTGCAAGTAAGTACACAGGCGGTCGTGTCAGCGCGAGAGGGATATTTTTTCGAGAAGTCGCTTGAGAGACGCATCTCGATCGTGAAAGCGTGCTGGTCGGCCACCGGAAGTTGTCGCGCGTTTCCCTAACGCGGTAGGGGGAGAAATAGCGTCGGGGCGAGGATCAACGGGGCCTGGGTGTGCACGACGAGGAGGGAACAGAGGGATCGACCAAGAACGACCAAGTGACACACACCAGAGACGACGCGATAAAGAGGAAAGAGAGAAGAAAACAGAGACAGCCGGAGAAATGAAGAGAAGAACGATAGAGACACGAACTGAAGAGAAGAGAAGAGAAGAGAAGAGAAGAGAAGAGAAGAGAAGAGAAGAGAAAACATGCGGCGCTTTTAAATATAGACGCGCGAGAGCGCGCGCATAACCATAGATGCAGGTAGGTTCCGCGAAGCGATCGTCCGCGACCCTCTCTTTCCGTCCCGTAGAGGTTACACGTGTGCTCACACAGAGAAACAGAGAGGACCGCGTGTATGCACGCAGAAGCGTGTTATCAAAGGATTGGAAGGCAGCCGAAGCGGCTCTGCATGAAATTTTGCGTGCATTATAAATGCGCGCAGCCTTGCGGGTGGGAGCGAGACCGGCACTGTTCTTCCGATAAAGACGAGAACAACGGAGATCGAGAGACAGGTGAGCGATGGGGAGAGGAACTGTTGGAGAGGAGAGGAGAAAAAGAGAAGAGCGATGAGGAGAAGGTGAGGGCAGAGGAGAGGGAGAGACGCGTATGGAGCCCTGACCAAGCAGGGTTAGGTTGGGCCTGAAACGTTGGTTGGACGCGACTCTAACCTACCGTAACGCTATAAAAATAACGGCTACCCTCGTCCTTCTTTCACGCGACATGCCCACCATCTGGCCCTCTTTATTCTTCCTGCTGGATTATCCTGCTTCCTCGTCGCACGAGCGACGATCTTCTATTGGCGGCGTTACTCTGTTACGCACGGTGCAGCAGGGACGATGATCATCGAACACAGAACAGAGGGAGGGACGTGTGTGTGCGCTGCTGAGGGCGGAAGGGGTACGTAGTGCAGGAGGATAGAGAGAAAGAGTCCGTACGGTGTCTGTGTGTGTGTGTGTGTGTGTGTGTGTGTGCGCGCGCGATCGGAAGAGGACAGCGGAGGGATAAGAAAGAAGAGCCGTCCGGAGAAGAAGGTACTTACGCGTGTGCTTGCATGCGTACGGAGCATGTGTTACGTGAGAAGCCCGTTTACGTCGCGCAAAAATTACTCTCGTCGTGTATGATTGCCCCCGATTCGATGTCGATTCGAATGCTCCCGTTCGTAGTAGCTTTTCGCGTAATCTGCCAGCAGGCGCTTTCGATTCGTCCCGCTCGTTATTCCTCGCCGAAGACTTTATTAGTCGAGGGCTGGAGAGACGAACCTTTGAATTTTCCACACGTTTTCAACTGGATTCACTGTGTCGAAATTGATCATCTGTCTCTTGGAGTAATTTCGTCGTTTGTAGTCGACGTTCGATCCATCCGCTACGAGAATAACGAGCAGACGCAACTCGCGATCGAAGGAGAGAACAGCGGATTAAAATTTAATTAATCATTAGGTGATAAAAAATTGGCTTGCCCGTTTATTCACCATTAACCAAACGCTCCTAAATCAGATTAACCACCCCCCTTGTTCCATGTTCTTTCCGAGTTAATCCATTTTTAATTTCACTGTTAAGACTGTTTTTTATTCGAATTGTTTATACGGTGTTCGCAAATTTCCACGGACGTACTCTTCCGCCAAAAAAGGACGCTTTGATCATAGGTAATTCCTCGAGATCTGCTCTAATCGCGTTTGGTCGTAGAAAACGAAGCGAAAATAAATATTCGAAGAACGAGGTGAATCCTAAGGGGTCACGATCGAAAAGTGCGTCGATTAAGATTCCAAGGCTCGAAGCTCGATACACGAGGCAAGGAGGGATAAAGGGTTACTACGATGGCAGTCATATAAACGAGATGGACGTTTCTCGAACCGGTTGGCACCTGCTCCACGGTGTGTTTCAGTCGGCCACGGCCTTTCGTTTATAACGGAGAAGAACAAACCGATCGAGGAGTGCAACGTGCATCGTGGATCGGCCAGTGGACAACGTGGAGTAGCGAGGGGAAGTGAGAGGGCAGGAAACACCGTGAAGAAAACGTGCAGCAAAACGGTCCGCTCGACACTTGCGGGCTATCCTGTGAAGGTCGATCTTCCGAACCAGAACAGTCGCGAGCTGTGAATGCGATCGTATCTTTCGGATTCACGCGTTCCGATAAATCGAACAGCGTCCGGTTAATACCGATGCGCGAGCAATGATCGAGATATCGAAACGGAGAACGAGAACGATACGACGATGACGCATCGTTGCCAGATCGGGATGGAATGCAAACGATGCGCCAATCGGTAACCTCTTCGATTCTGCTGTTCGTCTTCCTCCTTCTTTTCTTTGTTTCCAGTTCTGATCTTTTATCGTTCGATTTCTTTGGAAGTCGACACGATACACGAAACTCGTAAAAGTAAAAGTAAAAGTAAAAGTAAAGGTAGATGCGTATCAGTAATCGTTAGAACTGTTATTGCTATGACCGAACTTTGAATGATGCTACAAGAAATGATATTTGTATGCACAGCTGTCTTTTTAAATCAGGTTCCACATTTCACTTCTATAGTATCAACTTTTTGCAGTGATTTAAATGTATTACCAAATGAGACGAAATTTAATACACCTACTGTATACTTGGATCTAATTAAATAGCGAATGCTGTAACACGTATAACAGCGTATAAATTTCGTATAGTAGATAGTACGCGTAAATTTTTTATGGCTGACTTTACCATTTAGCGAGAAGAAAGTGGATCTCGGCGACACAGCGCGACCACATCGCAATAGCATGCAAAAAAAAAACTATATTTGTCGCTTGACAAGGATTACTTGAATAATGTACTCTATTATATCAACGTCTCAGAGATCAAATTGATCAACTCCATTTTCTATAAACCTGCAGTTGCATTATTCGAAATGATTAAGAACGACTTGGGAAAAAACAAATTACTTGCATCCATAAGATTACTCGTCAGAAAGAAACAGCACAAATAATCGTAAATATCGAGGTAAATTGAAATAAACCATATTTGCAACGTCACTACTTTTCTACTCTACTAAATTTTCGAGTTGATCAGTCGACTTTTCGATGTATTTTACGTGCATGTATAAATTGGCAATATTGCGATCCATCGTAATCCCCGTAGCAGTAATTGTATACACCAATCAGGGGAATCGCTTAAATACTGCCAAGGGGGTGTGTTGGGCGCCACCGATGGTCAGTTAAAGGGAGAAGGAAATTTCGAGAAAGAAGGATCAGGATTCGCGGAGATCGCGTTTCGAAGATCGCGGACGTTCGTCCTCCCTCCCCGGTATTTGTCGAGGACGATGGCTTTTTCCACCCTCGGCATCGAAATGTTCCCCCCGCCCTGGCCCCTTAAGCAACGGAAGCGTGCAGCTCCCTCCATCCCGTGTTCATGAAAACGTGCACGTGCTCGGTGGCTAGCAGCCAGGACTGGCAAACCTGTTCGCAGCTAGGCCTGCCACGGCAAGGGCACGTACACGCCCCCTACGCGTCGCCTGCATCTGGGGATGGCTGCCAGCCTAAAGGGTAGGTATACGCACTGGGAGTTACGTTGGGGTAGGCCTAGAGCCGGCTTGCGTGGGCGTGGGTGGCTCCACCCCGTCCAGGCTCATCCTTCTGGGGGATGAAAAAATAGAGAGAGCCAGGGGGAGAGAGCGAGAACGAGTAACCGGGTTAGAAACGGGGAGAGAGAAATCGAGGGAGAGGGAAAGAGAGGGGCAGAATGGCGAGCGAGATAGTCGCTCGGACCGTGGAAGCGGCCGACGGAGAAAGAAGAACACATGCAGAAGGATGGAGCGAGAGAGGTGTATGCGAAGGGAGAGAGGGTGAGTGCGCGCGAGAGTTAACCAGAGAAATAACCCTACCTATACTCTTGCCGATCGCCCGTACGTACGCATATGCGTACGGTTTACTTCTTCTCCCTTTTACCCTCGCTCGACGTAGCCGGCTAACGCACTTACACACACCGGTCCACCCTCGCGATCCGCCCCCCACGTTTTCTGGAATTTTTCCTTCGCAACGACGCCAGTCATCAACCCTGGCGCAGCGAGCTGCGGTCATCCACCTAACGTTGCCTCGAAACTCGAGACCCGCAGCCGCCGGCCTCGTTCTTTTAATGATGGCCTGCCAAGGGAAGGGCGAGGGGATCCTCCTCGTTGTTGGCAATTAACGGCGCAAAGAGTCTGCGAAGCCAGCTTCGCCGCCGGAACACCGGAAGCTAATTCAGACTGGCAGGTGGTGACGAAAAATCTGACGCGAAACTGGAACAACCATCAAAAACCCGTTCCTCCGCCGGACATCTTTTAACCGAATCATTCAGGTTCGAAGAAGGAGACACCGAGCAGGAGCTCTGGACGTATCTTGGTGAATTTTCCAACACCGTTGTCGTCTTCGTTCCCACCGTGATCATCCGTCTCTCTCTGTTTCCAGAACTCTCCTAGAGATTCTCCTAGCGCTCCGCGTCAGGGATTTGAATGCCCGAATAAATTGCGGATTTTTGTACGAAATTGGCATACAACGACGAGGTAGTTTCGCTCGATATTATTATACCGTTCCTTGCATAAAGCTGCAAAGAATTGACAGATGTCCGATGCTGTATATTGTACCTTCGTTCTCCGTAATTCGTTCTGCGTCTCTTTGTACGGGTGCCTTGCACTTTCAATTTGACCAGTTTCACCTCGAAGCGACGTCCGCGCGGCGGACGATGATTTGGGATGAGTTGGCGGTTTGTTGGCTCCGGCATTGGCCTTCGTGATGCCCTTGTACATATTTCGGTCGGCATGATCGGCGCCGGTGACGAGCGCGCGTCCATTTTTTCGTTGGAAGCCGAAGAGATTGCTCGAGAATCGGTAAAAAGAGAAACGAGGAAAGGAAAGTGGATGGACCGGTGGGGACGACGCAAAAGCCGTAGAAGAAGAAGAAGAAGAAGAAGAAGAAGAAGAAGAGGACACAGAGGTGAAGCAGGGAAGGAGAGGAAAAGGAATAAAAAAGAGAAGGGCGGGCAGGAGCGAAAGCAAAGGAGCGAGTAAATGTACCGTGGCGTGGGCTGGGTCCTGTGTCGGCCTTGCTAGTACCCTTGGATTTCGGTCGGTGTCCTTGGCACTGATGGCGGCCACTCGGCCTGGTACCACTTTATTCTCTCCATCTCGTCCCGTGGGGCATTCTCCTCCTCCTCCTCTTCTGTTATCCTTCTTCTGTCTCCTCCGCTTCGTCTTCTTCGTCCTCCTCCCGTTGGCCCTTTCTCTCGGCCTCCTTGTCTCTTGGCCGCGCTCCTCTGCGTCCCTCTTTCTCGGTGGCTCTTTTATTTATTTATTCTTTTGGGCCGGCGGCCGCTCTTTGTCCCTCGGCGCGCCGGCTGGTTGGCTGCTTGCTCGGTTGGACGTTGAACGTTGCTGCTTCGAATACTTCTGCCCAGGGTATACTGACCTACCACGACTGCAAGCAGAGTGTACCTGGCGAGTAGGTACACACCTCACTTCGGCGGGCCCGCAAACTTCGGGTACAGTCACCGCCAGCAGCCGAGTCGCTTGGAATTCGATCGAGCATTCCCACTATTCCCAGTCTCATCCAAACTCGATGTGAAACTCCAACCAATGAAATATTTCAACGTCGAAGGAAATTTCGAGCATCACGCGTCGATGCTTCTCGAGTTTATCTATCAATTAAAACCAGTCTCCGATTCACGAGCTGGAATAACGCGACGTTACGAGCGTAGAAATATCCTCCCTGCCAACAACTTCGATTCGAGACCAATTGAAGCGACATTAGGGGCGATAAAGTATGTATCGTGAACCGATCTACGAAGACGCGTGGATTTTCCAATGACGGCATTATTGCGTTGCTTATTTCGGCAGACTGATTCGTGTAAGAGGGAAATTAGTGCAGAAAAAAATGGATGAATGAGTAGACGAAAGTAAAGACAAAGAAGGATTGAGAGAACTGTGCGGTGCGACGGTTGCTGGAGAAGCTGCAGCAACACAAGCAGGCGGCAGCTGCGTTCGCAGAGCCAATAACCTTGTTTCGAATCATCTTACTCACGTAACGCGATGGCTATAGCATGTAACGCTACAGGACGTTCCACAAGTTTTGTTGCTGCTCTTTAGTCGTTTCAAGGAATGTCGGCTTTTGAAACTTTGTACTACATAAAATCAAAACCAACTTTGAGAGACGTTAAACGCAAAATGAACGACGATACCAAAATTGGATTAAGTCAAGGATTGCTGAAATATTATAGATTTAACTATAAACGTGACACACAGAATATGTCAAAAACTTATGCAAGCGAACGACGATATCACAAAAAAAAAAAGAAAAAGAAAAAATACCCCCTATAGTCAGATTCATCTGGAAGCATAACCGTCACACGAGTTCACCTAGCACATTTCTTGACGAACTTTCGATGAACAAAAATGATCCTCATTTTACGTGTTATATCTGCAATTCTAATGACTCCACTGTCGTAAAACTTTGAATAATTGTAAGAAACGAAGAAGACTCTATTATTCCTTGGCAGAGTAATTTGCCAGAGTAATTTGCCAGATTATGTTATGAGCTATTTTTAATCTACATATGAAAACAGGTTATATATTTGGCCATTAGGTGATAAACAGTGACACATATCGCTTACATTAGCAACTCAACGACCATTTTTTCTACGAGAATATTTAACTTCTACGAAGAAGATAGTTAAATGTTAATATTCTTAGTTTCCGTTAGCATCAAGATCGAATGTTAAAATGTTGAAACTCAAGTGACGCAAACAATCTTACCCTACAATAAGTTTTGTAGAGGAGCCGCTACAATTCCTTTTTACTGTCAAAGATCCGATTATTTTAGGGACAAACCTTGTGGAAAATGCGAAGATGGGGACAGATGAGGTCATAAATAGCAGAAGAATCTTATTACATCGACCGCGTGCGAATTCGACGCGCGAGATTCAACGCGTATTTGTTGCGGACACCGCGTAACGCGATCCCCAAACTATATCCGCAAACTCGCGGTCGGTGTTGACGCGCAAAATAATAGAAGACTGCCGGCTGGTCAGCCGGTTGCGTGCGTGCGTGCGTGCGTGCGTGCGTGCATACAAGATCTGGCTGCGTGCGTGTGCATCGTACGCACGTTAGCGACCGACAAAGCGTCGGTCGTTGCGTTAATTTCAACGCTGGTTATACCGGTAGCTACGGTAACGATTACTTACCGTACTTGTATCTATACGCGCGTATGTCACCCCACGACACGGTCCGCAACTTGACCGCGTGGACCTCTCAATCCACGAAGCTCGCGATACGCGCGTCGAGTTGACCCTCGAGTCGAAGGAATGAAAGTGAGTGCTGAAATTAGGATACGAGTCTACTTTTCATTAATTGGAATAAACCAACAAAAATCGAGTCAAAATCAATTAAAACCAAAATACCTTTTCAAACTTGCCAATTGATATTTATTAATGAACTTTTGCGCATGCATTTTGCAGTGCTTTTGCTTCTTCTTCTCGCAATAAATATAAAGCAGATATTGGAACTATATTTAGAAATGAATTATTGTATATTTGGCTTGTTGTTGGTGGCATTTATACATTAAGATACACGGCGAAACATGTTGTGTACATTGACAGCTCTATAATTTGCTTATCGATTAGACGTAGTATGTAAATTTTAAGGTCTTAGGATAATTATTATATTTTGTCAAAACTGCAAGCATTTAAATACTCAAAAAAACGTGTAATACATATAGACGTATTATTTAACTTCATGGTTTATACGACGAAGGAGGTAACTAATGTGCAGAATGGTAATGCATTAAAATTTTTATCAAAACGCGCATGTAATTTAAACTTCGTAAATTATACCGAACAGGTACCAAATTTTTATTAAAAATGAGAGGTATCCCGTAACTCCCGTGTGGCAGTGTACTTATAAGGCATATCATAATTAGAAAAGTGAAATATCTGCGTGTGCTCCTAATTCAATGACCAGGGAATGTATTAATTACGTCCTCTAACGAATGTGTAATCCACTATACGCTATACTGTAGCACTGCTCCGCTAGTAAGCTCCGCATAACATGATCCTGTTAATGCGCGTGGCAAAGAGCGCGTTACTCTTGATGGCGCTCCGGTTCACTCATGTGTAGGAACACTAAGAACCAAAAACGGAATTTCGTGCTGGACGCCGATTTCCCGAGGACTCTAACGCAAGTCCAGCCCTGATATCTGCGTGCGTCGTCGGTCGAAATGTTATTAAGGCGAAGCAGATAACAGGCAGGTGCGGATACGAAGCTCCGGGTGTAACAACCAAAACGCACGCGAAAGCTCTCGCGCGTGACGAGCCATCGCGGTCGGCTGTCGAACTGTGTTGAATTGAGAAGCGGAATGACTGAATTCAAGGTAAAACACGCATCTATTATTCGACCATGTGCCGCACGAAGGACCTAGATGCTTCTCTCCGCGGAAGAAGAGTCAGCCAGGTTTTCTAGCTTCATATCGGATGAGAGTAGTTTTCGAGCACGCCGATTTCGTACGTCACGAAGCGTCTCGATCTCTGTACCGTACTGATTCCACGTACCGTTCGGTACCGGTAAATCCAAAATACACGGGACGTATATTAAGATACTGGGTTATTTGAGTTATCTCGGCTTCAACATCTTATAATTAATTCAATTAAAATCTTGAACTTTGCAGAGGATAAACAAACTTTTGTATATTACAAGATATCGTTAGTATTTAATATAATGAACAAAGAACGAGAAAGTATCGTGCTCAAGTATCATCTTCAGGACCAACAAGAGAAAATATCGAAAACGAGAAGATTATTACTGCTAACCCCATTAATAACGGATCAAATCGGTCGATCAACCGGCTTTTAAATCTGCATCGCTTAAAAATTGTTCACAGCCGAATTTGGTGAATCAGAAGGCGAATTACATGGCGAACTACCTGATTGCAATGATTAAATTCTTATAGTCGCGCTATCCC
Source organism: Bombus soroeensis (assembly GCA_014737365.1). Taxonomy (NCBI): domain Eukaryota; kingdom Metazoa; phylum Arthropoda; class Insecta; order Hymenoptera; family Apidae; genus Bombus; species Bombus soroeensis. The sequence goes on along the minus strand of JACXIL010000165.1, from coordinate 226,689 downwards.
ACGAGACTCGATAACAGGAGATTTTTCGAGAATTCTTAGAGGAAAATAACGAGAATCTGAGGAAAAAAGGAAACGCTACGCGAAAGGCAGGAAAAAATGACAGTTCCACGAAAGGTATTTTTAAACGCAGCGAACGTTTCGCCATCCCCCTGCAGGTAGTACGCGGTACAGCGTTTTCACCCGTCCCTTCGCGTCGTCCCGGGCATGGGCCCTCGCGAATCGCATGGGGTACACGATGCGAGGAACCGAGAGAAGAAGGGAAGACGAAAGACGAGCTGAGAGAAAGAAGGAAAGAATCGGACGTGCAATCGCGGTTCGAGTTAGGACGGTTAGGGTAAGAGAGTAGAAGAGAAGGAAGCAGAAAAGGAAGGGCAGGAGGTGCGGTGGGTTCGTCGTCGAAGGATGGAGGAAACGAGGAGGTAGATGGGGAACCGGTGGGGAACGTGGCGTGGCATGGCGTGGCGCGGCATGGTGCGGTGCCCAGCGGTGGCGGTGGCGGTGTCGGCGGCTGAGACGGTGGCGGCGGCGCGGGTACGGGAGGGGCAACGCAAAACCGCGTGCGGCAGGTTCGGGTTCGGCAAGTTGGCTTTCGTTGGCAATCGCGCTCGTTCGGCGCGCGAAGGTCGGGATCAATGGCCGTAGGACCCTCTTGGCTACGGGGCCGTGCGGGGCCGGGGCCAGGGTCGCGGCGGGGGCCGAGGGGCGCAGGGAGGGCCCGGCATGCTCGATCCTCGGGCCCGAGCCCGAGCCTGTGTGCCTCGCTTAGTGGGGGAACCCCGCCACCCGGAGCCACAAGTTGGGTACCAAAAGAGGAGAAATTGAGTTGGCGCACCGGTGCACTCCTCCGTTCCTCTCTACGCCCCTCTGCCCGGCGCAGCCTTCTTCCTCGGTGTCGTGTCGAGGGACCGAGCGAGAATCCGATGGAAATGCCCAACGTGGAACGCGTAGATTCGCTAACGCGATACCGTCGACTCGCATTGTTTGCGACCTGGTCCTGGTCCCTCGGACACGTATAGCGAAATTCGCCCAATGTTTCGGTGTAAACCTCGATTTAATCCTCGGAATAAGCTGTATGAACGGTGAATTTGAGTTGTAAGCTTTGGCCAATGGTGTTCAGGGCTGCGCCTATCTTTTTGGACGCGTCAGGAGCGATACGTTTGCGTAAGGCTTAATTCAGCTTTAAAGTCAAGGTTTTGAAATGTGACAGCATAAATAGCGGCATTGAATTACCTAGCGCCTAACGTGTCTTACGGTGAATGCTGCTGATAGACGTTGGATGTCATTGATGACGGTTCGAGTCTTGCGCCCAGAGAACGTTTCGATTCGTTCCTCTGGCGCTGTTTTTTCTTCTTCCTTTTTTTTTTTGTTTGCCCTGCTGTTTCCTGGCGTCTTCCAGATACGGAGGAACGGCCGACGGGCCACCGGAAAAGGGGCCACCGTGAGAAATCCGGGGGAAGAGAAACCAGTGCCCGAAGGTCTTCGACCGTCGGCTTCTTCTCGGTTCCGTAGTTCAACGGAAACGTCGTTGATAACGATTATGGTGTTTCGCGAAGCCGGTCGCGCCCGCTGAAAAGGAAACCATTCGCGGGGAATCCCGTTCGACGAATCCGGGCCGGTTCAATTTTTCAAATTGAAATCATTTCTCTCGGCCCCGATTGACCGTTGTTAATTATAGAAACGCCCTCCGATAAAATTTATTTTCCACTTGGTTCGTTGATATTCAATTTACTTGCGTCTGGCAGCAAACAAATTTTTATAAATTTGCGTGGCAGAGGTATAAAAATAATATCGTTAAATTCTGTAGTTCCTCCACGTACGCACACCGTTGCCCACCAAAGTGTATGTCCCGCCCTCGTTTCGGTTTTCCCTGATAACTGTTCGCATTTGGACGCGATAATTCCCGCCTCGTAATGCTCCAGACCCGTGACTGATGATATATGCATCGCGCACATATACGTATAATTTATCAAAAATGGAAAAAAGGTAAAAATATAACGCGAACGCACATTTGACGCACACTGTATAAGTACATATTTATTTAGAACTTGCCGTGAATTCCCGATACGGTTCTCGTACAATAACGACTTTGCTTGCGTAAATTGATTTGGAACATCGATGTCTCTGTGTTTGCGATTGCTCGCAATTTTCGATGAAAAGATCTATCGTATAAAATAGCTACGAAGGGGTCAAAAAAATGTATACACACTTCGATAAAAGGAATTTTGTAATTCGATTCAATTTAAAAAAAAAGTCGATAGATGATGTCTATTGAAGCGTATATACACTGTTATGATATCCTCTGTAAATTAAACGTATATACGTGTTTTCATAGCGCGACGACATTTGAGAGAACGGGTGCCATTTCCAACGTAGGTTTCACGACTCTTATTCGTGTCAGAATGGCGATTAGATGGGTGGGTCTTTTGTAGGCTAGAGCTTAGTGGCCGTCCCAAAATGCCGGAGACCACGTTGCCACCATCTCGAACAGTTTGGGGCACTCCTCTTTTTACCTGCTTCCCTCCTAGCCATTTTATTCGGTATTCCAATACACATTCCCTGGCTCCTCCTGCATCTTATATCGGTCTGGCATCGTTTCTATTTCTACTTCCATTACTGTCATTCTCCTGCTCGTAACCGAGCCATCTATATTTCATGGCCGGTTGCCCGTGCTTCCGTGGCGTTGAAAGAGCCGTTTAGATCAGGCGAACCAACCAAATCCTGTCTCCCTTTGTCCGACGATTCGGTACATCGAATCCGAAATTGCGTCCGTGATCGTGGTATTTTTATTTTTTACCCGCGTAAAAATGCTTACAACAGCTTAACCTTGCTGTTCGCCTCGTCTCTTCTTCGCCTTTGTATCACTTCAAGTATCTTCCTTTATTGGAACATACACACACACACACATATATATATATATATATACTTTTTTCATAAAAAGTGTGGAATAAGCAAAATACCGAAAAATCATTGACACATCGCATAATCACCCTTCTTCATCCGACTAAATGCAATTTTTATCATATACATGTACACGAATATACGTATAAACTTAATGTATCTCTCTTATAGGTGTATATAGTTAATATATTTGTAACAATTAATATTCGTTAACAATCGGTAAACGACGATCGATATACGTAGGTATATATTTTTTAATTAACCGGTTACTCGTTTATCCAGCTTGGAGTTCAGTCCTTTTTTTTATCAGAAGTCTACTACAGTAACAAATTATTTTTAATTAAGAACCATCTGCGTTTTAATACACTTATTGGAATGTAACACCCAGTCTGAGGAGGACAACAGCGTCAAATGAAATGTGAAAAAAATATTACGCTCTATGAGGAAGCCAAGAACAGGCGATGAAAACGTCGGATAAACGTCTCAGGGCCGAACGAATTTAGGACGCGAGAGGCGTGTGTGGGCGGAGAAGACGCAAGACGAAGAAGGATGAAAAAGAGAGAGAGAGACGAAGAGAATCTCGAATGGCGATTTAGGAAGAGCAGCCGATGAACGAGAACAGGATCTCGACCTACCCGAAATTCCAGCCGGTTTTCTCAGCTCCCAGTACGGTTCGTTCGCCCCACCTGAGATTTCGAGGGGCACCCTTTCGAGGTTACTCGCAGGCCCACTTCTGCTCTCGCGACGAGAGAGTTGGTTTATTCTGCGGAGCGTGCATTGTGTGCGCTCAGGCCCTTGCTTTTCCTGCTCCTCCTGCTCTTTCGTACGCGAAATCCTGCAGCCTCTCTTCCTGCCTGCCTGCCTTTCGTCTCTCTGTTCCGCTGACGTTTTTTCGTCATTCTTGCTCCCGCATGGGAGCCTGGCCGGTCGCCTCTTGTATTCCCTTTCTCTCTTTTCTCGATTCCCCTCGCGTGTTCGTGCAGTGCACCAGGTAGTCGCTGTACGCACCGCGACCAACGTACGCTCGGTTATTTCAGCGTCAGAAAAAGTGGTTTCGATTCGACGAGTACGCGCGCCAGCTTCGACCAGTTTCGCGAGGCGAATGCGCGGCGAACTAAAGCCGGCTCGAACGTTACGCGCTCGACGAAAAATCATCGAAAGAATCTCGAACGTGGACGAACCATCAGAGCCAGGCAACGTAATAATTTCACCGGGGAGAGACGCGCGTCTCTCGTGTCCGTAAATAATCCCATATCTGATTCCGATAATTAGGATACGCACACGTGAAATTAATTTCGCCGTTCAAATTCGTTGCTGGCCGTACAATTTTCCCGAACAAATAATCGAACGCATGAAAACTGGCGGACGAGAGTAAACGGGGGTCTCTCGCCTCTTGGATTCTGCACGCGCGTTCCGATGGAAGAACCGCGACGATCGAGAAAAGACGCGAATCCTTCGGGACCAGAAACGGGTGGTTGACGCGAAATGCGACTGAAATTCGCGGCTCGCGGAGATTCGAAGGGCAAAGGCGCTTGGGCAAAGAAACGGGCATCGCGATGGAACGAGCGACTGATTACCGGATCGTATTATTTTAACGCGAGCATTTTAATATCGACAGAAATATCGCGTTACTGGCGCGTGATTACAACGCGACGCAGCGATATTATTAATAACGCTTCATTTTGATAACGTAATATTCCTACGGAAAACGCGAAAACCTAGCGACGGATTTTGCGAATGGTCTTTAAATAAATATCATTAAATTTCACGTTCGATCGAGTTCGAAGGTTAATTACGGGTCTCATTTTATCGGGACGCGAACGAGTAACGGCGATGGCGCTCGACGACGCTACGCTGAAATCTATTCAAAAATGTCTCGACAATCGTTTTAATAATCGGTGTAGGGATTCGATAAATCCGCTTGCTCTATGAATTTTTCCGGCCGTGTTACAGTTTTTCGCCAGACCAGAGCGACTGGCCTGTCACGATCGCGAGACGTCAGTCGAAAAATCCATTTCGCCGTATTACGCGCGCCCGTTGCCGACTGCATGCCGGCAGAAAATCACGAAAAAAAAGGGCGAATCGATCGTCCGAGGCGCGTCCATTACGCTTTATTATACGCCCGAGCCCTCTACGCGATCCTCTTCGTGGTTTCCCGTCGATTGGGAGCCTCTCTTTTTCTCGCTTTTTCTCCCTCTCTTGGCACGTTCGATCTCGCTCTCGCTCTCGCTCGGCCGCTCTCTGTGTGTCATTTCCATCCCGATGACAGAAGAGAAATGGAAAGCTACTGGATGAAACAGAGAGAAAAGGTGAAACCGGGCCGAGTGGAGCGAGGGGGAGCGAAAGGCTGGGACGGTGATCACGAAAAAAGGCAACGAATTATTTTCATCGATTCCACGGCCGAACACATGCACCTCGAATACGCCTTGGACGAGCATGTTCGCAAACACGCCCGTACACCCGGTGTCTGCTAAATGCTCGTCCATGATCGAGCACCGTGATCTTCGTTAAGCGTCAAATTTTTCCATTCAAATATTCCACCTATCTTTAGAAACGAATGTCTCGCAATAGCTATATATATATATATATGTGTGTGTGTGTGTATATGTATACATTATCCGCATACCCATATCGTAGACGACAGGATTCCTTTCGAAGTCACGGCCAATCATTTTCTATCGCGAAGACACCGAGAAAAGTTGAGGAAAGTGGATGATTAGGAATCGCGGACACGCGCTGTCGATAGGATCGCGCGGTTGGCACCGAGTCACCGTGTATAAGCGCGGTGCCGTGAACGCGTATGCGTGCACGTCTCTACTTTACCGCGTTTCACCGCGGCACCCCTAACCGTGGCTTATGGTCGTCAAAGGGATGCACGCGTGGCCTATGTGCATAATACCGTGCATCGATATAGAGCGCGCACGAGACTGTGCGAGTGGAGGCTCGCCTGTGCATATGCATGCACGGCGTGCGTATGTGCCGGTTGCCTTCGACGCTGCGTCGAGGACGGTGCAACGACCCGCGTCGCGGATCGAAATTGCGAGGTCGAAGCGATGATCGAGCCGGTCCTCCAACACATTGTATACCGCGAGCGACGCGACCGACGTTAAAATAGTTGCCTCGGCCGGACGTCGACGCCACTCGACGCCGCTCGAATAAAAATCCCGTGCCTTCCCGCTCTCTCTTTCTCTCTCTCTCCCTCTCTCTCTCTTTCTCTTCTACTACACGAGCCGCGTCCCGACGTTTCGGTTGATAAGCCCCGGGATCTTTTGTCGCGGCCGAACGCGGCCAACCGATTCACTCCGCCCGATCTTTGCGACGATTCTCGCGATGTCATGCGGTGCGCCGAGCTAAAGGCTCGAGCAGCAATGTCCTGGACGTCGATCGCGTTTACCCGAGAGGACAGACTTTTCTCGTTTTCGTTATGCCCGTTTTCTACGCGGCGAATGGACGCGACCGGCTACGCTACCGGAAACGGAGGGAGGCACGAGGCCAGTATCGTTTCCACCATCAATTATCCCTTCTCTAATCTCATAAATAAAGAACTAGCGACGCACAACGCTCGTTCGCTTCTAAGCTTCCTAAAATTCTACCTTGCCATCTCGTTTCACTCTCGACTCTGTAATAGAAAGAGAATCCCTCTCATTTATTACGAATTACGATTCGCGGTACGATTCCAATCTTTCATCTTTTAACGATGAAAAATTTAAAATGTTTGAAATGGACATAGTGTTTGAAAGATGAATTGGCCATAGAAAGACGCTTTTCCTACCGCGAACGAAAGGTTTCGAATGGAAGAGGGTCGGTGACCATGACACCTTGGGACAGCTGTCCGGTTCCCTCGTTCGTCGAAGGGGAAGGCGTCTGGGGCATCCTCGAGCGGCGTCAGCGGTACACACCGTTATCACCACCGTCACCGTCACCGTCACCGTCACCGTCACCGTCACCGTCACCGTCACCGTCTCCGTCTCCGTCTTCGTCTCCGTCACCGTCACCGTCACCGTCACCGTCACCGTCACCGTCACCGTCACCGTCTCCGTCTTCGTCTCCGTCACCGTCACCGTCACCGTCACCGTCACCGTCTCCGTCACCGTCACCGTCACCGTCACCGACATCGGCACCGGCACTGACCGACCGCTCGACCGAACCAACGACCACCGCCTCCTGTTCTATAGCACCTCGACCGATCGATAGCATCTTAAATGCAATTCGCTCGCTCCGTAACAGCTAATTTTAAGCAGCTTATTTATGCTGCTGTTTATTCATTCATGCCGATACCACGGCCCGGAGGGCTATAGCTGCTCGTTTCGTGCGGCTTTTCCATTCGTCCTTACGGCACGGCTGCCCTGTTTTTCGAAGCCACCCATAGAGGGTCTTTGCCAACCCTTTGCACGCACTCTGCGCGCTCGCGTGTACCTCGCTACTGCTGCTGCTGCGTTGACCGAAGAAAAGCCCCCTGGATGGATACTCAAAGCTGGTGATTAAAAGATTCGTGGAACGAGTCGTCGACGACGAAGAAAAAAGAAAAAAAACTGTGAGTAATCGGGATTCGAGAGCGGAACTCGCACAGTTTCCATGTAGAATCGGGGTTGACGTCGTAGTAAAGTAGCTGGGATGTGATCGAGACGTTGCGATCGGTGACGGACGAGTCCGATAGCCGGGAAACGGTGGAGAAGTCGATGTTCGTCCTCAGCGAACGAACAGCCTCGTAAACTGGCGATCGTTGCGCAACGCGGTTACGCGCTTACGAGCACCGTGTCGCCGTAGCGTCATTGTGCTCTGTAGCGCTACGAGAATGAGAACAGAGGAGAGGGAACAAAGGTGTTCGTGGATTCAGTTATAATCGGGAACCAAAGTCACCGAATAAACTCGACGGTTAGTTAACGGTTGCTTGCGAGGATCTGTAGGCACACGCGCAGTACACGAGAGTTACATTAGCCTGAGGCTGAGATACCGATACCGTGTAATAGCAAGAGACTCGGGAACGAGTCTCTATCGGCGAGCTTTCGGGTTTATTTTCCGGCCACGACCTTACGCGCACCTTGTTGGGAGATATTTGTCGTGAAATGGCTGGCTCCTGTACAATCGATGTTTCTATTTTGCATTAAGTCTTTATCGTTGTGGTAGTTGCTTGGAATTATTTTCGCTTGCATAGCGAATAACATACACAGGGGATAAAATCGGAGAAAGAAGAGATTTCCGCTTTATTATCAATTTACCTACTATATTTAATCTTCCGGATTCTATCTTTATATCGTTTTATGTTTATTTTCACAACAGTTAACAAACACAGTTTCCAGCTTTATTATTTCATGTTCACTGTGACAACGTTCAACAAATACACGATTTATTTTGTACGGTAAAATGTGATTTCGTACGGTTGTAGGAGAATACGCAAAGGAGACGTACCAGTAGATATCGCCGTGCGCGAAAGACAACAGGAGGCGACTATAAACGAACGACTATCCTTATGGCGTAACTATACGGCCCACTAAAACTTGCTCGTTGCATAATTTCAAAGTGGCGCATACCCACGCTTCGAATGCCAGCTTTTACTCTCGTCTCTTGTCCTTCTCGCCTTTCAGCATCCCTGCTTCGTCCCTTTTTTCTTCCGTTATTCTATCACCGTTCTCAGTTTCTTTGTCTCTCTCTCTCTCTCTTACGCTTTCCGGCACGCATGTATTTCCTTGTGTCTCGGCGTAAAACGCGTTACTATGAAACTTGACAAAGAGAAACTAGAATTTCTGCGAATTCACCCGGAGACACGGATTTCTTAGTATTTTATCTTCGATCGTTCCAATCGACCGAGATTTCAATAAGTCGCAGCGAAGGTTGCGTCGGTGAACATTTTTAAGGTCAGATGAATTTTTTAACTCCTTGCCTCGTTTTATACGAATTTCATTAATCGAACAAAGCAGCAAAGTATTGTCAAAAAGTATGTTAAATGATAGTTTCGAAACATTGTGCTACTTCCGCGATTCGAAACTCTTGACACTCAGTTGAAAAATATTATTTAATATTCGGTATAAATAAGTCACGAGAATTTATGATATAACTTTATTCTAATTTAACTAATACTAATCGAAATGGTTCGGTGTTTAGACCATAGACTCTCCTTAATTGGTACTATTTTACCGATTCGTTACAAGTAGTTTGTATCGAAAAAAAAAAAAAAAGAAAAAGTAACGAAAAAGATTTGTGGAGATTTTAATTGCCGACAAAACAGATATTCCTGATATTGTATCGACAAACATGTTAACAATTTATCGAAGAAACAGTTTATTGATTCGTTTTAGCCAGCCGATAAACCATTGAAACTCAATCAATCGATGATGGGTCGATAGCTGGCGTTAATTAGCTGTAAGCTATTTAGTAGCATTTTACTGGTGGTCAGCGAGCATCGTAAGTTTGCATAGAGTTTTATCGCTCGTAATCCATAAACACTTCGCGCTTATCACAGTCGCAACTGAAATATCATTCTTCGGACGTTACCTCGATACAAGCGAACGTTGGACGATAGTTGGTAGCCGCTGTTACCTACACCTGTTTCGAGAAGAAGCTTGCTTCGAGCAGAGGACAACGATCCGCATAGTCTCGTACCAATGAGAACTGTCGGAGTTTCGTCGAGTTTCTTCTACCTCGTCATTCGTCTCGAGCGATGCGGTTAAAGACTAGGTCGGCTACCGTAACGATCTACATACGTAAGAAGAGAAGGAAGGAGACAAGGCTCGGCATTGTCCGACCAACGTCGGTTACCGGTAATGATCCGCCTAAAAGCCGCTCTCTTCTACCATGACGAGTCAATGTTCGCTGGATTTTAAAGCTGACCAATTCATTATTTTAGATTTCCACCTTTCACGATGACATATTTATGGTTCTTCGAATTTCGATCGTGTTATTGGTAGGCCGCGTTTTGTTCGGACGTTTCGTAAACATCCCAGTACATTTCATCGCAGCAAACCTGAAAAAACAAAGCCAATTTATTATTGCTATTATTATTATCCAAGGATAAGAATCCTTCGGTAGACGAAAGTAAACGAAACAAGATGATGCGAAGAGCAACGGAAGAAGAGTAAAAATGAAATAATATACGCAGCGAGTCACGCAAGGGTTCGTATCTCACGATTAGATATTGAATTCAAATGATTAATATTTTGTTACAATATAATATATTCCGCAATCTATCAATAGGAAATTATAGCAATAATTAAGCTTTCCGGCGATGTATCGTATTTTATCGATGACGGAGACGCGTATCAAATGGTCTCACGACGCTTCGTCTCAATCGTCTAAAAAAGCTTCCAAGAGTTAAAAATGAAAGCGTACAACTTGCGAAATGGAAAGAAGGTACACTGAGGCGGAGGTGTCGCGAAGGGAAGTCGATTATCTTGCCGATCGCATTCCGCTGGTCGATCGGATTGACGCTGCGTGACGCGGCCACGGACGACTAATTGCGAGAGCAACGAATCCCGTGGACGGCATCGAAGCAGAATTAACGAGGCAAAGAATCCGCGCGATCATCGCCGCTGTCCTTAAACGCTGCACGCCCAATCCGTACGCGGCAAAAATACCTCTCTTCTCGTCTCTCTCGTCTCACGGTTTCTCGCGACGAAGCGGGGCGGTAGCGCGCGCGATGCGGCCGAAGAGGAAAGAGAGCCACCGTGACGAGAGGGATGGCGCGGAGCGGAAAGGGTCTCGCGGCTTTCGGCGGTTAGTGGAGTGTCTGAAAGGGAGAAAGAAAGAAGGAAAGAGAGACGAGAGGCTGTAAGAGGGACTACAGTCGGACGAAGATGGAAATGGAGACGGAGCAGGAGCGAGCGGAACGCGTCGAAAGAGAAAAGGAGCGCGGCCGAGCGAAGCGCGCGAGCATTTTCGCTGGCCTTGACGCAGCGACGGAGGGCGATGCACCTCTCCTGGCGAACACACTGCGAAACCGGGAGCGCGTCGCGAGCGGACGCACACGCGCGTCTCTTTACTTTCTCATGGACGACACACGCTCGTCTCTTTCGAGCGCGTACACTCGTTTCACGAGCCAACGTAACCCATCGTCACTTTCGGCAGATCCGCGTCTTTTCAGTGTCACGTTCCTTTTCCACCTCCTTTTTGCGCCTTTTGTCGTTCCTGTCGAGAACGGAAAACGTATCGAGTATACGCTTTACTATCGTATGGTAGGCGGCAGAGTAAAGAGGAAAGGGATTTACTTGATATCGGACATGGGCTATCGAAGCAACCTACTACTTCGTCCTCATGAATGAGAGAAGAAGGAACGAGAAATGGGAGTCCTCGAACGTGAACGAAAGCAGCCGAGGTCGATCGACATGCGATCGTCCGGTGGACGCGGGCGCTCGCAAATGAGCATACGTGCAGGCGTGCAGCGGGTGCCAGGAGTGCCGGGCACGGCGAAGACCGGAGGGCCCGGTCCAACTTGCGAATGCCCGACACTGACCTCACCCAACGACCGCTGCCGTTGCCGCTGCACCTCGTTCCCCTCCCAGCGTTCCAACTCTTCCCCTTCAGCCCCTCGATCACCCTCCGTACACTGCCTGCCAAAAGTCGGCAAAGAATTCGACGCAGCTATAGTCCGTTCGCGTGTGCCGGACGAATGCCACAGGTGCGCGTCCTCCACTCGACTTTTTCGAGGATTTCGCGTCGCCATTCTCCGACGCGGCTCACCGCTCTTCTCGACATTGCTCAACGATAACTTCGTAGATCGTTTTCGGGATCGTTTTCAGAATGAAAATGGTCGTAACTCTAATAAGATGACACCGAGAAGACACCATGATACGTAAGGGAAACGATGGCTGATACTCGTTAACGATCTCTCGTCTTCGAAACGGAATGGAACGTTATGCAGAAGCAAAAAGAGCATCGGAGGCGCAACAGAAACCGCAATTCTTTTCTTTCGCCTGCTTCCAGCTTCGTGGCCACGGTGCAATGCACCGTGAACGGGGCACATGGACTGGCGGGCATAACCGCGAACGAACCAACCCAGGCGAAACCCCGAACGACTCGACGAAATGACGAGGAGAAACGAGAGGCCTAAGAAGAGAGACTCAAAGATGAACCGAGAAGAGAAAGAAGAGGAGAGGCAGCGGATAAGAGTAAGAAAAGGAAGCAGGAGAGTGGAGAAAGGAGAGAAAAAGGGAGGGGCTGCAGCCTCCTGGTACTGGATCCATGGGACTGGCTCCGCGTTTTCGGCCCGCGGGAATGCGAGCCACGGAGGATAGGTCGGGACTTGCTTTATGGACTTCGTGGTCCTCCCCTCCTTCGCTCTTCTCCTCTCCTCGTCATTTCTCATTCCCCTTTCCGGCCCGTTGGCCGGCGTTGCCCCTTCAGTCCTTTCGTTTGCGATCGTTGGCCGAGCGCGCGTACGCGTCTTGTTATTAAGCCCGTATGGTGGCCATGGTCGTTTCATATAGCTCGCGTTTCCAGGCTGCCTTTCTTCATCTCTCTGTCCCTGCCTCTTTCTCTCGGGCTCCTATCGATACGATCGAAGCAACGCGGAAATGTTGCGGCCCGAAATGTTTGCCAGGCAGGCCGCGAGCATCGCGAAAAATTTCACGATGGGGAAAAATAGGGACCTGGTCGTGGAGAGGCGGTTCGCGCGCGCGAGTCACGAACCAGTGACTCGCGAAACGAAGTCGATGAATAGGAGCGTTGATAATTACCGAGCATGGGCGTTCGCGTCGGGACAAAAGGCTCTTTTGTTCGGCCCGGGACAGGATACTTTTGCAAAGCAAATACAACGCCGTAGGTTCGGTCGGCGTCGATTTATCGACTTTCTGCCCGCTTGCTATCTGCGTCGATCGTTGGACGCATCCGAATCAACGTTAAGAAACCGAAGGCGTCAAGCAAAACGTCAGAAGATATTAATGTCAGAGTTATTTCTTGAGCCAAGTAATTTGTCTTGCAATTCGCCGAATTCGGTTATGGTCAAATCTACGTTCGATCATCTACATCTAGTTAAACGATCTACAGTTGAATACGGAGTATTTGACTCGGTGTTAGGCGCGCGATAAACGCTGAAATATATCGCGCGTACTTACATTTAATAGCTTAGCGGCCGGCAGTTTTCTCGGAGTGTCATATAACAGTAACTCGTCAGAAGGAAAGAAGTTTGTTCAATGCTAATATACCCAGTTATGATTATCGTAATTCAATAGTACATTATGTTACTTCTGGATGTTGTTTCGTTGCTTAGTTAAAAATAAATAAACCATGAGGTTGTTCAAATCATTATCATCTTATTCCTTCTCTTGTTGTTTCGTTATTGTATTAAAAACTAATGATGTCTCATAACGCACGACAAGTTCAATTATTCCGTACGAAGATTGAATTTTAGGACGTTGACTCAGATAATCCTACTTTACGATTGACGCGAATTTAAATTTTACATTTTGGATATAGGAATTTCTAATTGAAGACTAATAGACATAATAAAAGACACTTAACAGACTAATGCGCTGCTATCACTCTGTCTTTTCTGATATATCGGAAAGAGTCTGTGCATTCGATAGATGAAACGCGTCGTTCGAAATAGTTCGATATTCGATCGACCATCGTCGAACATTATTAGTCGATTTGAATATGAAACCACTCGTGGTACGAGATATAATCGACGAACGTCGAACGATCTAGTTTTAGAAGTTATTAAGCGTGGCCGTAATTCAATTTGAACGGTGCGACCTCGAAAAGCGAGGGGCCAACGGAAGACAAAGTTGCCTCTTTGTCGGAAGCAGAGCAACGAAGGCGACATTCTCGGAATGGATTCATGGTCGGTGGCGGTGCCAATTTGCTCGACCTTGTGCCGAGTTGGCGGCCAGTTTGGACACTCGAAGAGACGACGGTGTCGACCAGAGAGAGTCGTGCGCGGCCTTGCGCGAAGGGTGCATCCGAGGAAGGATTCGCGACGGAAACCGATTTGGAAATCGATTCGGAAACGATTCGAGGTTGTTCGGGAACGAGTTGCATTTGCACGTAGGCGCCGGTTCGCGGAATGCCAACCGTAACTGGCGCAGGTAGGTAGGCAGCGATAAATAAATAATACCGATCGAACTCGTCCAGTCCTGCAATACCTGCATGCACAGATATATATATATACGCCATCTTACAGTATCTTAAGTATCCTAATACCTGTTTACTTTTTACAAGGTGTATTTTGATTACAAAATTATGGATCAATTGAAGTTCGTAATATAGATATATATGCTTGTTAATATCACGAAAGTATTAAGAATACTTGCAGATACCTTTCATAAGTATACTTTACGTGCGTTTTATAGAACATTTTCAAATTTTGTTAGCACCGTTACGAGACTCGATTATCGCGATTTTGTTGATAACGTTCAAAGAACATCAGAAACCATGTACAGAAATTACGAGGAATTTAGTACAATCTTGCAAAAGTGTTTAAGCAGTTAATTATCCATTGTATCGACGTACCTCGATATTCAGTGGCATCGTGTTTACGTAACTATGCTTAAGATGGCTATTCACGATGTATACTAATTTTCCATTGAATAGACGTTTGCAATAAATATTCTGCAACTGCTCGTTTTAACTTTCCACTGAAGCTTTTCTTAAAACATTCAAAGTCCTTCCTCCGATCGAAACGAAAGATCGAGACGTAAAAACTTCGAAGAGCATAGCAAATTGGGTTAAGTCTGGTAGGTCTTAAGTAACTCGGCTATAGAAACACGAGGATTAATATTGGCCGTCACGTTCGCTTTTACCAGCGCCTCTTTTTTTCTCTTCTTCTTCTTCTTCCCCCCTCCCTATCTCTTCCTTCGTTCACATACTTACAAACCTACTTAATTTATCGATAGGACAAGTCAAAGCTGTAGTTGATATCTCGCGTTTCAACGCATCGCTTGAACACGCATGAGTGCAGATGAGTTACGAACTAGAATCGCGATTTTATCTACGCAAGAAGCGTGCGTTGTGCCAAGCACGGATCTAGGATGAAAGAAAAGCGTAATCTTCGCGCATCGAGATCCAGACGATCGATGATAAATTTCCATATATATATATATATAGGACAATTTGATTTCGAAACAATGTCAAGTCAGATAACGTGGACGTGGCTGCTCCGGCGAAATTCGGAGAAACGATCGCAACGCCCGATAAGCGATCGCTGCTGGGTGGCGCAATTAATAGACGCGGTACGCGTGTATCGCGCGGTTGAACCGTCCAAGGTGTTTATTTGCCGAGCGTCGATGAAAATGAATCGCGCTTCGCCCGTGACACGTGTACAACGGGGAAACCAAGCTTCGACTGAAGAGGGAAAACGGGTTCGTTTCGCTCAGGAAATAAAAGTCTGATCCGCTGTCGACTAATCGGTTTGATTTTCGAACCGTACCAAAGGTTGTTCGAATCGACGTCGACATTGACCCTGTCCAGATACTGGGAACAATTATGTGCGCTATATGTATAGCCAGAGTCACGGACAATCAAACTTGTAAGATACCGGTTACCATGTAGAGAATATGCAAATATTTGTGGTACAAACAGACAAAACAACGATTCTTCATGAAAAAAGAAGTCTTTATTTATTAGGGTCAAGGGTTAGAAGTGTTTGTTATTTGGAGGGTTTTGCAAAATTTCTTCGGATACCTTCCGAAGGTGTAGATCTGATTTTATGCGAAATTCAATTAAGAAGTTCTGGACCGTACACGTCACTGTTAAAAGCTATATTTTCCAAATACACGAATTAGCGAAGCTGTGATTTTATACGTATTTCGAGCACGTCGTTATTAACCAAGATACTAACTACCAAATTTCATGTGGAATGTGGAATGCGCCATTGGGAAAAGTATCCAAAGCAAAACTCAGTAATCACGTTCACCGGATCGTCGATTAATTATTTTCACGTGGCTCGGCCTAATTCCCCGGCTCTCTTCCGAACGAGTGACGCGCGCTCATCACCGCCTAGTAGCCGCGAGTAATTTAAACACCTATTAACTCGTGTGCCGGCCAAGCGATCCATTACAGCCGCGAAATGCGCTTTATCGAGTATCGAGTATCGTGCGTTACGAGCGTCCACGAGAACGCGACATTGCTTCAACTAAAATACGGTCCGCTCTATGCGAGCTACTTTCGTTTCCACGCGAAAGCTGTCCAACTGAATCGAATAAAAAGCAATAAGTAGGAGCCGATCGGTTGGCGATCGGTTTTGCGAGTCGCGGACTGATTTTGAATTCCTTTGCCGGAATCGCGACGGGAAAAACCGCGTTCGAAAGAAACAAAGGGAGCTCTTGGGAAGAATGCTGCGAGCAAAGGACGAGAATGGAACGAGAACGGAATAGGAGAGAGGAGAAGCGAAATCAGGGCGACGGCTATTGTTACTTAGTTAATTTCAAGCTGCACTTGGAAGAGGTAAAACTGTGCTCGCTTAATGCCCGTGTTGCCGAGTGCACACGCATTGTCTGAACCGATGCCCACCGGGGTCCGCTCATAAATCCACAGTGTACTCGCTTAATCCGCGCGCACACGCTCCTCGGCTTAGGGGATGTGTGCGTGCGTGCCGGTGAGCGGGCGCGCTCGCCCTGCTGCCCAAACAATGCGCGTTTCGCCGCGAATACGCGGGTTTATCGACGATACAGAGAGACAATGAGAGGGCCGGCTAGATAGGATAGCATCCGAGAGCATCCGTCTCGAATTCCCCGCGAAAACCTCTTAACTTTGGCCATTGTTTGCAGGGATAATGTCTCCTCTGACGATATCCGTTTCTCGGAATTACTGATTTCCACGACACGAACATGTGTATACGAGTTACGTGTCCGTACGAACATGCGTGCACCAGCTATCTACCAAGAGGAGCACGGGGCCTAGATGGCGATTACGAGCGTGTACCTCGTTTCCAGATCGCGGCGCGCGTTACGCGAGTTGCACCGCGCGTGTTCCGTTTTGCCGGCGGTTTTTGCGAAACTATGTTACGGGAGGCAACTACGGAAACCCGGCACTCGAGCCACCACCAATCGACTGCCATGCCACCGCACTCTCCATGCTCCACTCGATCGATCCTCCGTTGGATAATTTCCAGTGTGACGATCAAGGAGCTGACGCGCACATCGTTATTTAAATGCCAACGCGTGAAGCGAGATGAACCGAGACGCTTCTGCGTGTAACGCGTAATTAAAAACGGCTATCGTCGCCTTAGCTTTCCAATCGCCGATATATAGACTATGTTTTTCGATACGTCGCTCTCTCGCCGCTTTGCTGTCCTTAAACGCCATGGAAGATGTCTGCCTCCGGCAAGGAACAAACGCGAGGAACAACAAACGGGCGAAAAATACACGTCGAAGGTCCCCGATTCGCGGCAGAGTTCGAGGTCGGTCCTTGTCTACCTACCGAATACTCAGCCGACTGGAGGTCCGCCCCCGACCTTCACCGCGGCTTCAGCTAACCACAGCCTCGATTCGTTTTATTAACATTTCGCTTTGGCAAACATTCGGTTCGGGGGATCCGACCTACCTCGAGGTTAAGACTGTCGCCAGGTGAGGTGCACCCAGTCGTTTCGACAGTAATGGAAGATCCAAGAGAAAGAACTACATAGATCTTTCACCTACGCGTCTGGAGACTAAGCTTCGATTTTTATTGCATACACGCTGTTGATAAGTATTGGTAGAATACTACCTGGTCTCATATAAAATGTGACGATTGATTTAAATCGTCAAGTATTTAAGTATAAAATAGCAGTCGAAAAAAGTGAGAATTACGAAAGGAATTGGCAGTCATACGCGTTGCTCCCAATTCATGAAAATGAAGCGATTTTAAATGAACCTTCGTCAAGGTTGCACTTGACTGTTTAATTAAAACAGTCCTCCTCCTATGATATGATTGCACATATACTTGCGACGATCGTATAATGTGATGAATATCTTGTTGAAAAAAATTGAAATTAAAGACATTGGAGCATCTTTTGGTTTCCTTGGAGAGGTATAACCACGGACAAGAGTCATTTTTGTTACGAGCTATTCAATTGTGCTGCTGCCTGATGAAACGAATGAACTCTGCATACCGTTCATTACCGCTGTTGACTTTATCGTCGATTTCGTCTCCAACGTCGAATCAGCATCTCGGAAACTTTTCTCCGAGATTTTCGAAGAAGAATTTTCTCAAAGACGCTAGCGAAACAAAGATGACGGAACACGGAAGAAATACGAACGACACGAAGGAACAAGTTGATAACGTGTTTCGTAATTAGCGTGCATACGGAGGAGTTCCCGCGGTGCAAACCCAGCGTACGCGTTTCAGATCCCCTTAAAATCTTCCCGAGTGCAACTTTCCTCGTAACAGTCGCGCCACCCGAGTGGAACAGTCGTAAAATCAAATGCTATTGCGCGTCGAGTTTAACGCGTGACTCCTCGTCGGATTACCGGCGTCATTAGCGGGCCAGTTCCCGCGACGTAAGAGACGTTACGCATTCGAGAATCTCGATTTTTCGTCAGTTGGAAGTTCTCGACGATGCTCTTCTACGTCTCGTCTACGACACGATTATTCAACGTTTCGACTGCCACGTTGAATCTGAACAGCGACGCTTGGCCTTCCCTAAATATTTTCAGCTCATTAAAGTATCATACGGATACGATCGAGGAGAATATTTTACCACTAGAACTAGCAGAATGGACGAAACGACCAATTCTTATTTTTTCACAGGAATTTTATAAACTTACGACGGTGCATCTTTAGAGATTCGAATGATCTTTCGCAAAGTATATGAACGAAAGCTTCCGTTTCTTATTGCATTACAAATTCTTTTTCTTTAATGCAAGTTTTATACTTTTACCGTCGTCGGTAGTTCTACCGTTAAATATCGCAAATAACCCGATAAATTAATAAAATAAAAAAATGTGCTATTCTACCATTAACAATATCTATTATTACATACCATCTTACAAAAAGTAAAGATCAAGAGCGTGGAGACGAAAATTTCGAAAGACTCGACGAATCTGATCGACGATAGCGATTATTCCGCGAACGAATAAAGAACAATTTTTCTATTATTTCCGCGTAACGCGGAGCACATTGGACGTGTCACGCGCGAAATAAACATTTGGCCGATTACCAGGGTGGCACGTCATCGGCTGCAGTCGAATCACCGAGTGCGGTCATTGCACCGTCGGTAGCTCTGTCAATGAAGCGGGCCGAGTGCTCGCTCTAATTTCGATCAATTAATAAAAGACCGAGGCTGTCCCGCCAGGAAGGGCCGGGCTCCGTCTCCGTTCGCCTGGAATTAAGCATATTTGCGGGAGAAGCGTTGCGGGAAGCCCC
Organism: Bombus soroeensis; assembly: GCA_014737365.1. Lineage (NCBI taxonomy): Eukaryota > Metazoa > Arthropoda > Insecta > Hymenoptera > Apidae > Bombus > Bombus soroeensis. The sequence goes on along the minus strand of JACXIL010000165.1, from coordinate 207,519 downwards.
TAACTCCGCTCGACCCCTCCGCGACGCAGTCACCATAAAACCGTAATATCAAGAACGATACGCATTGCGTAATCGCCGCGAAAGAGTCGCGAACAAACGAGCCATCTCGTGCTGCACTGGCTGCACTTCGATCTTCTATCGTACGAACGGTTAATCGCCGCAATGGCCTTCGAGCTTTCTCGAAGAGAGTCAATCAGACCGACTCAGGGACTGGAGATTTTCGTTTCTCTCGCGAAGCTCGAGAGAACACAGGAGGAAAAATAGCGCGCGCCCGCGCGCGCGTCAAGGTAGAAAAGAAAGGGAGGAAGTCGCGGCGATTCGTAGGAAACGCCGATAACTCCCGTTATCGATCGCCGCGCCGGATGCAGGTTTATAAGCCTTTCAGATTACGCGGTCCCCTCGACGCGGTGCATCGAATGCATCGGCTCTCTCTCTCTCTCTCTCTCTCTCTTTCTCTCTCGCTTCGTCCCTCTTGCCTTCGTTCCCTCGCCGCCTCTTTCCTACCTTCTCTGTCTCATGCCCCCGAACCCCGACCCCCATAGCCCGTTACGTTCCCTGCCACGAGACCCTTTTGCGCGATTTATCAACCTCGCCCTGCTCTCGCCCCTCGTACCCCCCTCTTTTGCTCGCCGTTGAACCGCTGCAGTTTTGCAATTTCAACCTCATTTTTGCGCATCGCTATCGCGTCGGGCAAACACGATAAAGCGAGCAACTTTATCAGGTACCGACGCTTATCGACGCGCTTTATTTTTTCAGGCCACTCAGGCATTTTCGCAAGAATCCACGTGCGTTACCTATCCACGTTTCGCGAAAAAAATAAAGCCTGTGTGGCAACCAGATCTATTTGTCCGTTTCGGTCGGATCGTGAACCGTCTGGAGGCGTCTTCGCGCCTTTCGAAATTGTCTTTCGAAATTTCATACGAAGCGAATCTACGAAGAACTCTGCTGTATGTTTCGTCGGTTTCAATTTTAAATCTCGCCAGATCAATCGCGGCTTTCATCATTACGTCGATATACCTTCCGAGGATAGATTTGTGCCGATGGATTTTGAGTATCGATTTTAAGTATTGGGTTAAACACATTTGAGCGGCTCGCAAGTGTTACGTTGATCAATGCCACTAGCTACTACATAAAGAGCGAGATACCGCAAACATATCTCTTGAATCGATTAACTATTTTGGGAAAGTTATTCTATTTGCTTCAAAATCGGAAACAAATTATAAATGAATTACTATAAACTAATAATATATTAACGATTTTGTCAACAAATATATACAATCTGGAATTCATAGTCTGCGTAAAATATTAAAGTTGTATATTATAATTAGGAGACTTCGTAAGAATTTTGAGCGAGAGTATAATGCTTTTAGCTCTGAATAATCGTCGAATTAACTCGGCTAACTTTAAGTTCTACGTCAGTCGCATTCCATGTTTCGAGGCGACGCTTCGTGGAACGGTTTCTTAATAGTAATCGGCAGCGTACTCGCAGCGGAGATAGCGTGACGTTAATTCATTCATAAATAACGGGCGAGTACCGGTAGCCAAGCTAGTAGCGGCTGAACTATCAGAAAAATGTAATTCACTTCGACTTACGCCTATCTTCGAATCGCTTAAGAATTATTCAATCTTATATTGGATTCTCACGTATCTTTTAACGATCTTTGTAAGTATTAAGACACTTACGGAAAGTTTGAACGACCTCGATAATCACCAAGAAATTGATAGAACCTTTAATATTTTTATCTCGCTTGAAATCCCACAATACACAGAACTTACATACCGAATATTCAAAATTCTTTCGCATCTGTGATATTCGTCCAGTCCCGCCAACCAATTTTGCCATTCGTATCAATACTCATCACGTTTATCATTTTTCTATATCGATTACACGAACTTTGTAAATAATTGTATAAATGAAACTCAGATTATGGTCAAACTTCTCGGATTCAAATTTCATCCCATCTAATTTCGCCACTATTTTCCAAATAAGTTCTGGGATAGAACGCTATGAATTAATTCGCGTTAAGTCTATAATTCCTGCAACCTTTCCGTTAACTTTTATTATATATTTTAGTTCGTCGTCTCGTGTAAATCTAAAATTTCAATTTTATAATATCCCTAGGTTAATTAAATTAGTCTAGATGAATCGATCAACGTATTTCGTGAGAGACCAGCAGATGTCTTAATAACTATGGTCAATAGCGTACGCGTGATATCGAATCGATCGGTTTTGAAATCGAATGGCAACCTGGAATAAGGAGAATGAAAAAAGACACGTTCAGCACATTTTTAGAAAAATCGGTTTTTAATTTACGCTGTTCCGCTATTTTCAACGCGCTTAACGCACTTCTTGTATTCAAAATTGCGTCGTCTTCTGACGAAATAACTGCAAGCTGCGTCTACTGAAACGATCGACAGGCACTGTGGAACCACGCTTTGCTGTTAATTCAACTTTGACGAAAATGTGCTATACACCCGTAAGACGCCACTCCCTCAACGACTGAATAGAAACCTCAAATAAGTGTCTGAAGCATATTTAGCATAATAGCGTAAGTTTCAAGCATCTGACGTGTTGTGCTTCGTGTTGAACGTTACGTCGCCTTCTGGCGAAATGTCTGCAACTCGTGTCTACTAAAACGATCGACAATCGATCAGGAGAATTATATTTTGCTGTTGATTCAGCTTTGAGCAAAATGTGCCACAGACCCTCGTATTCGAAGTTTCCGTATAATCCTGCAGGAACTTGGTTTTTAATTCGTGGAATATCGAGTGGCTGTGCAGAGAGTCCTATCGCGGCGACTCGAGATCAAGTCGAGGGACAAAGCCGCGAGAGGGGTTCGTGCCGCGAGTTAATTAGAGCGAAGAACGATGCTGGTTGTGCAGAGAGGAATGCCGCGTCGCGGACCGGCGGCGTCGGTCGCGATTCAAAAGGTTCGTCGACGTTCGTCCGACGCCTCTTCCTTCCTCCTGCGAATCGTTGCGTCTCCGCGAATAGTAGCGGGCGGTCTCATGAAAACTTGGGCTTTACGTAACAAGATGGACGCGCCAGTTTCCGTGTGCCTTTCACGCGGCAAGGCCACAGAAGCATGCCGAGTCGCCGTGGGATCGTAAGGGCGCCTTTACACCCGTTCGATTCCGTGTGCCTCTCTATGCGCTGCGATATACGTGTATACATCGCGATGCAAAATGCTACACGTAGGTAGCTGCGCCAGTGTCTCCCAACCCATCTATCGACTTTCTAATCGATTTTCCCTTGCACTTTCTATTATTCGCGAAAAATACCATCGAAATTGTTTCGGAGTGTTCGGAGAAGTCTAATCTTTAACGAATCGAAGAATAGGACGGATATAATAGATGAATTAATTTTATGATTAACAAGCTATATTAGTTGATATAATAATAGCCAAATAAGCTTCGATATCTTAAAACCGAATTTTGTATTTCGCATCGAATAGTCAAGCTTGTCGCGTATTACGAGTCACCGTTGGTATTTAATGGAATAACGAAAGAAGGAGAAAATACGGTGCATCAGCAAGAGGAAATATTAAAAACGAAGAAACGGTTCGAATAATCTCAGGATAACGTTATCCGAGTCAGAGAAGAGGTATCATATAAGAAAGAATAAAATAAACGGCTGGCGAGTTAAGCAGAAAAGAAACAATAGACCGTGCTTGGAGATGGTCCCAATACAAATGCACGATAGTGTTACGTAGTTGAAATGTTGGTCGTTGTCGCAGAAATCGCGAGAAAAAGGCATTGGGAAATGCTGATCGCGCAGTTGCGCCGATCTCCGTCGACTTTGCGAGCCAAGACCATGAACCGATCGTGGGAGTCTGCAGTTGAACGTTAGACGCACGAATCAAAGAAATATTCCACGGTGTTCCCCGCCCTTCCCCTTTCTTCTTCCTAGTCCCATTCATTTTCTCGGGTTTCCTTCCTCCCGTCTTATCGGCTCACTCGTATACGCATTTTCAGATCGATTACAATTAACGTGTTGTACTAATTGACTACGGCTGACTGCTGCGATAATTACAAATATCTGGCTCGCTCTGGCCGGAACTGCTTTATCCTTGAATAACGATAAGGTTCTTTAACTGTTAGCGATTGTATTTTTTCACTGTTTCAAGAGTTTAAACGTGTCGAACTGTACCTAACGTCGACATTCGATTTTCCATCCTTGTTCATCCGTGTAATTAAGGACACAAGTATAAAAATAAATATAACGCAATCCACGCACCTCGACTGCTTCATAAATATTAGGACACGTTCTGGTTTCGTATAAAACGCGACAATTTTGGTTGAGATTATCAAGGAAACGATCACTCGGCCGTGATCTCGTCGAAAAATGGTTGGTTCTCTAATGGAGCGTTAATTTAAGGTCCGGCAAGAAAAGGAACGAGCGCATGAAACGGTTCGAATCGAGGCAACTTCCTCGGCCATTCTCGGGCTACCTTGAAAGATCTCTCCGCGGCTGAGGAACGATCCTTTGACTTTTGGTTCGCGGAGCTGATTGCTTCGCGAGCGAATGAACGCCTCTTACTTTCGTACCGATCGCACGGCACGCTGTTTCCATTCACGTTTCCATTCACCGGCTGTCAGAAGTTACGACCGAGCGACTCTTTCAGTGTCGATTACATTATTCGCGTTTAAAAGCGCCGATTACGAATCGCCGCTCCTATCTGCCGGACGCCTCGAGTCCGCGCTTTTTATCGTCGTTCGCGTAACGAAACGGCGTTCCACCGCTCGTCATCGTGCAACGTAATATCGCAGTGTTCGTAGAAAACGAAAGAAAGAGAAGACGCAAAAGAACAAAGGAGAGATTTTTCGACGCGGCTAAGTTAGTTTGGCAGGTAGTTTCGGATTATCCCGCGATAGACACCTTTCTCCTCGACAACGACGAACCGTGCGCCGGTTAAGATTTAGCCTTCGACGGGTATTTTTACGGTCGATCTCGCGGAATGTCGGCTCGCCACTCGAAAGGGTCGATCGAGAACGATCGGTGGCCCACGCGCAACCCGAGCCCACGTTTCGACTTGGCAAACTTCGCGGAGGAAATGTGCGTTTACTAAAAGCCGTTTAGGCCAGATGCAAACGAGCGAATTTCCTCTCGCGCGTTCAACGTTTCAGCGGTTTATTGGATTATACGAGGAAAAAGCGAGCGCGCTCGCGATGAATGGAAATTAACACCCGCTCGCGTCGCGTTTACGTATATATATATATATAGATTTCTGTATGTTATATTTAGACCGCGGATGTTTGTGCGTTTATAGGAAATTTAGAGACGCGAAAGTGTGCACAACGCATGCATTATGCAAATACATACGAAATATCCAAAGTAAGGTATTGATCGTAACGTTTACAGGGTAAAATAAACTTCTATTTAGGTTTCATTTCTTTAGGTACATTGACAAAAGTATGAATTCGCATAAACAACCACGATCCAGTTATAGTAATACGTATATGGAAGACTTGAAAGCTATCCACTATAAACCAGTCATTCGTTGAAATTTCCCATTACAACGTAGTATCGTAAATTACGATACAATGGTTGATTTTAGATAACGATTTTAGAGTTTGGGTGTGACAGGGTAAATCCAAATAACTCGATCTCGATGTATGGCTCTGTCCATTGAACGTAGTCTCCTTTCTCTTCAACGTTTCCTATCAAACCGATCAGCCAGCGATAAACGACGCGTTCGAAAGAACCTTCTCTAGGATGATGATCAAAAATCGTACGAATCGCAAGGGACTTTCGTAATCGGTATTGTTCGACTGGAAAGGAACCGAGGACACGCGAGATTCCCACGGCGCGGGAAGGGGCGAGGACGAGGGAACGAGACGGTCGGAAACCCGTGGATCGCCCGCGTGCTGAAAAGCAGTCGAATCGTCGTTGATTGTTCTCCACGCAGTGCAGCTGGGTATGGCTGCTCGTGGTCGTGGACGTGGCTCGAGCGAACGGCACATGGAGCGACAGATGGCACGCACGCACCGACGATGCGTGTCACGCTACCGAAAAACTGCATTTACGTATCCGTTCCTCCGGAGAGACACGAACACGCGCGCCGACCGTCGGCAAGAAACCGCTCGATTCCGAGATACTCGAACATCCTTCGTTCTACACCTTGAAATATAGAGTTAAAATCGAAATTTAGTCGCTTGCGGCTCCTTGGCCTCGAACCACGAATACGATATCTGATAAAAATTCTAACGAAGGAGAATACTTAATTCCATTCAATCGTGATTTACTCGAATAATGCAAGACAAACCAAGAAAGCACGAGATGATATTACCGAGTGTTATTGCTGCGGAAACACGACAGGTTTCTCGAACTGAAGTCTAAAGATGTACCACGTTAGGAGCGTTACGAAAAAGCGTATTTTTAAGTCTGCCACGTTCTCTCGTCGTTACGGACAGTTCCCATTCGTTCGTGTTCTTTTTATTCTTATTTATTTATTTGTTCTCCATGCAGCTTTGAGAAAATACGAAAAAATACTGTAAGCATGATTTCTTCTTTCACTTTTATATTAAACGTTCACGAAACTTTGCTAGATATGTAACGATACGTAACCACGATCGGTCCCGAAAATTCAAAAGCATGACGTTCATCGATCGTCGTGAAAGCTTAAAATCCAAAAATCTTCATGAAACATTGCAAATTCTTTTGATTCGCGAAAGTGGCAGCAAGATCGAAATATGAAAATTCGTGGATCGTAGATAGGGTTGATACATTGGCAGCAAAAGTAAGGAAGCAACGGCGAGCGACAGAGCCATCGGAGAGTGGGAAAGACAAAGATGTCGAGGAAGATCGGCGGTGAGGAACGATCGGACGACGCCGTTATTTTTAGCAACCGTTCATTTCGATCGCCTCCTGATTTTTTCCTCGGAAGAACCGCGAGATAATGGCGTGGTCGTGTTGCACGTGACAAGACGGGTCAGCGGCCTCCAGCAGCGGTGTTCTCGTTATTTGCCGACCTCCCCTCCGCGCAACACGGATGCCTGGTCTTGTCTCGCAAAAAAAGGTGGTCCTCGGTTTGAATTATCATCGTCGCGACTCTCGGTAAGCGAATAAGTCGTCCCTCGAACGCGTTCGTCGCCGTTGCGTTCCGACACGTGTCCCAAACATGTCGTTACAGCGACAGAGCGACAGAGAGACGTCGCGTGAATCGTTCGATGCACCCGGTGTCCGCGTATCGGTTATCGGTGCATCATGCACGAGGTTCTGGCCGACTTCAAACAAATCGATGTTACGTACACGAACGAGAGATAGCGACTCGTCTTTGGAGATATCTTCGTTTGCACCCGAACTCGCAACGTTCCGCGACTAACACTCACCGTCCATCGAATTAGAATCACGCGCAGAAGTTTGACTCTTTTAAAAGGAAACACTGGCTTTCGAAAGTGTTCGATCGATATCGACAAAGTTTGATGCAAATGTGGTACAAGTGTGTGTACAAATTGCAAGATATTTGCTACAAGTATATTAAACGATAAATTATTCGTTCTATTAATAAAGTTATGTATTTGACATCCATTGTATGCTTGAAACAGCCATAAATAGCTAAATCTTTTACTAAATATATGTTTGCGATAAATATCTTGTAATTTCTATGCACATCCTCGTATTGGAAACGTTTGGTGCAAACTTCGTCGTCGGTTACTGTATATAGCTGCTGTCTAATTTGTTTAATTTATTACACTACATCATATCGAAAAGTATCATCGTATCGCCACGATCATTCACCGGCAAATATCTAAAGCCAAGTTAAAGTAGCTACAAACTCATTATCGACCGCTACACGTTATTCGATGTGACGATAAAAAAAAAGCCAATATACGTGTTCAGCGATATAATGGGAACACAAAATACGTGACAAGTAGCGCATATAGAGCAACTTGCAAAAATATATCGGCTGTGACGGGGGACGAAAATAAGCAACATAGATTACCAACATGCGCATGTACAAAACACTTCATTAATCAATGAACTTTGCCAATAGAATTTGCTAATGCTTGTCGAGTTTACTAAAAGAAGAAATTCTGAATAGTCGTAATTCGATGACAGAGAACTACATTTTCTCTTCTCTTTATGTCGATGATCGAGACTTAGGCTTTTCGAGAATTCAAGAGGGAAACTGTTTGCAAGTAGCGAGGTCCGGTTTTCACCGGAGAACTGGTCTCGTTTCCGATAGCAAGGGAAGCTGCATGACAGAAACGCGAATCGCTGACTGTCGCGCGGGAACCCGCGCAATTTTTATCCCGTCGCAAAATGGAAACGCCATCGGGCATTTCGCGCACCCCGTATCAAGTACAAGGGAACCCCTGTATAGCTGGAACGAAGAGAGAGAGAGAGAGAGAGAGAGAGAGAGAGAGAGAGAGAGAGAGAGCAGTAGTAGGTAAAGGGAAAAGCTGAAGCCCTTTCGTCGGTTCCGAGAATCGAGAATCGAGAACTCGAGCCAAGTGCACGTACAAAAATTTTCTTCTACTCGAGCACGTTATTCTTGGTTATTGAGGAACGAGTAGGTTGTTGGAGGATCGAGATCCAACACGAAATCTGCGGTAACCTTTGGACCAATGTTTAGGAAATATTGCGCATGAGATATTGAAACGTTTGAAATCTATTTCGATAAAAGAGTTTGACCTAGTAGCTAGACAGAGCGGCGTGTTGTGATTCGAAAGAGGAAAAGATGTGATTTTTGTGTTAAGTGAAGAGATAATTTCATAAATTGAACAAACAATTTTCAGTACAGTTCTATAGCGAGATAGTTGGAACATAAAAATCAGAAATATTTTCGGGAAACATCTTTATGTATAAGCAAATCTTGACAGGTGTAGAGGTATGCTCGGCTTATTAATGAATTGTAGCTAAATTTTGTTATAATGACAACAATTCGCAATGCAAATGGGTTTACAATGTACGTTTCATAAACGACCGAGAATTTAGGTGCAGCTTGGAGAGCAAGTAGAATAGATCATCCATAACGGAAACCCGTTTTTTGGTAGTGCCATAGTGCGGTTTGAAACCATCCCTTGAAAGAAAAAGAATGCAAGGTTTCTTTTCTCCTTGAATATCGTTTCTCCTTTCAGATGGCGAGAGAAGTACAAAAACAGTTGTTTCTTATTTAATAAGACTATTTAAAAATCATTTTCAAGAAATCCATGCCTCGCATCAATCCCGTAGTAAATATATGTTTTTAGTAAATATCTTGTAACTTCTATATACATTTTCCGACTGATTTCTAACTTTATTAACCTAATCATGGCAGCCGGGGCTCACTACGATATAATGAAATGTCAAAATGTTTTATGCAACATGTTACCATATATATACGTAAAAGTTATATATGATAAGCGTTGAAATACTTGCGTATGGAATGACTTGTTGTCCGGTTAAAGTAGTAAAGATAGAAATCGCATTGTTTCACGTGTCAACGAGGATCGTCATCGGAAAAGTTCGATCTGTATTATTATCTGTTGCGCAAGTATAATTCGGCAAAGAACGTTCCCGAGAGAAGATTGATCTATTGGCACCCGAAACGCCATAATAGCGTTTGTTCGCTAATTAAAGACGCAGATAAGAGAAAACTGCGCGTCACTGAACGATTTCGCGTATTTTTCTCGTTATCGGGAATTTTTCCCCGTTGAAAATGCCCCCTCCCTTCCCCTCGCGATAAGAAACTTAGCTAGACGATTGTTCGACGCTGTCCATTTTTACTAATCATCGTATCGATACATTCGATGGATTCAGACGAAGGACATCGTTTTCTCTAAGTTATTTTTAAGGTTTTGCCGTGTGTTTCGATTGTTTAAAAACAACGATATCACCGTGTTATCGCGCTCTTACGAAAAGTTGCGCCAATTTTTCATGATGATGTCTGTCCGCGTGACCGCAGTCCGCATTTGTAAAGCTCGATCGACGCTTGTCGTCTTCCGCAAAAAATAACCGGCGTGTCGACTGCACCGATAACGCGGCCCTCGCAAACAAACTCGTTCAAGGCCCCGGTTCGAGAGTGCTTCGAATATTTTTTGCGATTCGCGTAACCCTGAGCGCATCAAAAGTAAATCGACGAATCGAGTACAAGCGACCAAAGTCGGTGATTTCGTCGTACACTGCGTCTCGTAGCAATCTAAAACCATCGAAAAGTTTTGATCGCCTGTATATTTCTAGCTAAAATTACATACATTTTGATATTGTTTTAATATTACATTTTTGTATAAAATTATTGATTTTTATCTTTCTATAGAAAAAAGCTGTTTTTATCTACTTGAATACAGTTCCGCTATGATATAATTGCTGATACTTGAAACAACTTGCAGCAATTACGTAATATAACGACTGTTTCGTTAAAAAATCTATTGGCCAAAGAAATGCTACGTTGTTGGTATATCGTTTCTGATCGTATTTCGATACCATCGATGAATTTTTAAAATTCCCCATTCGGTTTCCCGAAAAGAGACAAACACGCGCAAGTATCGTTTTAGCGTTGCCAGTCAACATTTTCAGCATTTGCCTTGAGTCACGTATCGCAATTCATACAAGTACCATCCCTTTCGTGTTTTATATTTAATTAAATTGTAAATTGTAACTATGCCCTCTGCTCTCGTAATGCATTTCCACGATCTGAAAACAGATAATGAATTTCTTGTAACGATAAACTCTATATTACAGGTAGATAGAATAGATAGAACACTATTACATGTAAAATAGCAGTAAGCTATTTTTCAAGTTGTTTAAACGGAAATTGACACGTCGATAGGTAATGGGAAATTAGTAGAATTTCTATTATACTAAAACATTACGAATATTATATATATATTATTACTATATATCAATCAGTAGCGACTTTCGACGATTCGTCTGCACCTATTCAGGGATTTTCGCGAGAAGAGCAATGGACATTTTCAGATAAGGCAATTATTTCGATAAGGCTTATCATGTACGAACGAGCGGCCCTCCCGCGCCATGCAACACCGCAGCCAGATAAAGCTTGTTTTCAACAAGCTAAATTTTTTTCCCCTCGAATCACCGATGCTACGAACAAAAAAATACCTAATCTGTTCTACTCAAAGTACGTTTAGCGTTTCTGCGACTGCTTTCGCCAGGCGTCGATTATTTCGCACGGTTCTTTCCCAATCGCACGCGCGAGAAATTGAAATTCTACGGAGAAGCTGGCTAGCACGAAGAAGAGGAAGACGGCGAGTAATTCGTACGCGAGACTCATTGTACGACGAGCATTCTTAAGAACTCATCAGCGTTTTATTGTCGCGACACGAAGCGCGCACGGCGCAGTCCTCGCTGAATTTATCGCGGACGTTCGTTAATGCGACAAAGGAGAGACGGCCCTTTCGCGGAAATCGAAGCGAGGGAAACGTTGTTGCGCGCCGCTGTTACACTCGGGATTAACCCCGCTACTACTTCTCAGCCTTGAATTATTACATGCCGGACCAGCATGTAAATTTAGTGGACTTGGTCTAGTTGAAACGATTGAAATAATAATATACGAAGACAATATATAAAAAACGAGCGATTGAAATAACGTCGAGTTGCGATGCAAATTCGCCCCTCTGTATATCCCGTAATGCTTAGAATCTTCTACTTTCAATTTGTCAGAAACGTTCGTGAAATAACTATCCATACATGAAATAGCTCTCACGTTTCTAATAGAATGAATTTTCCCTCTCTGCATTGTTCTATTCCAATGCTCGATCGCGACTAAGGATGAATCGTTCCTTTCCAATTAATCCTATAATTCAGTTGTTCGTTCTGCGGTTGTTAATTATTCTTGAAGAACAGCGTAAAAATCCGCTTCGCGCGAGCAGTAACGCTACACGTGTAGTCCGGTTTCTGTTCCTCGCACCCAGTGCTTCTTATGTACTTTTATATGTTTATGTTATGTTATGTAACATATGAACATATATTTATATGTTTACTAGTATACTACTAGTTTACTTTTTATACGTAATCGATATAACAAGTAAACTAGTAGTTTCAGGATTATTCTGCTGTAAATAATTTAAGTACAAGCGGTTTCGTGACAATTGCGTCGTATTACAGCGTTTAATGATATTCCTAAATGTTTTCTATAACGCGCGTAATTATACGTTGTCACACGCGTCGCATATAACACGTTTGTAGAATTATACATAAAGATAAAAATTGTTAGATATAATCGACTGTAATATAATTAAAAATACAAATTACGTCATACGTGTAGTATTCACGAAAATCGTGGATGTTAAGTAAAAGTATTATATTCGAGCGGTTTCACGAGCCAGCGTAGAAGGAAAACTGTTCTAATTCGGAGAATTTTTCAATCTAAGAGTCTCGGCACTAACGTATCTTCAATGCGGGAGTTATTTTTAGCTGCACAAATAAAAGGCTGTGAAATTTCGACATTTAACGACGAACTGTTGCCCAACGTGGTGAAGAGGCAGCGAAATTGTACGCAATCGCTCGGCAGGTGCGAAAGGGAACGGCGCGTTATCCGGAAAGGTCGAGGAGGAAGCCCGCGAGGACACACGATATCGCGTGGCGTGTAGAACTCGATGAGTTTGCTTGGCGATTGCCCCGTTGTTGGCTTTTATTTTTCTCAATCTACGATCTCTCTGCCGGCACCATGGTGTAGTTTTCGCAAATTACTTCGATTACAATATAATTCCTATAGAAGACGGAAATGAGGGAAACTTTAACGGAATCGCTGTGCAGGAATAAAAGTGAGAAATGGCGGGGCGCGAGAATAAGCGAAGAAGGAACTGGTTGGCTCGTACAAAGCGCCAACGCATACGTAACTCGTAACTGGGAGCTCGGGTAACGTCTCATTTGCCGGCAGTTCAAGACTTTCTCATTGCGGGGTGCTTTTATTAGCGGGTTTCCGTCTCCTTTCTTCTTTCCGCGTTCCTGCTCCGCTTTGCGTTTCGTTTTCCCGGCAATGGCTCGTCCCCGACGATGCGAAAATCTTCTTTCTATCTGAGATCTGAACTTGGCCGAACGAAGGGTCCACGGACAATGCAAACTTAACGCGTTAATTATCACGCGGAACGTTAGTTTTAATCGGTATCTCTAACCCTTTGGATGCCGATTTTGTAACGGCTCAACCATTCATTTTCACCCCTAAATGCATAATTTTTCTGCATACGATAAAGCATTTTAAGATTGTATCGTCACGCGTTATATAAAGTCGGAGAAGGACGATTTAATGGATTGTTTTGTCATTATTTTCTATATTTCGTTGAAAAGATGCTTAGTTCCGTTGTAATTATAGATTTAGCTTATCTTGTAGCATAATATAGTATGGTATAGTAAAGTATGTTATATCTTAAAGCAGTTAAGTGTAGTAAATAATAGGTCTTGATCTTAAAGAAGGTAAAAGACAAACTACACTAGTAATTTATTTTTGGCTATTACGCCGATAGTATGGGCAATGAATAGATATAATGAATAACGCTAATAACTCATTTGTGGTTGCTATATTGCGTTGATAGCGCGAATATGTACATTGAAATATATGTAGAAACGAAGAAATATTCCTACGTATAATAAGCACTGATGAACCATTCAGAGATCAAACTGGTCAGCTTCATCGAGGTTAATCATTCCAGTTTTTGGAAAATATAAGATTGATCATGCGTAGGCCCGCTATCGAAATTAAAAGAAACTTGTAGAAAATGGAGTCGATTAGTTGGTCTTGCAGTCTGACACCAATAGAAAACAGCTATTAAATAATATTATCAAGTGGCAGTGCTTAGTTAGCTTGACAGTAGTAATAATCGAATCTGAAAAGTAATGAAATATAAAATATACGTCAACTTGAGAATTTCCAGATAACATTAAAGGCTGTGTCGCGTACGCGCATTCAAGTTGGCGCGCTAAGTCTCGTACAGTTGAAAGAAATTCCCGGCCGTTACCGACTATTCATTACGATTTACGTAATTCGCGTAATTCGCGTTATTTATTTCGTCTACACGGCTCGAAGGGTAACGAGGAAAAATGCCATCGGAATTAATCCAATTAGCGAGCGCGCCTCTGGAGATCCATCCACTCGTACAATCGGTGCTTTCTCGGCGAAACGCGACGAACGCGCGGCGACTGTACAATTTTCGCCAAGATCCGAGATCCGGTGCAACGTCGGCAAAACGTTGGTCCTCGCCGACCCACGCATCCGCCTTTAATTGAAACTTCAAAAACAATGCTCCGACGAATTTCCGTACCCGGCGCAGCCTCTGCCAAACGTTCCTCCGCGAAGAACGACCCTCTGTCTTTCGGACCCCGATAATTTCGTCTATGCCATAGCGAGTCACCCTGCGGTGCGGGATTAACGCGAAAGTGGAAGTCGGAGAGGCGGAGACGCGGCGAGAGTTGAACGTTATTAAATTGTCAAAGACGATCCCTGCGTTGCGACGACAACGAGGCAACGGGAAGAGGAACCAGCGACGCGGTCGACGAAGAATTGGAAGGGTGAAAGCATAACACTGAGGGAGAAAAGGGAAATGAAATGGACAGAAGAGACTGGAGATGCGATGGAGACACATAGAGTGGTTACAAAAGATTAATAATAAATTAATTAATAACAGTCCATGTTCATAAGTAACGTCGTTAACATTTGTTAAAAATGCAAGAGAGCGAAGAAACACAAAATCAAATGAATTTAATCCCAAAATCAAACACGGCAATAGTTGCGACGTACGATGGAGTTTGTTGACGAGATATTGAACTTTAAGATTGTTTCTCTATAAAAGAGAAACGTCGCTTTTTACTTGCGATCGTTTCAAGTTTATCGTAGTATTTCTAATTAATTAAGTCCACGTATATATTAGTTTCACATGATTTAGCAGATTTGGTGCATCTAACACGCGTAATATATTCATGAAAATTTTCTATAGTAGATATTGAAATACAAGTACGTACATGAAATTGAAATCGGAAGCACAGAAACAACTCTTTGCGTATTATATTAATATTAATAGTAGGCGAAGGTAACATTCGTAAAAATTCCCAATTTTTCCACGAGAGACACATGCTAACGTGTTGGAAAAATCGAGTGCTACGAGCGGACGAATATTCGCACGGTTCTGTGTAGATAAACAGAGAAAGAGAGAAAATTCCGCGACTGTGACAGGAGGGCGGAAGCGTGCCCAGAGCGGTGCGTCTTCGGCGGCTAGTTCAATTTACCGGTATCCCCCGTCTCCTTCGGTCGGTCTTTGTCTTATCGGTTGGTTTGGAGGGCGAACCGTTCGTGCCACCGGAGGAGTTTCACGGGCGTAATAGGGAAGGGTGCCCAGGGGGGTTCTGTCCATCCTTTGTATCGTCGAGCAATCACGACCTACCCCACGAGTACGTATACGCGAACCGTAGGTATACGCGAATATATATCCTCCCTTATCCTCTCCCTTTCCGCTCTCCTGGTCTCCCTTCACGAACCGGGGCTGAACCGGGGCGAATCGGGACGAACGGGGGCGCGAGCACACCCCCGGCTGCGCTCCACTCCCGCTGCTTCCATCACCCTACCACCCACGTCATTTCGCGCTCTGTGGGGTTGCAAATGCATCCGCGATGACTGCCGTATACTCCCGGAATGACTGATGAACTGCAACAGCGTTCCTCCTGCGTTATAGGCGTGTACAGGACGTTTCAATTACGCGCCAGGCGACCCGACTCTCCTCTCTCTCTTTCCCTCTGTTTCTCTTCAACCTCTTCCCTTTTTCATATTTCGCGTCTTCCTCGGCGTTTCCTCCGTTTACGGCGACGAACGAGAGACGTTCAGATGCGCTGGCTGGCGAGCGACCGAGACGGAGACAAGAGTGGCCGATGACGAGGCCAAAGAGAAGAGACTCGGCTCTGTGAGTCGGAAGCCGCGAGCGGGGAAAAGCCGCCACTGGAATTTATTATGTCCTCCGGCCAACTGCCCCCTTGGTAGAATATGTTACAAGCACGGCAAATGAAAAAAAGAAGGGACGCGTAGAGACGCGAACGGATAATTAGATAAAGCGAGGGAGCGCTGGCGACGATGGCGCAAGGGTCGACGTAGCCGTTGGTTCGATAGATTTTTTCGTTCCTTAGCTCCGATAGTTATATCGTACGCTTCACTGTAGCGAAATGTAATCGATATGGCTAGTTTATTTGGCTAATTAACTAAACGGATAGACACTTACAGCAGAAATTCACTTCTTTTATCCGAACTCTACCTATTGGTAGAGAGTTTAGTAAAGTTTAGTTAATGCTCGGTTGACACGTTTAATTCCATTTCCACGGTTCTTATTTTCTTCGAAGAGAATGTAAAAAGTTAGTTTTCCATTGGGTCGACTCTAAGAACGTCTATAACACACGTTAGATCGTTGAGAGGTATTGAAAAAATTGTCTCGCTACGTATATCGACAATACGTCAACGAAAAGCTTCTTTCTAAATACGCGCGTCCACTTCCCACCGAACGCGTTAACTGAACTTCCGCTGGTTCATTTCACTTGTGCGAACGCGAACCTTCTACCATGTAAACGAGAAATATTAGATGGCGAGGAAAATTAGCGAGCTCCCGTTGTACGAACTTTGATCGTATAAACTGTCATAGTTCCTTGATAAATTCAGATTCTCGAATAGAATTCTCCTGCGTTTCGTCGATGGCGTTTAGGATATAACGACCTAAGAGACGTTATATGTTTCAGTGGCCATTGAAGGGGAGAGAAGAATTGGCGAAACACCGACAGGAAGGACGATCCGCGTAATTAACGACACCTATGCCAGTGAATTTTAAGGTGGCGTCTATCTAGATGAGCGCGGCAATAACGACCAACGAGCTCTCGTTTCCACCCTTATCCGGAATCTAGATTATTTTTCATTAAGTCGGGTCGCGGTGTACACCGGCGCATCGAACCGGCTCCTGCAAAATTCCAACCGATTCTCAGGCTTGCCAAGGATCGACTTAAACTGAAGGTTTGTTAAAAACTCTCCACGCAACGGTTTCGCACACCTGCCTTCGGCTTGACCTCGAACGAGGTGGAATTATCATCAAGTACGTTTACCGATGGTTAATTCGACGAACATACTCACGCTCATAAGTGGCGTAACGATCTCACAATCCGTGGAATCTACAGTTTTTGAAGAAGTTGGAAGAACTTGTCAGCGACGGTTGGAAAACCAGCGGAACTCGAATTCACGGGGCGTGATATAAAGCAACTATAAAGATGTAAAAAGATGTATCAGATTGTACGTATCGGCGCGACAGCGGAAAACGAGGCACAAGCAGTTTCATTTGGGTTAGGACTTTTCGAAGACCTGGAGAAGTCGAATTCACGGAACGTGATCGGGATGAAGCAGAAATCTATCAAATACACGGTGCGACATCGGAAAACGAGGCGAAACCAGTTTGGTCGGTTCGAATGACCGGGTTGGTTCGAGCAGAGCTGAACCACCGAGAGCGGCAGAAGCGGTAAGGGGATCACCGGAGGGAGAAAAAGAAAGGAGCGGCGTGGCGCGGCGTGAGGGCTTCGAATAGGCAGAAGGTACTGACCTACCGTCAAGCTCGATGCCATGCCATGCCTCGCCGTACTAATACCCTCCCCTGTAATTTGTTGCAGAGAGCATGCGTTTCGTTCTTTTCAGATAATTATTATAAATCTGTTCTTCTCGGAGGAACGGCAGACCCTGTTTCCCGTCCAGGAAGCAGGACGTCACAGCCTATCATTGCTCTGATCAGCTAGCAGCAGCTTCGATATAAAAGGAACGAGGAGATGCCTCGAATCGAGAACTGGCCGCGAGCACCACGATCGAAACTTTCCTCTTCGTCTTCGATCCACTATGTTACGAGAAAAGACACCAAAATTTCCGGTGACGCTGTTGCATGTTGTTTGCGAAGGAACGCGGTCTAAGACGGAGATGGGACGCGTGTACGTGCGTGGAAACGGGTTTGGAATCATTGAGAACGGCGGCCGGTCGACGGCCGACAAAAAGTTGGAGCTCACGCACGGCTGCTGTTCGCGTCGCTCGTGATGAGAAGACAGCCGATGGAAATAAACGAGAAGAGGGCCGGCCCAAGGGGAACACGGATAGGATAAGGGGAATAGAGAAGATGGAAGGAGGAGAGAGAGAAAGCAGGAGAGCGACGATCTTACGCGACCGCGTGAAAAATTTTGTCCACGCGAGGCTCGCGACGTGCCGCGTGAGAACACCTATTTTCTACGTGCAGTCGCTTCTCACGGTAACGCGAATTTTTCGTACTTTGCTCGAATCCGAATAGCGTATTTTTCTTCTATATTTCCATCGAATTTCTTTCCAGCCACGTTGAAGATCCACAAAAGAGTTCTTAACACGTTTCGCTAGAAACGTGGCTGTTTTAAGCATTAATATTTGTTTCAACACAGCAAGATTGTAAGGGGCTATTAATGATCCGCCTGACTTTTGTTCGCAGAGAGAGTTTTGTCGCTGAATAGCTAAATGTACACGTAGGAGACAGAAAGAAATTGAAAAAAGCATCGCACAAGTCTCACAGTACGTGTACGTTGCCAAGTGACTGTGCGTTTAAAGCTCGGTTTCCCAGCCTGTGAGTCATAAATCCGACAGGGGTTGCAAAGTTTCCTGGAGAATCGCCATCGCAAGTTTAGTTGAATATCTTTGGCGCTTATTTATTTCAGTATGGCTAAATCGTCGCGTTATACTAAAACTATTTTTTTACCCAGATGAAGAGTCGGCAGATAAAACGTTAATTTATACGTAAGAATTACAAGTCTTTCATCTACCAACTATCAAATTGGTAGAGTTCTAGAAACCGATAAAAGGGTCCTGAGCTTTGATCGACAGACTCGATCGTTGAATCACGTATGTATATCTTAGTGCGATATATTTGCGTTATTCTACGCACAATTCGACGCTCGTGTTTTTTTCTTTTTTGTTTACAGAGAGGTTGCGGATTATTCGACTGCTTTAAAAGGGTTGCGATTCAAACAGAATTGAGAAACGTGACGAGTGTTAAAATTCGTCGGACCATCAAATTCCTGCGATCTAAACGGACGAAAAGTCGTAAGTCTCGATCGAACAATAGTCATACTATAATATACTTTTACTCCGATATATTTACATTATTCTCCACGCAATTCTAGAATTATGACTTCTTTCCTTCGTAAAGGGGTTGCAGATCATTCGACTACTCTGAAAGGGGGCGGGGGGTTACGACTCAAAGATGATCGAGACACGTGACTTTTCAGTATTAAGACTCTTCGAACGATCGAATCGCTGGAATCGAAACGGACAAAAGGGCTGTGTAGCTTCGATCGACGTCGTTGAATGATACTTTTACTCGCTTTCGTAGAGTGGTTGCGCGGCGACCCTGGGTTGTTGAGGCATGAATCGGCGCCGCGGCTACTCGATGCTTCGGTTTACGTTCTCCAGCGAGTGGCACGCGATCGTTGAAAAGTTTGGTGCGCTCGATCGGTGGAAAGGCGCTGGAGTCTGATTCATTTTGAGAAAAAGGAGAAGAACGAAGGGGAAGAGAGAAACTTTAACTTTGTCCGTGTCGTGAGAAACACGACGACGTCCATTAATGGCGGTATTATAAACCGCTTCTCGCGTGCATCGGTAAAGAGGTTGAGAGCCAAGGAGGGGAACACGACACCACAAGAGAGGGGAGGCGGGTGCCCGATCAGCGGAGATGCATGCGAAAAAAGGTGAAATTACGTAAACATCTTGCAAACGACGATTACCACACGCCGGGACTAGCTCGGTGTTCACCTCTGTTCGAAGCGCCTGAAAGAAACCGCTATAACCTTAGCTACATGTGTATACATCTGGTCATTCCATCCGGAACATTGGAAATTTTTCACGTTTTTCACAATTTACTCGTAGTAGAATTTTAACCGTAAAATCGAAAGACGCGAGCGTATTGTAATGGCGAAGATCAGATTAATTATCCAACAATAAGACGAAGAGATAAAAAAGTTTGAAAGATAAACAACAGTAGAAAGAGCAGGACAATTTTAGAAAAAAAAATTATAATCGACGAGGAGAGAAAGAATTATGTATTAATATAGCTAATATATGCTTATGTATGGTATAATATACCTAATAAGTATGTACGTGTTATGTAGTTGTTGTTAATGTAACGTAGTTATTATGCACAAGTATGAATTTTTAACTTTCTTCAGTCCGGCATTGTACACGGATATGTATATGAGCCTCTAACAAGCCAATCTAATCGACACCACTTCTTGAAAGTCTCTTGATTATATTATTTGGATGTGCGATTAGTATTGAATTCATCAAGGAAACAAGTTACATCCACTCTCATAAATTCCTTTATTCCGAGAAAATGCAATTATCGTAGATTCGGAGGAAATTTTTGAAAAATTATAACATTCAACGCACGTTACTTTTCACTTTATAGCTAGAGTTAATCAATGGCTTCCAAGCTGACCTCGTATGCTAATGTATTTAATTAATGTCTCTCCTCTTTGCTTTAACTACTTATAATCATATTATTTGTAATACGCTTCGATATGACGTTTCTTTAATTTCTCTACTCCTTCGCCGAAGATCAACGTGATGTCGCTTTTCAAAATCGGCGGTCGACTCCGGAAACACGACGCCCCCAAAATTCGTCCGTTCGCAGCCTCGATTTTCCTGGAGCATTCCGCTCGATTCTGCTTCATTCGTAGATCCGCGCTGTTCCAAAGAGAATGGATCGAGACGATGGCAAAGACGGATCGGATACCGCGGAAATTGGACCAATCGTTGCGAAAACGACGCTGATACACCGAGGTCGGCAGAGTAGTTTGCATGCAATAAATATTAATGCTGCGTGCTCGGCGCGTAAATATTTGCAATCGGCGAGCGCGTCGCGTTGGAACGACGATAATTGGTCTAATGAATGCATCAATCGATCCACTCGCTCGGCCATCGTTTCGTCGTGAAATTTAAGTCGAAGGAGGATCCAAGGGGCGGAACAAGAAGACACGAAAGACGTCTCAGACTTTTTGTCATTCGTCGTCATTTGACTACGAGGTACGCATATTTATCAGCAAGGAAGTTACTCCGACAATGATTATTCACTTTTCAAAACTGCATCGTAGTATCAACGCTGATCAAATATAAATAGATCGTCGTGTAGCGGCGTCGCTTCGAAATCACGTTGATCTCGTCAAGAATAAAATTGATTATTATAGACGGCGAAATAAAAAATTCCACGAAATGCGACGGCTATCGTCAATGTAGTACGATATTAAAGTTTTTTTTCCTTTTTTAATCGAATTTCAAACGCGAATCGCTTATTAGCGACACCGTTTGCACTTCTAAACGCGGTAAATTAAATTCATTATTATTTTGCATTTTTCATTTTACGATTATTCCACTAGACGAATGATTATAGTTTCAGATTTATACGGCGCTTATTTTCTACAAACATGCGTATTTGTTTGGATAAAGTTTGATATGAAAGTTTATAGAAACATGTATAGTTTTCATAATTTATATTTGTTTGCTTGATTCGTCGCTTGACGTGTATGTAGTATCGATGATAATATTCTATTTATGTAACTTTGTTATCTCTTTGCGTTTGGGTGGAACGTTTTATGAAAATGTACTTGTTACTCGTTAAGGGCTAGTTAATTGGAAAACGGCAGCGCAATCTAAGAATCGTTGAAGGTTGTCGTGTGGCCATTTTGAGTCGGCCATTCGGTTCGAATCCGAAATTCGTGTGGGTCTTTTTAGGACCATGGACGGTTTAGAAAGGGGGACTGGTGCTGGCTGTTGGCGATTGGTCGCCTAAATCTACGGCCATGTTTAGTCGCCCGGGCCCCTCCTGTTTAGAAGGGCCTGACGTCATCTACGCCAGCTATTCGAAGGCCAGGCGTCGCGAAGCGTCGTGAATGACGCGTCTCTTCGTAGATTGATTTTCGCAGCAAAAACGTTAATTAATCCGTATCGTTCCCGTCGCTCGAGAAAAATACGCAACGATTGCGTAGCAATTGCTGTTTGGCTGCCACATTAAAAAAAAAAAAGCAATTATCGTGTAGTGTACACGAAGAAAGGATGTTTACCATGATAATGAAAATCTATTTTCTGGTAAAAATATCTGTCGTATGGTAGACACAGAAGACTGTTTTCTGTAAAATACTGGCAGAAATCTATGAAAATTGCGATCTCGCTTCTTTTTACGAAGCATGATTTTCAAGGACTGAAAACAATTAGGACATCGATCTCGATAAGCATTTAAACAGACAATTATCCATTATATTGATAAAATCAATATTTAATGGGACCATATTTAATACTTATTAACGCTTAACACGCTGGCCACCATAATGGAATAGGGCAAAATGTCTATCACATTCAGTGTCTGTCGTGTTTTACTTCCTGTACTTTCCTGTAATATTATCTGTTATAGGCGGTAACAGTAGGGGATTTGTTTTTTTCCTTTTTAAACATGTTCCATATTCATTTGTTTTTTAATTGAAAATACTTGTTCATATCGTACACTGATTTTTTACTAGATATGTTTGCCATAAAATCTTTTGTAACCTCCGCATATATTTTTAGATTGTTCTCAGACTAGATAAATACTGCGCTAATTTCAGAATGCTTCATGTAACGAATGCTTTTATTAGAAATGCCTCTATGGTAAGTGTTTAAATACTTTGTCCAGCCATTGTACAGTGGCGTGCACAAGTTTCCGGCCGCATACATTTTCCCCTTTATATTTACTATTTTAATATTTTTACTTTTTACCATTTGGTGTTTTAAGTAACATTGTACAACCGTATAATAGCGTTTCACCACCACACTATTTTCTTTTGCTCGGCAGAACCTTCCGCCTGATATCGCTCGACATTCTTTTGGGCGTCGCCATTCGCATGTAACCATAGCTAAAATTTGATTCTGGCCGGAAAATTTCGCACGCCACTGTACTGTCGCGTCTCTGCGTACGAATTCCAGAATCGTTGGAATCGCGACTATACCCGTCTATCGCGCCACGTGATCCCGATCGTTTACCGAACAAGAGGAATTCAGGATCTCCTGTCGGATAACAGAGATCGAGACGAGTTTCGAGACTTTGCTCCCGATAGCCCTGAAGTGAGTCTCGCGAACGGTTTTTCTTTTCTTCTCTTTTTTTACGCACCGCTACCGAGCCGGGAGTGGCTCCGCGAACGCGCCTTAAGGTCGCGCCATTCCACCACGTTCCGCGTGCCCAACCTGGACGCGATGGAAGCCGTGATTCGATGAAACGCGTAAATTCACCAGATAATCCGTGGAATGGTTTTACGCGAGCGGTTCCGAGGGAAAGGCGTACTCACCGGTGAAGCTTGGGACGCGAGATCGGTACGAAACGCCGCGTGGTTTGGTAAGATTCGCTACCCAGAAACCTACTTAGTCCGTGCAACTGCCATCTACTCTGCTGTCGAACGACCTTCGACATCGCGGAAGTCCGTCTAATCGGCAGATCGTGTTTGCTCGTCGAGATGATCAGATACACATGGACGGACGAAAAAAACAAGAAGTTTAAATATAGATGGTATCTAGAATAAATAAAATAAGATTGTACAAACTGGATGGTGTTCAACGAGACAAGAAGTACAGCAATATAGACCGCGGTTGAAAAATCGTAGGACCAGTAATCTCTTATTTGCAGTAAAACTTGGATGTTTGGTGTAGATGACGAATTTTAGATTTTAAATTGCACGGTTTTTCACGACGCTTCTCGTCCATAGTTTGTTGCAACGTGTTGAACGAAACGTAACGATCGCCGGAAGATTTCTGAGCGAGCATGTACACCTACTGCAAAACAGACTGTGAACAACGTGGTGAAAAATATCTAGTAGAGAAATTGCACAATGCGTATATAGAAATAAAGCGCTTGAGAACTTTTAACTTTCTTTTGTCCGCTACCGTAATTATCGAATCTGGCTGTACGTTCTGTGTTCTGTATTTTTTCTATCTGTATCTAATCGCTGTGCGATATCAGCTCAATATCATCGATTTGACGTTCGATAGCACGACGATTTCCGCGCTTGACGAAACTATTGTCCGGCGATCTTGGAAAATACGCGCCTTTATCGTTGTGGGATTGAAAAAATGAGACGGACGAGTAAATTAATAGAGCGGGGAACGATCGATCGATGAAGCAAGCGAGAACGAGATTCGAACTTTGACCGTAATACATGCAAAGAGCAATTATTCCGAGTGGTGACTCGCTGGTGGGTAAGAAATTGTGCAGCTTACTTTCAAACGTGGCCGGTGGCTTCAAGGTTCTTAAAACCATTGGTAATGCATTCCAATCGGTTGCTCGAAAGATAGAGAGAGGTTCAGAGAGACGGATTTAGCATTAGAATCTACAAGGACAGCGCGCGGATAGTTGGTCGCCGCGCTGAATCCAGAGAAACGACGTACCGCCGAGAGAAATACCTTCGCGAGACAAATAAGATTTTATAAAAAGATACCACACGCTGCCTAGAAATACGTAGTACGTCTATGCGCGACCGTCTCGTTAGAATTCAACGCGAGCACTCCCGTAATACGATGAATAATTCCTGTACAGGCGGAAATTAATTTCGTGTGTTTTTTTTTTTCTTGCGTTTTCCTCCTCTTAAACTCGCAGCGGCAGTTCCAATTAGAAACGGTAACGCATAATCGATAGGTTTTTGTCGATTCGTTGATGGTAGCGAGGGGGAAAGTATAGCGAGATCGTAAATTGAATGGAAACCTCTCGTGCAAGGTTCTGTATTTATGAGCCAAGTTGAATTAACAACAAGGTATGCACGAGCTCGTCGATATTTCGTCAAAAAGCACGAACTGTTTGAAACTTGTGGAACGGTGTAACTTAGAATCCGCTTTTCCCCCAAAATGTGCTAAATATACTTTAATCTCTTATTTTTTTTTTTTTTTTTTTTTTTTTTTTTTTTTTTTTTTTTTTTTTTTTTATTGGGAATCCACTAATTGTTCTCCTCTCTGTAACCACTGCTACGATATCCGTATCATTTGAGTTTGGAATTTTTGTTTGCGAGGAATCTGCCCGTCGACTCCAACTATCCTACGACAGGATCGTACAGTGGCTACAAAACGTGTTGGCACGTACAATTATTTATTTTTCAATTCAGCCGTTTTGCCAGGTTCTATCGTATATTCCATTTTCGCAGCGTGAAATTTGTATAGCCACATAAAGGTACAACTAAATGATTATACTTCAATTATTGTAGCATGTATTTGGATCTAATTAACTAGTACGTAAACGCTGTACATAAGCATACAATAACGCGCCAATACTTGTTACAACCACCGTGTATATGCATCGTTGTTAAACGATGAAAAACTTGCAGTCGTAATTTAAGATCGGTACGCGCGTTCGAACGAATGGAAAGAACAATCAAGCGAACGTGGACATTGTTGCGCGCGTTATTTTTCGCGTTTCTCTTGCAGTCGGTTTATTGTACCGTTTCGCTGGTGTAGGGAACAAAAATACGATTAAAATACAATGATCCGCGGAGATGGAGGAAGGGCGGTGATTTCGTGGTCGGGATTCGAGGCGAGACGGCAAACGTTTGTCCACGCGTATCGTAAATAGTTGGTAAATCGAACGCCTGGCAGGTGCAAAGACTACTCGCGTCCATATCCAGTTTGTATGCGCACGCCAGCGTGTAACGATCTACGACGTTGTACCGGTCGCATTATTCGAGGCTTGTTATTCGCGACGATCGTATTCTAAGCACAGACGATGCTCGCCTAATTCGTGCCGCAAAACAGTCGATCGCGATTACGATTCATTATCCGCGACCGGTATTGTCTGCCAGGGGACGTAATAGCAGACCTTTGTTCTTACTACTTATTGTGAAATTGTAACCAGCCATCGACGATGCACTGGGTAGAACAAAAAGGTGCAACGATCGAGGTTGTTCGAACGCGATGTCGTAGATTCGACGATGGCTCGTTTTGCTTTCTCGCTCTCGATCCTCGATGGCGCGCACGGTCGTCCAACGACCGTTTCGTATCGTCGATCTGAAACCGAAGGAGAATGTTTTCTCTTTGTCATTCTCTGTCTACCAGCGTTGAACGCGTGCTCTACAACTAGCGGTGGCATCTGAAACACGTCGAATCGCTTCGAATCTGTAGAGGTATATATGTGACGAAAAATTTGAATCGTTTGCAACTTGAATGGAAATTTAAGTCTTAATCACAAACCTCCGTTGGCTCGGAGAAAGATATCGAGATAAGTTTCTATTTCATTGGCACAATCTGGTGAACGATTCCAACAGCTCTGTTCTATTTTCTTTTCTAAAATAAATAAAGAATTTTAACAAACAAGTACGTATCTGTGTTGGATTAATCTTTCGAATGAAATGATTTAACGACTAAAGTACTATCGAGTAAACTGAGTTTTTGTAGTTGAGAGTTAAAACTCTGAAAAATCTTGACGAGTCTTTAGAGTCTCGAGGGTCTTGATCGTCGCGAAATAAACGTATTTACGATAACTCGCAATTTCCGAACTTTCTTTAATATATTACATCGACGATACCGTTTGAACAGAAGTAATCAAAGAGCTCGTAATATATCGAATACTCTCAACAAGCTTTCAAAACCTATCGAATCTCTTACGAGTTTCAACACGTTTTAGACTTTGAACGCGATCAAGACTTTTTAGACCTTAAAGAAGCAAGATGTATCAGGACTCGCGACTTGCCAAGAATTTCAAGAGTTTTAATCTTCGAGTCATGTTGCAAGTGACTCGAACCTGTCGCCACCTATATACAACGCAGATTCGAAGTATTTCAGATCCCACCGATAGCTAACGACTCTTCTCTCGTGTCATCTTGTTTCCTCTCGGTTGGTCTGGTCTCGGTGCGACGTTTCGCCCGATCGAACAAAATAAGCGAAAAACGAGGCCTTCGAACATGGAGCATGCGTGGCGGCGAACGCGATCCGTGTCTACCAGCTAGAGCTACCAGTGTCCGCTTGGAAGACGAGATCGTCCGCGTGGCTGCGGTTTTCGGCCATTTCTATCGGCCATTTTTATCGGCTATTTTTATCAAACGTTTTTACCGGTCAGCCAGAGACGCGGTGATCGATGAGCGCGATCGGTCTTCTTACGCCGCGAACCGATCGGTCGGCGAAACGTTACCAAAGTTATCGAGGCGAGAAAATCCTCGATCTCGTTAGCTCGAGACAATTAGCCCTGTCTTGCCGACTCGATCTTGTGTGCTTATTCGACGCGCAATGTCGTATCGAGGTTTAGAAAAGAAAAAAAAAAAAATAGAAAAAAACGGAAGATATCGGGCAGTGGGCTAGGAAATGCGTCGAACCGCTTTCGATTCGTGGAAAAAGAAACTCGTCCCATCGAAGCGGTGGAAGAGCGTCTGATCGATGCTCGATCTTGAATCAGTAGTTGGCACACCTTTACGATTCTTGGACAACACGACTTCACGTCGTAAAAAACCGTAGTCTTTACGTTCCGCCCGCTCCGCCTTCGCGTACTCTTCCTCTTACATAATCTCGGTATACTCAATCTAATCTTTCGTATACTTAATTAATTAATTAAAAAGAAAAAGGAAAAAATAAACAGGCTACATTTCATCGTAAGTGCATAGTTGTATACGTACATATATATGTATATATATGTATATACATACATATATATATATATTTATATATATATATATATACCTATATATATATATATATATATATATATATATATATAGGTAGGGATAATTGATTAAAGTCGGAGCAAGAAAGAAAGTCAAAGTCGCACGAGAACGAAAAGCCAGGTCGTATATATGTTGCATGGGATCTGGATTGGTCGGCACGCATCGAACGTCGATTCTCGAGAAGCGATCGTGATTGGTTTCTGGCAGTGGACAGCGATCGAACGGCAAGTAGTGCGGGAAGCGCAGTCGGTTTCTAAACCGGTCGTCGTAAAAACCTGGTCTGGCCTTCGGGGCGGCCATTTTAGAACGTTCTAACATTTGACGGTCGCGAAGGCCTCGTTGGGCCGCCCAATAAGCGGCCGTTAATCTATTATTCATTACGAACCGAGGAGAGATACCTCGAGCGACATGCAAATCGTGCGGCTGCCTCGAACCCGCGTTCACGTTAACTGCAACTCACATCGCGTCCGACACGCAACAGTCCGAGGTTCGATTTGCTTCGGGAAATCGGCACGGATGATACCGTCGGTCAGAATTCGATCTTTTCGCCAGCATTTTTCCCGTTTCGATCAAAGAAAGATTAAGAGGACTCTGCAATTTTCGTAATTTTCTATTTTATAAAGCATCTTGTTCGTGTCACTGCAGAACTATCAAATCACAACGAATCGCGATCGTAGCGTGCAAAACGTCTGTACAAGAGAGCGTTAACAATTTTTTGACGCTAAAATTTAACAGTCGAAAAGGGAGAACGCGTGCATTCCCTGTTGGAACGATGCGTGGATTACTGTAAAAGAATCAATAATTTGTCGATCGTTCATCTTTACGATGTCTAAGTGAAGCATAAATTTCATTTTACAGACCACAGTTACAGTTAAATTCATCGTTTGTTGCTCCTTTTCTAGCGGACTAAAGTACCAAAGCTTAATTTTCCCACCGACGCTATTTTGTGACATTCCTTGTCTGCCAGTTCCCCTTTACTTTTCAATTATAAGATGGCGAATAAGTTTCTTTTCCTCTTACTTTTTCCTTTTTCTCTTTACTCCGAGACTTTGTCGTATCGAGTAGCGAGAGAGAAATAGTTTGGATGCGGATCTCCATTTATTTTCGGCGTTTGGTAAAACTCGAATAACAACGATGCGAAGGATGTCGTCGGTCGTAAAAAAGTGAACGGACGTCTCCGCGATATTCCATTTTCGCCAACGACCACGCTAATCGAGTGCGAAACATAAAACGCCGTCATATAACAGACTTGTTGATAATTAAAACGAAAGGCTTCGGAGTACCTGGTGTTGCGCGTGTTTTTCTGGGAAATCGAACCGACGCGGCGTAAAAGAGCCGCACAAAGAACGTTCCGTATCAACGTTTTCATTCGAGACGGTATTGAAGAAGCACGCGGAAGCGAGCGAGCCGTCTTTCGAGTTGTCGCAATTGAATCAAACGACGCTCTCGAGGTACTCTCGAGTCGTACGAGGGGTATGCTTTGATACTTTAGGAACATGCGTAAACGGAACTTGACGCCTGAACGAGATGAAAAAGGTCGATCGCGTCGTCTTAAAGGTATACGGGTCTTTTAAAGTCGGCCAACGTTCGCCCCGATGAATTCCGCGATTTTCATCGATGGTAGAATCTGCTTCTGATTTCGATATTCAAATTCCGATTGCCACGCTTATCCCTGGTCTTACAACGAGACGCAAAAAGCGACGCATCATACTATAGAAAACACTGTTAACTCGGTCTCGTTCCTTCCTCGCATTCATATTTCTTCGGATATCTTCTTTTCTTGGAATAATTTATTCAGATAAAATAGGAAACACTCAGGAGATAGTAAACTTATACTTTATTATACTAACAATATGGAAAAGCTATGCGCGTTTTAATAATGTCTATCGAAATACAATGTTCATTTCGAGTCACGTAGGTTCGAGGAGAGTAACAAGGTTAATTGACTGTGACCATGGAGATTCCGCGATTTTCAAGCAAATTTGATTACTAAAAGGTTATCGAATCAGAGACACTGGATCCTCTCTCCCTGAGATTGTCAAATAAAAAAGACAATAATCTATTTTTTTCTCTCTAACAAACCTTAGAGTTTTTGAGTAATTGCGCGTGTGTTAAAACGAAAGAAGTGGATAATCGCTGTTTGCAGATGGACGTTTGAAGATATCTTGTAAATGCCTTTTTTCTTCATTTTTCAACCCCAACAGCAGAGACTGGACTTTAGCTGGGTCGAACAGCAGATCGTGCGTTCTTAGAGGCTTAACGACTTCGAGGAATGACCCTGCTCGCGTCACTTGCAACGAAACGAACGGAAACAGTATTTCGCAATTACGTATACGACGTGCGTTTACCCTGCTCGTATCCTTGCGCGCCCTTATTCCTGCCAGTACGCCGTTTTTTAATCGAGATGCCACTTAACGAGCAAAAACCGAGTTTAACGCGCGATGATCGTCACGCATCGTCTCCTTGCGTCTGGTGCGTTTCGAAAAATCTGCTGTTAGAAAAATTACCATCTAAGAAAGAGAGATAAGAGAAGGGAAGAAATAAAGGAAAGAGGAAGACTCGGACGAACGTCGGTTAGGCCACGATTATCCGCAGCTATCCGGAGATCCGAGTGCGTGTCGAACAAATCCGACGATGAGGGGTTCGATCGTTTAATTAGGGCTGTTCGCTGAGAGAACGGGGAAGAAATTAATTTAGACGAGTCGCTCTGGTGCGCTCTCGCTGACGCGATCTAAGGATAGAGAACACAGGGATGATAATAACCGAGAGCATCGATTCATAGGCGAGTAGCAGCGTTTTAGCCTAATGGGCATCCTGGTCGGCGGATCGTTTCGACATACGAGTGATTTGCAACGGCGGGATAATAATATATACGAAACCGGTTTTGTTTTCGATTACGTCGCGCCGATATCGGGCGCAAGGATTCGAACGATCGATAAGTACACGGTGGCGGAAGGGAAGGATAAGAGAAGAGAAGAGGCGAAGAAGGAGAAGAGGAAACAGGGTGGACCGCGGGAGAGGGGAGGAAGGGAGAAGGATCTACCGTGAAAAACGATCG
Organism: Bombus soroeensis; assembly: GCA_014737365.1. NCBI lineage: Eukaryota > Metazoa > Arthropoda > Insecta > Hymenoptera > Apidae > Bombus > Bombus soroeensis. The sequence goes on along the minus strand of JACXIL010000165.1, from coordinate 176,851 downwards.
ACAGAAGGGGAAACCTTAGGGCCCGGTTTTTACTTCGACCAACCGGTCGTTGTTGGAAGGTTTTTCGTGGAATCGCGATAAACGGCACCGGCTGAAATATCCGATTTAATTGCATCTGAGATTGCAAGAGGAGACAAAGATCGGCACCGTCGCTCCCGTTTAATTGCCTTCACCGTATTCTTCGCAGCGGCCAACCCATTTCTACTCGCGGACAGCGAAAACGAGAGCATTCTGACCGATACACTTGTGAACGATCTTGTCCGTGCTAGCACCCAAACGTTCTCGCCTTCTCGCCACCTGCGCACCGTGGCCAGATCGAACGATCCAAATTTAACAAACGACGCTTTCCGGGATTTTTTGGTATTATTTTAATATTCCTCTACCGTAAATACAGGACGAGTCTCGTAACTGGAGCACTTGGAATAAATAGTTACAGTTGTTATAATATGCGTGGGAAACGATTTGAAGCGATTCCTAAACCACCAATATCTTTACCTTGTGCACGTGTATTCAGAAAATTAGCCATTGTACTGCGTTCAGCCGGTGTATCCAGCTGCGTATGCGATTTACATATTTACCGTACGCATCGAGGCAAGGACGTTCCGCAACGAGTCCCAGGCAAACCCAAATTCGATACTTCTCGAGAGTGTTTCCGACCGACCCTGACTTACGCGCACATCCACACGTCGCGCAATGGAGTTTTCCATCTAAGGAGTTGACCAAAAGTCAAATTTTCGAATTCATGCAGAAAAAACAGAGCGTTTCTTTTTCTTGCAGTTACGTTTTATGCGATGTCGGGCTTCGCTTCAATCGACTATACATTCGATATATCGCCAAGATACTCATTTGCGATGTCGCGAAACGTATACCACAAGGAGACAGGAAATTTTCGCCAAGCAGGAGAGAGACGGCTTTCTTCTCAAATGTATTCCTCGAACGTAAAGCGATCCTGACGAAAAGGAATCGCCACTCCGGATGCGAATCGCATGCATCGCAACACGGATCTGTAATAAACGGACGTGATCCTGGCCGATTCGAATCCTCCGGGAGGAATCCGAGAAGAAGGTCGTTGCAGAGAACCCGTTAAAATTTCACGAGCATCTCTCACGACAGAGAGTCGTAAAAAAAAATTGAAACCATCGATCTCGCAGCCATCGCGTTTTCTTCTTCGTCCTTCTTCTCGCCGCAACTCACGTTCGACGTTTCGTCGAAATTCTCGAATCGCTCGTCTTCCTCGCCATTGGCACGCCTCGAACTAACATATACGTTCGAGTTTTCCGCTTTTCAGACAATTCGCTAGAAAATTCCTGATGCTATCGACAATATTTTTCGGCCGCTATATTTTAAGAATTTATTCGATAACATTCGTTGCTAGCCGTACGTATCCCGACAGTCAAAAGCATTTTGTCAATACGTTTGGTCAATCGTTGGTAACGATATACGAATTTTGCAAAAGCAGGTGCCATTGCGTGGAAAAATTATAAGAAATGCGTTAAATATATTTCGAATGAAACTCTCAGTTTTAAAATCGGCATCCGATCTTATCCGACGCAGATATATACAGCTGGTAGATATCGATATAAACAATAGTTAATACCAATTACTCCAACTATTTAGAAGAGCAACGATTGTAGATTAATGAGATTTGACGCTGTAGAGACATCCATGCGAAGCGATTTTTAATGTCTCTGTGTAATGTTGAAATATCGAAACGATATCGAGATGCGAAAAGGTAAAGATTTAAAGGTAAAGAATCGTTCTTTCGTTTACAAGGTTGAAAATATAGTGGAAATATCAATCTGTTGATGGAATCGTAGTCGAGTATCGAAATACTTATAAACGAGACTGTATGCACTTCCCAGTGGATATTTCGATGTTGCACGACGGTGAGCGCGGAGACAAGCTATATAACAGCCAGTGATTCGAGCGTGTTGGAGACGTTGGCACCGTGGCCAAAGTAACGTAATAAGCAAGCAGTATCCTGACAGGAAGTCGACGAAGCGCAGCAAGCGATCCGAGACAAAGAGCAGAGGGCCAGCAGTACACGCGGCATCGGAGAGAAGTTGCACGAACAGCGCAGCGTATGCCGGCATGGCACGACCACCACCATCGTCGACGTCCAGGTACGAACGAGCCAGTCAGTCGCAGTATTTGGGACAAGGTCAGAAGGTTCTGCGCTCCCCGGCTTCAAGACGCTGAGAGCCGCTTTGCGCAGAGAGCTGCACACTGCACTTTCACTTTGCCTCCGCTGCCGCGTGCATCGGCGAATTGCAACTTCGCGGACGATACTCTGCCTTTTCCGTTTCAACCTCGAACGTTCGCCGTTCGTATCGTCTTTCGTGATTTCTATAGCTGTACGACTTTGCCATACTTTTCCCTATTTTCTCATTTCATCGTTTTATATTTCATGCTTTATTTGCCACAGTTACGATAGCTGTATTTTTTCGAGAAGCGGTAAAAATACATTAGGCCAGAAGCTATACAGAGTATGTGAGAATGTGTAACATGTGAAGATGCCGATTTTGAAATGTTTCGGTCGGCCGAGATAGCGAGCACAAAAGTTTCGCCGGCAATTTGCAAAACGAGGCCGTTCACGGTTATTTGTAAACGGCGGATAACGTAAGCGGTGGCATGCATTCGCATGTAAATTGCAGGCGACACACCGCAAAGGCCGGACAACGACACTTGGACGAAACGCGGTGACGCGTGGCTCGATGGGACTTTTTGTAACGAAAATTCGATACTACCACGCGCGTGTGTTGCCTACGACAAAATCAATTAACCGCGAGCGTAACAAACCGGGTATTCTGTCAGAAATATCAACCAGATAGGCTCTGCTAGCTTTCGATTTTCACTGTTCGGGATACAAAGACGCGGGCCCGATATAGTTGTCGAAAAAGCGCGTGCAGAAAATTCGATTACCGCAATGGCAGCGCCGATACACGACAAAATCAGCGGAACAAAAACGTAACGGTAACTCGATACGCTCGAACGGATGGAAAAATCTAACGGTGGCCAATCACGATGCTCGAATTTACAGGCTATACGAATTTAAACGATCCTATGCCATTTATTAAACGCGGTTTCAACGGCGCAATTGCTTGTCACTGTGCTGCTGGTTTTTATGCAAATTCGTATATTCAAGAATATGATTAAAAAGCTAGAACCTCGGTAGAAAATTGTTTCACCAATCAACTGTTATACAAAACACTGTATCTCGAATATTTTACGCAGCTACTTTTTCACGTTTCTCGCATTATGCGCGAGTTTGCGCTGTCGGAGGAGGATAGTTAAAAAATGGCAAAGTACTTCATTAGGCTTAAGTCATCATTGGGCAGAGTCTGTGAGTTGGAAAAGTATCATAAAGGTAGAATCATTTATGGGAAATTTGAAAAGGAAAGTCGTAAAAGATGGAGGAAAAGTTGACAGCGCTGCGAAATACATTCGACGCGTTGCATTCTGTTTTAAAAGTATGTTATATCGTAGTATATGAAATTAGAAACGTACATGTCATAGAATGTTCGCATCGTAATATCTTATCTTAATTTGTCGCGTTTTATTATGGTTATTAGCTAACGATTTCAACAATATATTTTTGCATTCCGTATAAATATCGATTTTTGTTTACAAAATAGCGTTGGAATTGTTGCATTTCATGCATTCGTTCCGGAATTATCATCGTTCCAACTCGAAAAGTTCGAATTTGCCTTTCAGATCACCGTCAGCTTCATCTCCATTTTGTTACAACTTTCCCTTCGCATTTTTCCTAAACGATGGTACTCTTACGACACCTTAAGACTCGTAGAACGATGCTTGATCAGAATTTTTCGTAGCCGGAGGTAGAAGTTTGACACTTTGTGGCCATCTTCCTTTCCTACGAAATGCATAAAAATTCGCAGTCGACTGGTGGCAGTGAATCAAAACGCGTCTTTCGTGCACACAGAAACGTAACCGACGCGGACACGCTGTTTTACACTTGTTCGGTGGTCTGAAGAAACACCGGCAATATACAATGGATTTTTGCCGGCGACAACATCGTTTGGTTACTGCATCGCTTTCGTAATATCGCGACCTGTAAGTACGCGTTCATTTGCAACTTAACGGCTCGTTACAGCATATATCGCGTTCAATTCACCGAGATTTCATTCTGTCCGGTTTCAGCGGCGTGGCAAATTTGCCCAAGACCAACGCATCGGAGCTACATCGTTGCCGCGTTTTATATTTGCAATGCTAACAAACAGTTTCATTCGATTTGCATAAAGCGTACGCAAATCGGATACATTTCAGATACAAACGACGCACAAAGTCGATTAATACGAACAGGCTGAGGTATTAAGAAACACCCTTCGTTAACTTTTATTAGCTTCGCTATACCGTTAATAGGAATGTTGCTCCACGGAATAAATCGATGGTGGGACGATTCGATTCGACGCGAATGTTGATCGTGAACCGAGAAGAATTTGTTTCACCGATATTGAAATTTCATTAGAATTGTAACGAGACGCCGTGTATCCTGATTTCACTGGCAAAATGTGGAATTCGTTTGAAAACGGGCGTAGAAGATTGTTTAGTAGGAAATTAATATTCCCTAACGCGACAAGATTATCACGGAATATGTAAAAGTTACGCAACGTTATTGCAAATGAGGTTTGTCAGAGTACAACAAAGTATACCAAATTCATAGATGGAATACGGAAGAGTGCCGCGCGTGAAACATGCTGGAAAAAGAAGATGATTCTTTGAACTCTGTAGAGTTGCGTTATCTAGACGAAAGAATAAACAACTGTGGGAAATATCTCGACAAACTTGGAATTCCTTCTCGTAATCGCAATATGAATTTGTATAATAAATTTCAATAAAGCGCGTAATTAACTCGAGAAGAAATTAGAAAAATGTTAGAAATGTTAGATTATACAACCGTTGGCCTTTCGTCGATTAGCCCAACCTCCTATTCGAAAATCCATGCATCCAACGACAAACAATCGACAAACAAAACAATCGAATCGTTCTGTAACGTTCTGTTCTACGTATCGACGATGATTACGAAGAAATAAAAAAGAGAAACGCGATTTTATTATCGAAAGACGTCTGGTCAAAAATGATCGAGTATCCGGCCACTTTGCAGCAGTAATTAAAGCGATAGCGAAGAAGCGTCACGTAAAAATGACTAAAAATTCAAAGTGACTGCGGCGAAGCTTTAAACTATGCAACGACGACGGTGGTTAGAGAATCGAACGAAAAAGAGAGAAAGAGAGAGAAAGAGCAGAAGTCGAGAGAAACGAGCGAGGTGGCTACGAGAGGAGAGCGGAAGAATGAGAGAAAAGGAGAGAGAGAAGGAGAACACGGTTGCTGGACAGCAACGGGCTCTGACACAATGGGCATTGAAAACAGAAAATAAGCGGCATTGTTCGGCGCTTTTCAGAATCGATATTTGCGAATACAGCATCGACGCGTGTCGCGAGTGCGCGGCTCGGTGATTTAAAGCAAAGATTAAAAATAAAGGGGACACGCGTCGAGTTTCCGTCGATCACCGGCATCGAGCAAGCCCGTGTCGAGCCTTTGTTACCGCGCCTCCGGCAGACGCTGTTACCGCCGCGGCTCCGAAAGTAGCCAGCCGCTATTTTCCCGATAGCCGGCCGCGTGAACCAACAACAATCGTGCTTGTCGATCGTTTCGTTATATCGAACGGCCGCAAACCACCACCGCGCGGCTCGCTTCTTCCGTTCCGTTTCGTTTCGTTTCGTTCCTCCTCCTCTGTGTGTCGCGTGCACACACCAACCACCTTCCCTCCGCCGTTTCGATTCGGATAGTTTAACGTCGACCTCGTTCCGCGGATCAGCCGCTTCGACCCCGAATTTCAACCTCCATTCGTCGCGTAAGCTACATCGTCCATGGAGAAAGAATCACGTATTACATACAATAGTTCACTTCGCTGGATGAAAATGTTTTTACGCTTGGACGATGGCGCATGATTTCGAAACTTGAACATTCGAGGCTGGACACGGTGGCCCATACGCGAAATTTGCTAGCTCGATGATTTAGGAAAGACAATTATCTGTTAGTTTATGGACGACGTACCGCGACGTTGCGCTTTCAGTTTGCTTCTGTCGGAGCAGATCTGAAAACTCGCGAAATCCTCGAGTAAATTTCGATAAATGTGCTAGTAATATGATTGAAATTGGAAGAATTGCTCCGAGTAATTGTTTAAAATCTAACGTTAGTGTATAGATGCTAAAGTTAGGCGTACGAATTTATGGCCGGCAATGTGAGCAGGCGACGATATAACTTAAACATTGTTACAGACGTTCGAAAAGCTACAAATTTGTAAAATTCTATAAAATCTGTGAAACTTGTTACTGCGAAAATTCTTCAACTATTTACGAATCCGATCCAATGAACATTTTGATGATAGATTCGATATCGATAGAACAGCGAAACAATAACTGTTTAAGTAACTGCCCTATTGAGTTTTATATTCGAAGCTTTACCGGTGTATCGACTGACGACTCATTCGCACACTCATACCGAGTATTGTTTCTCCTACGTTCGAGTCTCGTTAGCCGAGGCCTGTTTCGCGATTTAAACCTAATCCTTTACCGATAATCTACAAAGAAGATTTAAGAGTCACGCAAATAAAACACGATATCGTCTTTAAATGATGCTTGATTTTTAGTAAATCTCTTTAGTAAAATTCTTATTAACCGAGACGATCAAATTAACCATTCCCAATTCACTGATCCGATGATTCAGGTATCGTTAAAGGATCAATCGGTGCATGATCATCGCTCGCTTCGTAATTACGTAAAACCAAAGCGTTTTTACGCGACTCGCTGTTATTTTTCCTATTCCGATCGACCGTCAAACCTGCTCGTTCTCCGATCAACTTAGATAGATGGTTCTAGCGTTCTGACAAGCAAATTAGAAAAGCCTCGATCGCGTCCCACAACGGTTACGCAGTGGGGTTTCAAAGATTCCGCGGCAGAGGAACAGGGAAAGGAGGAACTGTCCGCGAGCGAAGGAGAAAGAGGGAAAAGCGCAAAGTAGGAAGGCAGATAGATCGCGATGGAAAGAGAGAGACATCGTCTGGTTGGAGTTACCACAGCGATCCAGCGGCTTGATCGATCGGCACGATCGTCGTCCTTGAAGTGGTCGACGTCTCTCTCGGCGTACGCAGAGTCGGAGGAACGAACGAACGAACGAACGAACGAACGAACGAACGAACGAAAGGAAGAGACGACGTGAAAATAAGAAAGAACGAACGAACGAAACGAAACGGAGGAACGAATCGAGCGTAAGAGAACGAGAAGGATTGAGCGTAAGAGAAAGAAAGAGAGAGGCCGAGAGGCAAAGAGGAGTGAGAGAGAGAGAGAGAGAGACAGAGAGACAGAGACAGACAGACAGAGAGCGTGGATCGCAAACGGACGAGATGGAAAGCCCCTCTGCCCGACACCGGCAACCCACGACAACTCGAGTTAGAAGTTTCTTTGTCGCGTTAGCATGGCGGCATTCGGCAGTGCACATGCCGCGGTCTAAGCAAGATGGCCGTCTCTCCTGTCGAAAGGAGGGGTCGAGAGGAACCGGGGACACGGAGGCAGATGGGGAAAGGGGGACGAATTCAGGCTGTTGGAGGCCGCCCGGTTCCAACTCGCATTAGAGAACACTCGAAGATTATTACTCGCGCGGAGCCGGCCGCGTGATCCTCAGGCATCCGCACGATAAATCCGCCGACCGTCCCTCACCATCTATTTCTAACGATTCTCTATGCTCCTTTTATCCAACCGACCACCGTTCGCCAATCTTCGTCGCGTTTCACCCAAATCAAATTCCATGAGTTTCCTGAAGAAGGAATTCGAATTTACGCGCGCGCGCGCCTCTCTTTTATCGCGCTGCAGCGTCCCACGATGATTTCCCTTGAAGGAATTCATCGTATCGCCGCTCGTGATCGTTCTTTAAAATGCTTACGTATGTACACGTAGTGGTCCTGGATAACGGAAAACGAAGCTTCTGCGACGCGTTAACGCGTTCGTCGCTGTCACGAATCTCTGCATCAGGGCGTGAAAAGATGGTTTCGGACGTGTCTGTTCTAGCCGAGGTTACCGCGGATTCGCTCAGGCAAAGCCATCGATCTTCAACGACCGATCGAAGGTTAGCAGCTGCTGTTCCGAGCAACACGTCACTTCCGCCACTTTCTTCTGCTATACGACCTCGTAAACGATTGAAATTAATCCCTCGTTATGGTTCATCATTGAGAGTGTACTCCACGGTGACACGAAATTTCCGCTATTACCGTATATGTATGTGATAACCGATACTGTATCTTGAGGATTGAGTTTATGTATTATTAAACAGGAGAGGACGAGTTTGGACAAGTGGACCAGTGCGATGAGACATTTCAAGGTACAATCTCATAAGTCAACGTATCCGACGTAAATTTAATTGAATTTAATTTCAACGAATTTCATTTAATGTAATTTAATTGAATTTGTTGGACGAGTTAAACGTACACGTTTTAATGCACGAAATATCGCGCATAAAGTCGTAGAAATATGAGGAATAAATATCGAGATATACAATAATTTTCATGATCCAATTGTTCCTGCTGTGAATTGACTTTGGCCCTGACGTGCATATACGACATAACCGTTTGAAGAGTTAACAGTCTCTACAAAATCCACTGGCTGCAATCGAGTTGCACGAATAGTAAAGCAACCTTGATCAGAGAGATAAAGTCAGGGTCGCGAAATAGATAAATAGAGCAGGCAGATAGGTTCCTTCTTCGAGATAGAGCGCGTCTAAGCCAGGCAAGATCGTGTGGTGCGTTCTAATGGACAGTTCGAAACGTAGCAAGAACGTGTGCGGTAAAATTTCACGGCAAAACAAGTTACGTAAAGTGTCCGCGAAGTTAAAATGCGTCGTAAAAGAGCGTTCCTAAAATTACCTATTACGCAAGGAGGACTATGTCTCCGATTGAAAACGACGCGTAATCGATTCGCGTTGTCGCGACTCGGAAAATTCATAGCCACCGGCGAGAATAATGAGCCGATGATTTGCATTTAATGCTAGACCTGGGAGTAGCGAGTTTCCGAAACGTTTCTGTTATACCGCGTACGAAGAGTAAAGGGTGAAACAAGGAATACGCATTTTTCCCACTTTATAACACATTTTACGCGCGAGAACCGTGATTACAGAACTATCAAACGATTAGTATGTCGAAAATGTTTCCGTAAGATAGCATTAAAGATTGCAGCAATAGTATGCGTTTCGTTTTACGACCAATGCGGCCAAATTCGCACTTTAGTACCAAAACCTAATTTTCTGATCGAAGCTATTTTGTGACATTGTTTGTTTTCTCTCCCTCCCTCTCTCTCTCTCTCTCTCTCTCTCTCTCTCTCTCTCTCTCTTCTTACGCTTCATACATGGTCGTGGTCGTGCACGTATTCGCAAAGAATTCGGGAGGACGGAGATATCGAGAAAAGAAAGAAGAAGATGGACGAATACGAGTTGCAGAAATGGCAATGGTTTGTTGGTCGGTAGGTTCAAAGATCGGCGCATCCGTTTAAATTGTTCGTCGAATCGAAGACTAGGTCGAGAGGCGAGTCACGGTGTCACGAAGCGCCTCGAGAAATTGGACGTGCGGCCTGTGAAGGGCATTTCGTAACGCGATTGCCGAGAAGATTGGCATAGGTATAGAAGATCAGAAGACGATGGAAAATCTCGGTAGTTCCAAAGGTTATTTTCTGCGGCTTTACGACCGTCCCGATAGATACCTACTTTCGCGCCAGTGAGAAAAAGAAGAAAAAAAAAGGGGTGGCGTAACGAGTTACGCGACCGCAGTTCCACGCCGTCTAATAACCAGATCCATTCGTGAATTCAACGTCGTAATTACACCAGCAACTTTGCTAATATTTTATTGTTAATTCTATCTTCGATCAACGGCCGTTGCATTCGTCGGCAAACTTTGTCCAATAATATTGAGAACTAGCGCTGTAAATTATTATCCAACGTCTGACCGAGAACGCACGGTGCACCGTGTACAGCGCATCGGAAATCGAATCGCCACCGATAGGCAGAGAAATATACGCGATTATTTTTACCGGTACGCTGTGAAACGCGCGTTCAACCGGCGTGTTAAACAATAGGAGGAGGATACGATGGTTCGCTAAAGCGTTCGAACACTCTTAGAAACTGTAACTTTTTTACGTGTACGTTATAGGAAAAACAGGTTGAAATTTCATTGGTAGTTGTATCGAGTAGACTGGACAGGATTTTTCAGCAAGTTCATAATTTTCCGAATGTAATTGAAAAATGTAATTGACAAAGTGGAAGCTCGGTAGAAAAACGCGTTATCTATCAATCGTATCATAGAGAACGCTATACTTTGAATGTTTCGTATATCGTTTCGTATGTTGCACGTGTTGCGTAATTTTCAACTTTAGAATTTCCTAGAAACACATAAAAATCCGTAATCTAATAACGAGACACGATTGTTAATAAATCATCTTTGGCACTAATTGCATGTTCAGGATTATTATATATCCCGTATACTAATTTTTCTCTATGCGTTTCTTTTGTTTTTAACTTTTAAATATATATTTTCCGATCGGTATATATTACTACTATCATAACAATCACGATAATCGTGTCTCGTTACGACGCTAAGGAAATTTCAAAAAGTTTGTCCTATGCGTATATTCGTAATATGAATTTTGTGGTAAGAGTTGGAATACTTTTTTCTGGCCGATTAGATGTCGCGGTGACGATGACGGTTGCGCGGTTCGGACGTTAGGAAATCAAATTCGAGAAGGATTCCCTTTTCAACGAGGCGTAGACTGGCGCGAGTACGCCTCGATGATGGAAGGTAGGCGCGCGTGCGGGCTCGCGTCAGGAGTGGTTTGTGCCACTGACTGGCCAGTTCGTTTCTAGGACAGCTAGTTTTTCACGCGATTTTCGCGCGATACAACGCGCTCCGTGCCTAACCTATACCGAGGCCTGGCCTAACCTTCTTTCTTGCTCGCGATGAAATTGCGATCGGCGCTCGCGATAATACGTCGCGGCAACCTAGCGGCCGCCAGTTAGCCAGGCCTGTTTGCGACTTACGCGGCGACGAACGAGTGAACGACGACGATTTTTCTCGTTCGTCGAGCGTGTGCTCGCTCTCTCGCGCACCCTCCCCTTCGAATCCTATCGAACGTTTACGTAATTCAAGGCTTTTCGATCGAATGACGAACCGAGGAAAAATGCTCGCCGATACATCCGCTTCGATCTCTTTCTTCCAAAGATAGAACCTGCGGCGCAAGAAATTGACGCCGCGCGGACGCGCGAGCGCGCTTACATCGGGCGAGTTCCAATTTCGTGTCGAATCTCGCCGGAGAGGCAACGATCGATGGGAACGAGATTAATTTCCGTTCTCGTTTGAAAACCTATCTAAAACCTGTGAAAGGATAGGCCAGAAGGATGGAGAGTATAAAGACAAGTTAGAAGCAGGCAGAATAGATGGAAGGCGAGATGTCACCAAATTTTCAACAAGGTCGTCCAGGTTTCGCGTCTCTGTCGCAACAGCTTGAAACGCGATAGCCAGAGAAGCTAATCCGACGTCCGTCCGCGTGGTTCTCGAATCGCGACGCGAATGGAGAATCTGGCGTCGCCATATACAGACACCAGCGCCGAAAGAAGAGAGGACAAACCGGCGCGGCGATGCGTTTCGGTGCGTAGCGCGCCTACCGATCCGCGTTCGGATTGCAGTCGATCGCCAGCATGGAAGTGGCTGCAGATGTGTACATGTATTATACGTATTCACGTGCGTGCAATACGCGTACGTACGCGTATACGCGCGTATCTGTTTGTATACGTGTATATAGGTGGTAGAGTGTAGAAGCGCTTGGCGCGACCGCGTGCTCTCGCTCGTCAATACTCACGATCATGGAGTAGTGTAAGTGCGTGTGGACGGGCACCAGGAGCACGGGTATGTGGCACAAGGCCGACATTAGCATCTCTACCGGTATACTCCCTACCATTTCGCGTCGTCGTCACGGCACAACTCTATCCGCAGAAACCTGTATTCCGGTTATCTTGCTTTTGCGAGAACGGAGAGACTGGCGGCGTCGCCATCGTAAGAAGGCAAAGGACCTCCTACCACCGTGTCGAACCCCACGGAAACCGTTTCGAATGGATATGATCCTTCGACCGGGGATTTTTCGACGGACCCTCGCCGCGATAACGGGGCTATCTCGCCAGTTATCTGCGCGCGACACGACCTAGGGGATGGAGAATGTATTCTTTGTTCTCCTTGCGCTTTTCGTGATTCGTTCGCGCAGGCTCCTCTTATTATCGTTGAAACCGTAAAAGCCGAGGTTTTTCGTACGACCACGCGTTCTCGATACGCCGTTGTACCCGTTTCATCGCGAATTTCTTTTTTAAATGTCCAGAGTCGCCGCAGCTTCGTTCAGATGTTAATCGTTCGATTAATATCTCTGCTCCTACAGGGAGAAACTGCTTCGAAGAATTATTTTTGACAAGATGCGTTTCGATTAGAGAGAGAGAGAGAGAGAGAAAGAAAAGAAACGTCGATCATAGCGATCTTATTTCTTACGATTATTACAGCTACGTGTAATAGCATATTGTCAGACGACGTCGGGCATTTTGGAGCGAATCGTGTTCTTCTACGATAAACAAATTTCTTAAATTAAAGAAAAATACGAAACACCGAATAGGAGTGTACATTATGTTTCTATTTTTATCGCGTAAAACGGTATACTAATTATTCTATCAGTTATGCGTCAGACAGTTATGCCGCTATCGATCTAACCTTAGTTTTACGACAACATTGACTTAAAGTCTCTTTTCTAAAATTTATATTTTTTAAGTCGTGCCGTTATCAACGCGAAGCAGCGATACGCACGACTTCGCATTCCAACGTTGTATCAACGTCTTCCTTCAAGTAGTACGAGTCCTTTTACGTATCGAAACAAGAGTGAGATCGAGTTACGAAAATCGGAGAACCGCAGCAGAGTTAAATCCCCGATAGCTTTCCAAAGCCAACGTACAATGGTAAAATCGTTGTCCATAAGTGTCCAACTATTTCGTTGCTTGGCTAGTTCTCTATCTTGAAATTCTTTAACCTCTTGCAGTCGCAGCATTTAAAATATTTCCTTCGCAGTTGGACGTCGCCACAGTCGCAGCATCTAAAATTTGTCTTGAAAATTGTGAATATCCATTGCTTAGAAGAAGAAGAAAAAAAGACCGACCGCAAAGTGTTAATTTCTTAATAATTAAGAATTTTGTTTTCCTAACGATCAAGAAATTAAAAGGTTAATTTCTCTCTTCCGATCTTTCAACAAGGGTTCATTTTTCTGAATTAAAAGTCAGATTATAAAACGGTTCGAGAGAGATGCGTGAGTAACTTTCGAAGAAATTTCGCTCGTCGATTTCCAGGTCGTCGCGTTGGCGAATCCGGCGATCCGCCGATCGAAACTCTCGAATAGAAGGAATCCACTTCGAGTCCGATAAGTAATGGGGCATCGAGTGACACCTTAACCTGGATGACCGGTATGTACGCGCTGAAAACTCGCACGACTCGCACGCTGGATTAGCCGGTGGATGCGAATTGGTGAGATTCTAGCGCGCGCCTCATCCTCGGTGAAACAGTAGCGACCGGATGTCTAATGAGCAGAGACTCTCGTTTACTCGTTTCTCATTCTCTCTTGCCTCGTCTCTTTTCAAAGGTGCCGATCGTCTAGGTTCCCTCAATCTCTCGATGAGTCGAGAAATCGGACAACGATCCGCGCAAAAACTTGTCCGCTGACCTGTGACGAGAATCTTAACAATACCGTAATTTTTCTCTCGTTTTCACTGGCCAGACAGTCGCGATTAACTTGGACGCGGAGACATCCTTTCAACCTGTCCAACCGGATCCTTTTATCAGAAACTCTTGCAGAGAATCGAATTGATAGTTCCATGTACAATATTATCGACGAAATTGTACAAGTCACACATTATAGTTCATCGAGAGTAATTACTTTTGCGTAATAGCACCAAGCTTGGCAATAGACGAACGATGGTCCTGCAAACGATTTTTCACAGCGTCTTCCTATATAATACGCGCGTGTGATTCTTTTCTACGAATAACTAAGCGACCTACGAACCTATAGAAAAACATCACGCAGATATTTCATGCAATTTCGTTTATTTCCGAGGAGTATTTCATTTTTGGAGAGTGAAGTCACGGTGCATCGCGGCGGAAATTTCAAAGGACATCGAACTTTTAATACATCTCCTTCCTTTCGTTCGTCGTTAATACATCGTAATATTTGCATATGTATTGAAATAAATAAAAACCAAAGAAAGTTAACCTGCAAATAACGGTAACCTCGCAGAAGACACTTCGTGACCTACTTATTGCGAACTAAATTTTTCCTGTCGCAGTTCCTTCATCCTCCACGTCCCGCTTTTAGTTTCGTTTAATTTTGTACCGAGTTCGGCAGCAAAATTCGATCGATTATCACCGTAGAAGAAATATTCGAGTTTAGCATTTCGTTGATGATAGACAAAGGGTTTTGCCGTTGTAAGGTGAAAAAAGGCGGGATTAGCCGCGGCTGCAGACACGGCGAGTAGAATGTTTTTAAGGAACCGCGTGTGTCACTGCGAAACGAGCATAATATCGGGCTGCGTTATCGTCGGATGCACTTTGGGCTCGCAATTCGGTGCCCCACTCAACGGTACAAAGAGTTCGTTTACCCCGTTTAGACGTGTGAGCGAGGCCAGCTGCTATCGGTCGATTCATGCGCGACATTCGACGGGAACCGACCGAGACGACGAGAAACCGACGAAGCAAGAGAGAGGGAAAGCCGGGAGAGCGACGAGATAAAGCTGAATTTAAGGCGCGATCGGGGACCCTCTCGAGAACAAACAGAACTGCGACGTCTAGACGATCGTCGCAGATATACAGGGTGTTAATAAATATCGGGGGACATCTTAGCCAGATCGATTCTACGCGTCAAAACAATGAAAGAGATGCGCGACACCTATCGTGCTCGATGAGGCTTAAGAAGATTTTAGCTGTACCCTCTCTTTCGTCCGAAACTCGGTGAAACACCTTGCAATTACGGTTAACTATCGGCGATTCTCCAAATAGGATAATTGGGTAGAAATATTTGGGTCAGCTTCAACGTCTTGACCTTGTCCTGTTTTTTTTTCTCTTTTTCTTTTTACAGATCATCTACGATCAAATCGTAGCTTTCCAACGGAAGATCGCTTGATCCTTGGAGGCTGAAATTTCATCGCACGCGAATTTCCTTCCATATTATTCAGCGCCGTCGTGTTGCTTCGGTTTTATTTCACGTCATACGGGCGAAGCTCGATGAAAATATGAAACTATCGGTATACTTGATGATTTCTCGTCTCTATCTTGTAGCAAAGATTTTCTGAAAGTCTATCAGATTCTCGTTGTCGATCGCAAGGGAAGCGATACTGCGATGTAAAATATTCGAGGCCCGCGGCAGGGTTAAAATTCAACCTTGAACTTTGCACAGAACAATCAAACTTGTTGCATGTTATGAGACACTATGAGTCTTTAACGCTGAAACTATCGATCTTTCGCTTAACAGTAGGCTGTACATAGCTAATTAGAACCAAAGCAGTATTCTTGCTCAGGAGAATTCTTACGATCGATCAAAATTCAATGAATCGTCGTTGCTCGATTCAGACAACGTCCGCTTCCCTCTTTGTCGCGCAAAGTACAACTTAGCTTAACAAAAAAATGTCATAATCGAACCGACTACAGGTATCGCGAAAGGGTAAGCGCGAGGTTACGAGAGGAAGGCGTTATCTGTATTTTGCGATCGCCGGCGACGTTGCTCCATTTTCTCCGGCCACGCTGATTGATTTCCTAACGCATTCAACAACACTAGCGGAAGAGCAACGTTTTTTCCCGACATTTCAAATTTTATCGTCCGATAACGTGTCGGCCAGGTTGGTCGACCGGCCAAGTCCGGATATTTGACGGAAGACGATTTATTTTCGGATCGCGCAAAGTGAACGCGAAAGCGGTTCTCCGGTCGATGAAGTAACGGCGAGGAGGAAGACTGCGTGGGAGTCGATCCGTAAACCAGTTTCTTGTTTTAACGCGTACATACGCTGAGGAGAGAGAGAAAAAAAAAGAAGAACGGGGTTTCGAGTGCGACTTCTCGGTGTTGTTGTCTCATTAGCATCCTCGGAACAGCTGATCGTCGGAGAATCGTCGAACGCTTTCGGATCGATTGTTTTCCACGGAAACTGTATGGTCACCGCGAAGGCGGATATCGGTGTGTAGGCGACACGTAGCTTCGGTACAACGCAATTCCACGGCCACGGATTCCCGTATTCCCGCATGCACGCCGAATGTAACAAGATCCGACGCAAATAAAAGTCCAACATGGCAGAGCTACCGCAACGCTCGAGTCACGCGAATGCAGTGATATATAAAGCCGAGTCTTGGAAGTTTTAACCCTTTCGAGTTGATTCTTGCATCAACGACGAACGCTGTTGGTTGATATGGAAAGGAACGACTCCTCACTGAACAAGGGTCTGAACCACGTTTAGTATATTTTGGGGAAAAAATCGGTTTCCACGTTGTTCAATGAGCTTCGATACAGTCAGCGTGCTTGTTGCGTTCAACGTTACATCGCCTTCTGACGAAATACATACGTATCTGCAACCTGTGTATACTAAAACGATCGATAACGACGGTGCAACCATACCGTACCGATAATTACCAACTTGGACGAAAATTTACTACGAAGCTTTCGGTATGGCTGATCATACCCAAGAGGAATGAAACTTAAATCTACGTAAAAAAGAAAAAAAAAACGGGTAATTCTTAAATAAACGTATTTTTATTCGACGCACACTACGTCAAAAAGATTGGCAACTCGGGTAACAAGTTAACTCGTTAACAGGTTAACGACACTAAGCGAACGTATATAGATCATACGATATAGTTGACAAATTTCTTAAGCTTCGGACAAATATGAAAGAATCTTTGTTGGCACGCGTGATTCCTTATTTCAACGTTGTATCAAAGTTTTTTCGCGATGATACTAAAAATCTGTTTACTTGTCAAAAGAAAAGCCAAAAGATCGAGTCACGAACATGGAAGAACCGCGGTGGATTTAAAGCAAGATCGGTAAGAATTACGTAGCGAGAATGGACACGGTCAATGAATCTCCGGTCGAAGAAGACGAAAGCTAGCGGTTCGTCGAGTTTATCGCAACGGAATTGACTGCTGGTCGATCGTCGACGCAACGACACGGTAGACACGGCAGACACTGTGAGCTGGTGGACACGATGCGCGTCGAATGACGTTATCACCGCCGAAATAGCGTATCGATAAGGTCGTCTCTCGGACGCGTGGCCAATGACGCGCACGTCTGTTCTCGATAGAATTCCATTAATCTGGCTTACGACGATCGTTCGGCATGCGTCGGTTGCCGGGACGCGCCGGCGGGGGCGTCTTTATTCCTCGTGTAATTAATTCGAGCCCGGGCCTGACGAAATAATGCAATCTTATCGAGCTGGCAGACACGTGAGTACTTGTTAGTTGCTGTCAGATAACGCGTATTTTGGCGGCTAGAGATAAGCGGCTCATTTCGATTTCAGGAAAAACGACCCGACGAAAACATGCACTCGAGAATCGTTTTTCGTCTGTTATCTCAGAATCGATATGTATTATTTATTATTAGACCGCGTGTATTTTCATGCACATTGGTAGGTTTCTGCGTGGAGAGATGCACAGAATGCACGTCATATATTTAACGAAAAAGACCTGAGTTTATATATCCAGGTGTCATTGGTTTTTTCACTTCCTAATTACAAGATTAAAGTCGTATGCATCCACCGAGGTAATTAGTGACCAGAGTAAGAGTAGTCAGTGGGACAAACGCGTATCTACAATAGACGGTGAAAACTAGTATTGGTTTAGGAAAGGATACAGTCAGAAGAATATAAATTTGCATAAATATTCGCAATCTGTTTATTAATTTCTTTATTTGTCTCAAGTAAGGGAATAAGTTAGCATCGGTGTGCGAAAGGTTGTGGTGCAGTAAGATATTGTACACAACAAGATGCAACTTCGATAAAAAATAAAAGAGACGTGTTCCGTA
This sequence comes from Bombus soroeensis, assembly GCA_014737365.1. Taxonomy (NCBI): domain Eukaryota; kingdom Metazoa; phylum Arthropoda; class Insecta; order Hymenoptera; family Apidae; genus Bombus; species Bombus soroeensis. The sequence continues at coordinate 158,717 of JACXIL010000165.1, read as the reverse complement.
AGTTTCACAAGATTTTCGATAAGATTCCTACAATTAGAAATGTCAATTTAGTTATCGCATATTTAACAATCGTATCGTAATATTTTCTACCAGGTATACGTGTTTATACCTAGCTACGATAAGGAACAAAGTAATCAATTATCAAAAATCAGACTTTTTCTTTCCCCCCGTAAACTTGCAATTAAATTACAGAGAGAAACAAGTATCCGGACGCTTTAATTTACTATAAATACGGTGCATATCAACGGAAGAATAGACAGTTTCAGCAAGATTATCGATAAGTCGAACTTTTAACTGATTCGAGAATGTCTTCCGTCCGTAATCTACGATCGCTATCGTTTCGTGCGAAAAAAGAAATTGCTCGAAACGAGAGATAACGTAAGTTCGTAGCTAAATCGTATCTGCGTGTTTTTTTAACGTGTCATTGACACGCGAAATGCATCGGCAGCAGGCAAATAAGTCGTCGTTATGCTGGCGCGTTGCATGCCGATTGTTCTCGCCAAAATAATAGCGTTATCGATAAACCGGGAGAAAACAAACAACGAAATCTACGGGCGTATCTACGTTGCACGCAGCACGGCAGAAAATGATAATGCAACGAGGCGGCGCGTGCAGTCTGAAGAAAATCGACGAACGAAACGTCCTGTGCACCACGGTCCAGATAGATGGGATCTACGAATCGACGCGATACAGCGACGATTAGCAAAATCGATGTTACAACATCGCACGATAACGTCCAGACCATACGTCCAGAACGCGATGTTCCATTAGATTGCGAATAAAAATTTTCTGGTTCTCAGTAGGTCGCGCAGTAGGAATTTCGTTCTCTTTTTTTTTTTTATCAAAAAATATACGCGCATGAAAAATATATCGCCGTTATTGACACTGTTGGCGATGCAATCGAAACGTCGATGCGATTATGATGTACGCAGCAGAGTTATCAAAATGGTTGTGCAAAACAAAAGAGAACAGAAGTCGCCACTGTAACGTACTGTAGCCTAAATACTATTAGGACCCTTATGGAATATATAATAAATTGAAAGAATAAAATGCGAAGAATTTATAAATTGCAATGCAGACGTATTTGTATTTTCTAATCAAACATATATTATTAATAAAAAACAAACCTTCTTAAGAACTATTGCAATTATCAATTGAAACGTAGGTAATATTAATAAACTAACAAGCTACCATCTATTCGCACAATCCAGCACTTGATTTTATAAATTCTTGTTGCAGACAACTCGATTTATCATTTTTCTCCAACTTTTTCACAAATTCGTTCTACGTATTTTCAATCAATATCCTCTCTACGTGTACAATTTTTATAAAATCTACAAGCGTCCTAATATTTATAAACAATCTACCCTTCTTCCAGACGCTCGATCGTTAATTTATTATTTTCCTGTAGCTGTCGCAAGGAACTTTTGCAAATTCTTTCTACACACGCGGTGTCGGATAACTGGATCAGTCGGATAAAAAGAATCCCACTGCTTCTCTCTTCGTTCGCTATTTGTCATTCGTATAGTTGCAGTTAATTTCCATGTAACAGGATTTTGCTAAGCAGAAATTTGTGGATGCTAAGACGCGTAAACTTTTATTCGTACAAGCGGCACGTCGCGTGGCCTCAAGTCGGATAATAAGAGTCGAGGAACGTAAATTCGGTAAATTGAGCATTGTGAGAAGATCAGTTGGAGTAAATGGATTTCTATCGTACGTCGATCCAATATCCTGTACGAGTAAGTTTTTTTATGAGATCAGCAAGTGTCCTAATATTTGCGAATTGCATCTATCGAACGCGGAACGAAACTTCGTCGTCTAAAAAGAAGCTCGCGAACACGATCCAACGACCTATATTTTTCTGTTTCAGAGGGAAGCTAACGAATTGGTGGCGCGTATGAAAGCGAGATCGAATCTCGCGAAAGGATCGATAAAGCGTCGATGTTGGAAGATCGCGGCACGCATCGAGCACCGAAATGTAGGAGTGACGCGAAAGCAGCGGCGGAGGCGCAGCTCGCAGATTTTGGACCACCCTGTAGCGGAGAAGTGAGGTAGGTTAGTGAATCGACGGGTGTTATCTGGATGCACGGAACGTGCAGACGGCCAGTACGGAACAACATGTCCGAGTCAGCGAAACAGAGACACTTTAAGCAAAGCTGGCGAATCAGCTTGGCGGGCGGCACTTAAAGCGCACTTTCCACGCACGAGGTGCAGTTTCCTCCGGCGTGCACGCGATACCGAGTTCAACGACGGCGGCTCCTCGACGGCCCTAAACGGCCCATTTTCGTAGAAACTAGAGACGGTGAATCGTCGACCGGTTAAGCCACCGAATAAAAGTGTGTTGCAGCCGGGGCGCGTGTGTTGGAAACGTTAAGATCGCGAAACGGCTGAGCGCGTCTAGACGCTGACGATCCTCGAGCTGACTCGTAGGAAACGTTCCCTCCACGCGTATATTCGACTTCACGGATTTTCGACCACGCGCGCATCGCCTTTCTTTCTTATTCCCTTTTTTCCTTTCTTTTCTTCTTTCTTTCCTTTATTCTCGGCTGGTTCACCGTCCTTTTCTTATTTTAAGGCAACGTGATAACGATGGACGGTGCATCTTTGACGCGAACAACCGGCTCGATATCGAACTCGGTGAAAATTATCGGATGCCAGATAACCCTTTTTACCAGCTAGCTCTTATCGTTTATCGGATGGTACTTAAAGTGCGATAGCCATCCGAGTGCAGTTTTCGTAGTGTGCGCGGCGACCGGGAAATTTTGTCTCTGACGGGCGAGTACCGATTAGTGAAATCGTTCCTTATATTTTAAGTACGTTGTTTTCACAGTCGAGCCGTTCGGGAGTGAATAACCTGTAACAATAGTTTCGGTGGGCGCGCGTGCAAGCGAAGGAACGCGGCAAGTGGCGACCGATAAAGCCGTATCCGACGCATAAATCAACCTTTACATTGAAAACAATAAATTTCTGTGAATCGAGGCAACGAAAACAAGTCGCCGGCAGGAAGGAATCTGAGAAACCGTGGCGCGATGCGCTCGTCTTCGGTGTCCACTCGTTAAACGTACGGTAGCACGAGTATCGATCGATGGGGGATTATTTTTATCGCGATCCAGTGAATTCCATGAGTTTTCGTCGAGCGTGTGCGGACGTCGAGCGGAAAACGAAGACGGGTCCCGACAATACCTGCCTCAAGTCGTTGCAACCTATCAAGCGACAGGCCGTTGAATAACGTGAAAACGTGGAATTTTACGCGAACTGGGTCGGTTCTGTTTCGGCCTGCGATCAGCCAGAAGCTCGCAGCTGTGCATACAACAGGAATCAAGTGAGTACAACTTTGCTATTGCATCGAGCACGCGATATCCCGCGTTTACGACCAAGTTTCTGCGCGCCAAACGAGAACTACGGTTGAAAATGGTCAGCCTTGCGTATGTGAGAATCACTTTTCAAATTTATCGCACGTACGAAACTACGAAAGAAGTTCGTACTTATAGTATCATCTGAAACTATAAGCACCGTATAATAAGTATTTTATGACACGTAATAGGTTTCACGTGTTGTCGTGTCTTATGTCGTTAGGAACCATTGAAAGAGTAACCAAATGAACGACGTCCGCATGCTTACCTTGGTTCGCAAGGTGATCATTTCCAAGTCATCTTCTGTAAGGATAATCACATAGCAAATGTGAGAACACAATATTCGTTATACGTCACGGACAATAATCCATAAGACGTATGTTTCGTACGAATCATTCTCCCGATCAATTTCTGAAACGCTTACAAGTCCTACGTATTCCTTTTCTACGTAGTCCAATCGAATACACGGGATTCACTCGATATGAAAACAAAAAAAAGAGACCATCTTGTCCGTGCAGCGACTAAAGGCTGGACGAAACGTTGCCATTGGTTTTGGGAATTGGGAATAACAAAGTGCGAGCCAACGCGTTGGTTAACGGAGTATTTGTGGCCTTAGCCACTGTTTCTCCGAAACGGTGCTTCATGACTCGCGTTTAAAACTGCTGACGATTTCAGCGCGCCTGTTTCATAAGCCGCGCGTATTCGAATTTACAGAGGCGAGAAACATTCGAGACGAAGATAACGAAGCACGTTCCGATGCACGCTGAAAAAAGACGATAGCCAGATAAAGTTGCACCGACGCGTCGGCGAATTCGATTTTACGCGTCAAGATTCGTCGCGTGTAGTCGCGTTCGCTTATTATCGGCGAGTATTGACTCACCTGACCGTCGCGGCTGAGTCAGAGTTGCAGATTGTCATGCGATGCATCGTCGATCGTCGCTCGAAACCGCGTTGAATGAACGCGATCCTACGCTGTGTTGGTATATTTTTGTCGATATTCGCGCGTACATCGGCGAATGGCCCGGTTCGAAACCATTCAGCCAAGCCCGATTCCGTTCGCGTCTGGCGTGTACGGTGCACACGCGTGCACGCGCGAGTTGCTACGCGTTGGGATAGGTCGTCGTGTTCGCTAGGACAGAGGGCGCTTTGTTCCAAGAGTGCCTCGAGCGCGTAATCACCACGCCGGTCCACTCTTCCACGTTCCTGCCATACGCACGTTTATGTCTTTCTCTGTACACGACCATTCGTCCCATCGTTCGCAAGACCAGACCTATCGGCAATTTTTTCTTCCACCACGAGATTCGTTCCGTGCCTCTTTCGGATCTTTGGATTTAGAGGGGCAGACAAGCGACTTTCACGCGAGTTTCAACAATCGATTAGATTACGTAGGAAAATGTATGCACGCGCGTACGGCGTACTTGCGATTAGATACAGTAACAGCTTAGACGTTTGAATATTTGACGATACGTCGTACAGATTCAATGTTTCTCAATGACTTTACCTTTTAGTTGTTTTACGAATACGTTACTTCATTCGGCTCGTTTGTGTCTTGTAATTCGATCGAATCAGAAGGTCTTCGCGATTTTGTATCTTTATAAATATAGTTAAAGAAACGAAGTCCGAACAGAAGTTTTAATTCTACCGGGTATTAGCGCTGTTCCTGAGTGTTATGACATTTGTGAAATTTAATTTCCTTTCAATTCAGTAATAATTATAGCATAAGAGTTAACAACCACCGAAACCCTTTAGTTACTCGATTACTTGACACGTCGGGTCAGATCCGCAGGCTAAAAAGACATTACCCTTTAGATTTAAGCACTAGATTCAGTTAGAATCAAACACACATTATACTTTTAATCACGTTATAGTACCACGCCAGAAAAACTTACTTAAAATTCTCAATGGGAGAATTGATTGTAATGTGCATCCAAATAAATTAAAAAGGAAATTTCCTTTTAAAAGTGTTGAGATTATTCGACGTATAAACAGTGGAACGCGTGGATAAATTGTAAAGTAGAAAATATATTTTAATACAAAAGTGAATACAAGTATGGATATAATTTGAGCTGGTCCAGATCCGCACGCTAACAGTGTTACCCTATAACTGAAAACCCCGAAGCCACCGTCGCCTGTCAACTGTCTATGGTTTGCCTTCGTCCCAGTCCCATTGTCTATACGCTGTCGATGGCTTCAGTGCTTGAGAAGACTAAAAGCACCAGATGTAGAGTTTTCTTAGAAGTTTTTACCACTTCAACAAAAAGAACATTGTTATCGATAATTGGAGGATTAACTCCGAGTCGATAATAAAATTAGCAAATTCGATGTAGGCCTACTTGATCGGAAAAGTGACTTGAAATCGATCGGTAGCTTATGATATACGATACTCGATAAATCATTTATATTAAAGTTTCTCGACAAACGTAACGTATGGACGTTGTAATATTTACGGCGATTATTACGCCTCGTACATTTAAGCGTACTATACGATCATCGCACATCTGGTAACGAATGCCATTTAGCCGTTATGCGCGCGTTGCTCTTTCTTCTGCAACGCGGTGTAATGACACTGGAGGGAAAAAATCCGCGTCTTATTCGAAACTTGTCACCATACCCTTGCACAACCTCCGTCGGAATCGAAGAATTATTCGACTTGCCATGGACGGTAGCGGCGATTGTTCGCGAAAACAGATTGTTCTTCTGACCCCGTATCCGAACACTAGTTGGCGCAAATAATCGAGAGGGTCGCGGTTCGTGAATCAGCCGGTAGCGCGCACAATATACGAATACAGAGAGTGCGGGCCATTGAAAGGCAGCGAGGCAAACGAGAGAAGAAGAGGGTGAAACTAAAAAGGATAAAAAGAGGAGGAGGTGAAACGGGAGGATTGGGAGGGGAGAAGAGAGCGAAAGAGGAGGAAACGGGAACGTGAACGCGAACGAGAGTGAGAGCTCGGAGCAGCCGTATTTTCGGGTGACCGTGGCCCTGCCCTCGGCACTGGATCGTTTGTGTGCCACTCGGTGCATTCTACCGACACAGAGGCAGGAACAAGCCCGCGTGCGTGCAAGTACGATGCACCACACCGTTGCATTTATATTTGGCTGGGAGGGCGTAGTGGGTTCGGTGGTTTGAAACGTGCGCTCGCGTTTATATCCGTGCGTGTCTGTCCGCGTCTGCGTGACCACGTTATACACAGAGACACGAATACATGAACGTGCATACGCTGCTTTTTGCATGCGCGCACCAGAAGAAAGAAAGAGATGGAGAGAGAGAGAGAGAGATAGAGAGAGTGAGAGAGAGTGAGAGAGAGAAGGAGAGGGTCAGTGGTTTCGTCGGTTTTATTATTCGGCACTGTACGCCAACTTAACCTAGGTCAGTGTGGTAAAAAAGCTACACGTTCGGCGAGTTCGCAGTACGGGCGGAGTGCATCAAAGCGAGAAGGGGCAACGGGAGAAAAAGAAGGAAGCGACGCGACGTGTGTGCGTGCTTCGTACTGTTGCCAGCGTAAGCGCCCTCGTACTTATGCACGCTCGCGACAAATAATCGTGCGCGACACATCCGCTGCCGAACCGGCCTGTTCGATGCAACTCGAACGTTCGCTCGTACGTTTTTCGCTCTCCATTACATTTTTCGTAATCTAATCTCTTCATTTTAAGTCATAGATACGATTCTTGTAATCGTATCTGAAAGTGTTTTCACGTTCGCAATGAAATAGTTGTTCACTTCGCTGCGATGTAATTGGCAAAAAAAAAAAAGAAGAAAAATGCAGACGACAGAGAAAATAACAAAGCACAAAGGGGAAAAAACAGACGATTCGCGAGATTCGCGATAGCGTGAGACTATGCGCTGTCCGATATCTTCTCTGCTTACGTACAAATGCGTAAAATACACGTTTATTATGAACATTACGTTACACGTAAATATTCCTCATCGGGAAAAATTACTCGCACTGCCAGTCAATTTCCATTCTACGACGATCTGCTACGCTAAGAGGAGAATTCAAGGAAAGCAGAGAGGTCGAGGTGGCGCGAAGCGAAGGTTGAACGGTCGATCGAGAGTGGCAAAGTGCCGAAAGCTCGAAAGCGCAGAGTGGTAGTAGGAGGAAAAGCGTGAGAGGGAAAGAAAGCCGGGGGGGACGAGGAAAAAGGGCGAGAGAAGGACGGTAGAAAAGGGGTGGAAGCGGGAGTCGGAAGGACCACGAGCATAGATGGGGTCGGTAGTTTCGCCAGTTAGCCGGGTTTAAAACAGCTGCCAAATTTCCCTCTCGGCCGGGAGAGTGAGAGTGACCCATCGAGAGCGAGTGTGTTCCACATCGTGTTTCGCAGCGATACAAGCCGGCGCAGCCGGCTGCACATGCACATGCACATGCACCAGTATACGAATACGTAGCCACGAGCATGCACATGCATCGATGCAGGCGGTCGAGCTATTTGTGCGCATCCATGCGCGCGCTCCTACATAAGCGTCTATGTGTATGCACTGTACTATACCCAACTATGTAGGTGTATGAACGAACGCGTAGCACCCATCCGTGAGTACGTACGCCGTTGCACGTGTGCAACCTACATGCAACCGTGCAAATGGCGTACACACACGAAAAAGCACGTGGCAAGTTTCGAACGCGTTCACGGGAACATCGACTAAACGAACAAAGTATGAGTGAGTATCCCAACATTGGGTATGAGGGTGTGTAGGCGCGTCTGTGTTCGTTTCGTATGTCGCTGGTTACAACTCGAATACATGCGCACGGACGACGCGACGCTTCGCAGGCGTCTCGGTGTCTGCATGCATATCAGATGCATCCACTGCACGCCGATTCGAGACTAGACTACGCTTACCGAAAGACGTAACTCGTGAGGATTTTTAGAATTTTCCGTAGAGGTTTTTGATGGATTCTCCGATCTGAGCTGAGATGTGGTTGGACCGTAAGTCGTTGTAGCTGGATAAATAAATTTTGGAATTAGGAAACTTGTGAAACTGACGGGTTTCAGGATCGCTGGTTCTGTGATTAGGGAAACCGCGTACCTAGATTTATCTGAGATATTTGATGTTAATCTTTATAGGAATAGAACTATGATTATAGGCGTATCTATCTATTTTGGGTGAATGGAAGGCGTGGTGCTCGGAAGAATGATTCATTGGCTATACCAATGTCGTGTAAATATTCCTGTGTTGTGGAAACCTTTTCGAAGCTGGCGAAACAGTTCAATTGTTGTTAAACTATGGATGTTTGTACAAATTCACATTTTTATGAACACGAGTAAACAAAGATGGAATCTAAATCGAGCTTTCTCGCGCCCTTTAAACGTCATAGCAAATACGCAACTTTGAATATTATGCATATCGTTAAATGTTACGCGCCTTGTGTATATTTTTCCATATTTAGAGTTTCCATAAATGCATAAAAATGCACGCTCTACTATCGCCACTATATCGTAACAAGAAAACTGGGTTTCGTCGATCGTAGACTTTTACAACGAAAGGATATCTGTACAACATCAGTCATTTTAGTAAAAAAAAAAAAAAAAACTGACTGACACTGATCTGCTTCTGAGCTCTTCATATCGCTTTAATTATAATCCTCTATGTATAGTAATATTTAGTAGACACATACCTACAGGTCGGTAGTTGTAATCTTAAAGCATCAAGAAACAGCGAAACACTGTTTGATTGAAGAAAGCTGAAGTCTTTAATGCATAGGATCAAGCAGATAGGCTGTAACAAGACGATGCGTGAGACTCCGCTATTTTATGCACTCGTATAATATTTCTTCTTAATTTCCCTTCATTGATCTAATTGTCCGTGACCGGTAGAACTCTCGTGTCATAATCGATCGACAAGATGAAGATAGCTTGCAAATTCTTCCCTCTCTCTCCGTCCGAAAAGTTCATTTTTGCTTAGTGAAACACTCGATCTGTAGCGGACAGCGTATCAAAATAACGTAGAATTTAATACCAACGATTTGGAGTATAATTATTTCCTTGTCATTAAGATTTCTTGCGTTGATGCTATCAGATGCAAAGAATATGCACTTTGAATTTTTTCCAGGAAATAAATATTGATCATGGCGTTACACGTAATTACAGCTAAGACATGAAATTTATACTACTATTGTATATATTATCTGTCTCGTGCTGTGTTCTCAGCGAGTTGAACAATAGCTGACGGAAAGGTACCACGAAACATTTTCAATCGAAAGTACATTCGCGAGAAAGATACGTTTAACTGTGCAGCCTGTATTGAATCTTTATTGCTGTTTTATAATTAACAAATTTCCTCGATCCGCAGAAAGAATCGTTGTCGACGACATACACGAATCTAGAATTTTTCTGAAAAACTGAAAAATCCCTTCACTTGTTAAACGAAGCGTGAAATCAAACATCAGAATTCAAGCAGAATGTCGCAGATCGAAGCGGAATAAAGATACGTAATACGATATACGTCAACTATGTACCTAATATGTATAACCAGCTATAGAATAGTATGTGCATGTAGCATCGATATCGGTCGTGTATGTGGCGAATGTCGTGAATAAGTGGCTCGATACTCCTTGTGTCGTGGCTGAAAGATTCGTCGGTTCCGTAAGTAGAGCGGAACGTCGTAGGCCACGCAATACTTTCGGCGCACCTGTCGAACGACATTCGGAAGCGTCGAGTTCACGGATGGAAAAGTTGAGAGTCGCTGGGGTTTACTATACACGTTCGACGGAAAGTAGAGAAGCCCGAAATGCACGGACACTGGCAGTTTCTGGGACTAGAGCAACAAGTAGTAACCGCGTTTATATCGGCGCCGTTGGCTACGTAGTGGATGCACAGTAGGTATTAGTATATATGTAGGTGCATATATAACGTAACCGAATATATAGGTCGACTGGAACGCGACGGCAGCTGACGCAGCAGCGGCAGAGCCGCAGCCAGTTTAAAGCGCAGTCAGTTACCCCCGAAAATTTTCCAAGTTGAACAAAGTGGGGGTAGTCCGTTGACTAGCGGCAAACCACCTCCGAAATACATAGAATCTACAGAGAATACATAGAATACCCGTACCCGCTCTCTCTTATATACCTTACTCTATCTACATACGCTACTGTCGATCGCGTCCAATGTCGCGCAGCAACAGTTTGCCAGCAGCAGGCGCAAAAATCCTGGCGAAAATTTTTACCAGTGGCGCTTTATGCTAGCCGTAGCCGGTGCATTCGATTCGCTCTCGCGTAGAAATTGCACCGCCACCGGGACCTTCTATATAGCCGTTTAGTTTCTATTATACCGTTCAATTTGTTCCGTTTTGCGAGCGTAGGCACCGCGCACGCTTGATTATCGATAAATCGATTAAACATCGACGTTCAACATCGACTCGCGTTATCGAAAATATTCAACAAAATTATCATTGGCTCGATTACCATAAAGGCGTGATTACAATAGAGACAGAGAGAATTACACGAGCGGACGTAACTAAAATCGGCAGGGGAATAAAATGCCTCGTTGCAAACTGGTCAAAGCTAAAATCAGGTTCATGTTGCATTGAATTTCCAGTGAATTAAGCACGCCGAAGGCCGTCTCTCTTTCTCACTCTCATACATACACACACATATACTCTCTCTCTCTCTCTCTCTCTCGATCTCTTTTTCTCTCTCTCCGCGCTCTTCGATAATTTTCGGGAAATTAGCCGTTAATAACGACGAAACGCGGTTAACCGAGTCTTTTCGCGAACAAGCCCGACGATTAAGCGCGTTATTCGATTAAACGTCAATTAAATACGTTCGCGTACCGGTGTTCGGGGGTGTAGTGGATAGAACGACGCCGATCAAACCGTTGGAACTGCCGTGTTTCATTACCGCGATACACGTTTCATCGATACGCGGTTCAGCCGATTTCCAAGAAACGACGAAAATCATTGCAAGCGTCCGTCCGGTCGTTGACTTTATTTGTACCTGTGCCAAGCGGCGACCGACGTCGCCGGCACCTACTACTACGATATGTAGATGCCACGCTGTACATATGTACGCGCGGCTCGTACCTCGCGCAACAAGTAGGTATCGCCAAAATATGGCCAGACGACCGGCGGAAGAGCCAACGCGAGAGACGAGAGAGGAAACGATGTTTCTCCGTTCTCGAGCTTTCCCTATTCCTCTCGCGATTCGGTAGATTCTGGATTTTCAACGGTGTGTAACGCTACATAGACTGCGCCAGACCTTTAACCTGAAACACTAAAATTTCTGAGAGCTGGAACTATCGAGCTGTTCATAGAAAAACGAGGCGGGTTGAAATCTACGAGATGAATCTACGTAAAATATGAAATAAGATTTATCTTACTTTTGAAACACGGTTGTCGTTTTCCGTTCTCCTTAAGATACAATGGCAAACGAAGGGAAGTTTATAGGATAAAAGGCATAAATTTTACGACGAATTAAATGGTAAATTAAATTGAATAACAAAGCGATAATTTTGCAAAACGGATTTATATTTCATAAGAGCAACGAGTAAATGTATTTTCCTTGAACGACTTACTTTTCCAGACTATACCCTCCATCCTACGTCTGTCTTTAACCCGAAAAGAACACCAATCGTGGTGTTGCCAAGTGCTAGCAGAGTGGAAAATTAACTTAATTCCTAGACGTATGACCGGGTGCGCGCACGAGTATACCGAGAAAGTTTGCCGAGTTATCAGTGCATAGAATCGTTGGCGCCGCTCCAACTAATTACAAATTAGTTACAAAGCTTGCCGAGATTCGACTTTATCGATTCGTAATGACGCGTTTAACCTCATCGGTCCGATATATAGGGGATCGATCCGCGTCTTGCCTTTGCAGAGAGTAGATCTGCCTGTGTCTCTCTTGGCCGCTTTCTCTCGCTCTGTTTGCCCTTGCACCTACCGAGGAATTATGGCAAACCTTTCCACTCGCATTCCTCGCGAATCGCAGCTAGGATTCGACGATTTCCAGTCTCACGATCTTCTAGACGATTTGAATGCAGCGAACGTTCCCGCCAACGTTTGCGTACCGAGACTGTTAAAATTACGTTTCAACAATTTCGATCTCGATCTCCAGCATTTCGATTTTGTTCGCCAGGGTTAAGGTTTCCTTCTAACTTCAACAAATGTCCCGTGGAACGTTAAACGAACGTTTAAAACGGTCGCAAGCAAGGTTTGAGAGCGTTCCAGAGGCTCGCAGGAGAAAGGCGATGATTCGTTGGCTATCCATTGCTTATCCACGCAGGAGTAACACCGCGTGCAAGTACTACTTACGTAATACCAATTACAGAGGCTACGACACTTACGGATAAACATCGGTTCGTCACCGGCGTTTATGCATGCGTTACGGCGTCGGTGTCAGAGCAGAGCTGAGCTCTCGCATTTACCATCGCTTCGAGAACCCTTTGACGCCCCTGGTAACTACGGACGTTTACGTAAATACATATCTTTATCGATACAATTAAAAAGACAGAGCAGCTAGCGTATAAAAGCTCGCTTTATCTGCAAAATGTAATAGAGAGCACTACATTTTGAATATTGTACATAATTTGCATATTACGCGCGTTTTTAACAATTTTTCAAATGTAAGTACTGCGCGATAAAGTCGTAAATGCATAAAAAACTGCGGTCTAAGGATAACACGTGGCTGAAACAAAGCCTATAAACGAAATTTAATAGCTGAACGATATAAAGAAGATTTTTGTACTGTACCTGCGTTCAAAGTTCTTTTTTTCTTTTTTTTCTTCTTTTTATCAAAAGATATTCATGAGTATAGGTATACGTATCTGTAATTATACCATACAGGAACCGTGTCTAATTAGACCACGAAATTGTGAAACCTGGATAAAGGTTGCTTCCGTAGAACCGTTCATTTTTCATTCGAGGATGAATAAGAAAGAAGTAACTGGAAAGAACAAGTGAGAGTCTCAGCTTGTAACTTATCAACTCGCTAACATCGTTTTAATTACTAAATTATAGTGGAAGAGGGATGTGCTCGTATCTAAGTTACAGTAACATCCGTGACGCCACTTCGCCCTGACGTCATACGATCGGCTTCGACGAAATTCGCGACTATCGCGTTTCCAAGCGCGTTACGAATCGCAAGGCGCACGTTTCGTTGCCTCGTTACGATAATACGTATCGCCGGCTAATGAAACGAATTACGTAATTTGCATAATCGATACAATTATCGCGAAATTAATTTAAGTAATTGCCGACGTGGAAATTTCTGCTCGCGAGCAAAGTTAATGGGCCAGCATCGGGATGCATCCTGCAAACGATTCCTGTTTTCGTTGCCGATGCAAACGCGAAAATCCAGCGTTTGTTCTAATTGAATTAATACATCGGTGCATTGTAAATTGCATGGAACTTCACAGTATTACGAAACGCGTGAAAAAACGCATCTTCGAACTCTACGCCTCTTCTCGGTGAACGAGTTTCACGAAGCTGATAAAACAGAATTTACACCGAGAATACCGAAGATCGGTTTAGGTTAGGTACACGGTTGCAGCGTGAATGCAACCGGCTCGTTCGCGTCGCGCTGACGAATGCCGCAGTCGGCGTCGTCTCCGACGGGCCGGATAACTCTCGCGTCGTTGGCGTCGACAACGTGACGCGTGACGTCGAGCGTAGAGCGCGAACGTGGCGATAAGCAGAGATACGGTCAAGGCCGGCTTGCATACCGGTCTGTCTGTCCGTTCTCTTTCCTGCACCGCACCGGCTCGACACCGGAATTAACGCGCGCGACCGTACACGCTCGATACGACGTCACGCTTCGATCTGGACGACGAGGACGATGAACACCACGAAGATTACAACGATCGTGTCAATGACGAGCAACAGACGATCGACGAGACGACGGAATAGAGGGAGTCTTGGACGCTGTAGAGTCGCGTAAGGCCATGATTACAGCAGATGCGTATTCGGAGGAATGAAACGTGTGAGAACTGCAATAACTATATATTATAAACTATACATACGCGTGATAATGTCCGTAGATATTTTTAGTAGAATAGTTTAACATTTTTCCAAAGATTGATATTTCTGTAATAGTATTTTCAAAGTTACGACAGATGAACGCTGGCTACAAAATGTAGTTGCACGTCGCTGTATTTATTTATTTATTCGTTCGTGTAGTGTAGCAATCAATCAAGCCCAAGTATTTGAGGTTCCGCATCATTTGGTATTTTCGTACGACCTTATAGATTTTATACTGTAAAGGTGAAATATGAAACTTGATAATAAAGAAGACGCGTCATTCGAAATCATTGAATATACGAAATCATACGAAAATATTGTCGTAGCACCGAACCGCAATCAGATACTCGGATAAATTGAAACTGAAACAAAGTATCATCGTGCAAATTTTGTATTTATCTATAACGAAGAACGAACACTCAGATCTACACTAGCATTCACAATGTGACTAGAAAAATGTCTATCGTTGTAACATTCCAACGTTGAACAAACCTGTTTAAAGTGTTGCTTACTCGCGTATATCTATCAATAAATTTTAACTATTGTTCGCATGGATATCTGCCATCCATCGAGTACAAGTAAAATCACAGGCGAAAATCAAATTAAAAAGAAACTCATTCGAGATATATTTTACATATCGTGAATAATTTACAAGCGTCCAAACGTGTTATCAACGGCAGCGTAGATACGTATTTGATTACATTGACGTATTGAATTCTTGGAAACGTCAATTCGTCCGAATAAGCATCCACTGTAACCATAGTCGAAGAAGGCCGGCCTCGAGAAAAAAAAGACTCGTCTCGATTCGTTTCGCTTCCCCTCTCAAGCGTGCTTCGAATTCGGCGCGGCCTTCGTCAGAGGAGCAGCGCGATTGGTCCGACTGACCCACTGCCACTGACCTTGAGCCCATCCACACACCGACCGTACCAGCTCCCTCATCCAACGCTCGGACTTTCGGCAACATGTCCGACCAAACACGATGCGGCCGCTTGGAGGAAGCCAGCTAGAAGGAAGAGACTGTCTGTCTGGCGGATCGGCTCCGTTTTCACGGAAATTCTCTGGCCAAATGCAAAATCGATCAGCTGATATTCCAACGAAGGATAACCGATGTCGAGTGAAAACGATATATTTTCGATTTGTTGGCCGTCCGGGAAAGAAACAAATTGCTAAGATTCGTAGCAGGATATTTCGCAGGATATTCGTTTATACTTTATTCCGTTATATTCTTATTCTTTCTCTATTCTCCTTGCTAATTGCGATCTTCGGTTTAAATGCGATTTTAATTAGATGTAACCTTAGATAATGCTAGATATAGTCACTTGTTAATTGCGCTCTTACTTTGTTCAATGTTATTGCAAATACTAAAGTATTTTCACTCGGTGTAGCGACGAGCGGAATAATTAAATTTATGCAACAGTAGAATCGAAGACGCAAAAATTTGTAGAATGCAGGTAATATACAGAGACGTATGAAACATTGTCTGCCTATAGATAGATAAAACGTTTCCTATCTAAGCTGTATCTTTTTAATTGTGCTCGTAAAAGATATGAATTCGCGATCTATGTACTAATTAAGTGTACAAAAGGTGCGCGTAAGATAAATTTCTTCTAAGCTTCGTTGCACACGGTCATTTCGACGAACAGCGGAATAAAAGAAACGCGCGAAGGAAACGCAAGGAATCGATCGATTATAACCGACTTAACACGGAGAAAGAATTTCGAGAACGAAAGATTCCGTTCGACTCGATAACGCGTAGATAAGATCGTCATTGTCCCGTGCGTTCGCCTTCCTTTCCTTTCATTTTATTTGTGCCCGATAAATAATTCATGCTCCTTTTCGAGGGAACAGCGTGTACCTCGTAACCTTGTCGCGCTCCTTGATCCCGGCTCGAGTGAGACAACGCGGTCGCCGTCTCGATGATCGTTCGAGGGCGCGAAATTCGTGGCGAAGGTTCGCCGAGGGTCGATGTGGAACAGAAGGACTCGATACGAAATCGTTTCCCATGCACCAGGCCTTGCGCGTTGTTTCTCTCTCGCGTTTCTTTTTCCTTTCCTCCTTCTTTTCTTCCTCTTTTTTTCTCTTTTTCTTTTTGGACCCACCTAAGAACGTTATTGTTCGCGTCTTGAAAAATTTCCAAAGTACTGCGTTCCATCGATAACCACGCGTAACTTTCGCCGATGAAGATCGCCTTAGAAAAATTGGTAAGAAACTAAGATGGATAAGAGGCAGACAGAAAGGGACACGTGTGACGAAAGTTGGGCACGTTCGGTGCGTTCGGCTCGAATCTAAAACGTTGACGAAGATTTGGTGTGCGTGGCTCCGCCTCCTACTCCTATCCAACCCATTCTAAACAAATGAATCATGCTCCAAAATGGCCGACTGAATTTAGACGTCACGTGGCATCGACGTACGTGCCCGCACGCACATACACACAAATATATACACACACACACACACACACACAACCGTGTATCCGACCGGAGCAGTTCAAGCTGCGGCTGCGAAGAAGAACTCACGCATAAAATGCCGACCGTTATATCTTGTTCGAGAGCTTATGAATAACGCTCCTTTGCTCCCCGCCCTTTCGAGTCGTCGCAGATTGACTATCCTCAACTTTATCGATCGATCGCGCGATAAACGTCGCTCGTGAGACTTTCGATTCGCGAGTGCAATTGCTATACAGAACTCGTTTAGCAAATCGGCTAACACCGCGAAACGGGAATTAGAGAAATTCGGTGGAACTATAGACGATAAGCATGGATAACGAAGCTCTGTCGCTAGAGTTAAAAAAGGGAAATGTTTAAAATAGAATTAGCCACCGGTCGGTCCTAAAATTTCAACTGTTGTAATTAACCAATTTGGTGATAAAATCTCGACAGTTTCAAAAACGTTGAATTTACGTCTTCAACCTGTGAACATGTACGTAGACAGCTCTGGTCTATCCGGTCGAGTTTGACGAACGCTAGCAGACGACATGTAAGAAGAAGACACCCGTGTATAGCCGTGAATCGTAAAGAAGAAGAAAAAAAAAAGATGAAGAAAAAGATCCATGCATAGACGAACGTGGATCTATTTAATTGTAAGAAGCATTTGAAGGAAGTCGGACGCTACAGTAGGCGTAGATTTTTCGGTACGTGTAGCCAGACATTGGCTGGCAAAGAGAAAGGCAGCGGTAGGAGCTGGCTGCCCACATAACGACGCGCTAAGTTGGAAGGCCGGTGGAAAATTTAATGTCAAGTATACATGGAATTGGTTTTGCGAGATTAAACGGCAATGTCGGTACGGTCAAATGGTGTGCCCTTACTTCTCGTTTCCGCGGCGATCAGCGCGCGTGCAAAAGCGCACTCGCCAGCGTTTGTGGGGAAAATACACCAATTTCGCGCGAATTGCATAACCGTTCGCTCGTCTTTGATCGTCGTCGTCGTTGTCGTCGGTTGTTCTCGTCGTTGGCTCCGACAGTCGGCACAGAAGGCGTCGACATGGGGCGTCCTATCTAATCAGCCACTTTCGACTGCCATCTTGAAACCCGAAGCATGCCGTGCCCCAAGATTATCTAACGAATTTCTAAACCGTCCGTCCGCCCGCCTCAAGGTCCGGCGTGATCGCCTCTTTTACCGTCGTGATCCCCTTCTCCGTCGTCTTCCTCCTTCCACCCTCTCCGCCCGCCGATCTCCAGCTATTCCGAGTGGTCTTGCGTAAAGTTTGAAACGATACGCGAAAAATATAGGCTTATCCATGATAAGATAAGCCAATAAATGTAATAGATAGGACTTTCGACTTTCAGCCAACTATCCTACCGAACATAGGATTCACAGGGACAAACATGGTCGGCCATAAGTTGAGGCCACTGATAATAAATATTTGGTATCTATACTTTCCGCTGATTTTATTTCCTACGTATGTTACTACGAATCTGTTATACTTTGTTCGCATCGTACGTGTCTCCTAATGCAAAGTAACAAGCGTAGTAAAGTTGGTTGGAATTTTTCAATGGAACCTATATATATATATGTATATATGCGTAGCGTACGGTGTAATATAAAAACATATGTAAAATATCGAAAGTCTATAGCGTTCGTGACATTTAGCGAATGAAAGAAATTTTTGTTTGAATTCTGTTATGGATTTGTAGCACGCTCACAGTCTTTCAGAGCTAAAAAAATATTTCGCGTAGCTACTATAGTACACAGTACGCGTATCTATCGGATGCTGCGATGTAGAGCGCTGTGTTTCGTGAACACATTCGCAATCGGTATACGTAGAAGCGGATGACATACTATTCGCGAACAGCAGCGAGGATGCTCCTTAAGACGGTGTCGCGAAACGAAACAATTTTTCTTCCGCTACACGCGAAGCGCACCGCTGTATATTGCGTGCATAAGTAAAGAGAGGAAAGAAAGAAAGAGAACGAGCTCAATTACTGGAGGTAAGGAAGAAGCGGGCGGATTAAACGCGGCCAGATAAAAGTTATAATCGCGTTTATCGTAGATGCACCCATTAATGAGATGTTCACGGTCAATTTAACAAGATTTTATCGTGACTGTAACGCGGCCAAACGATGCGTATTTTCAGTTAATAAATTATAATAATTAATAGACGATACTGGAGGATGTAAATTTCAAAGGCCGCAGGTTCGAGCTGTGTATCGTGTGGCGGTCGCTTGGAAAGACGTCGATCCGCGTGCAACTGTATGCTGCAGTTTTATTCGCCTCGTACGTGCCCGGATGTTGCACGCCACGTATTTATTGTCCATCGATCTCCAGAAAAACTAGCAAATGGACGCGGTGGCACTGTGCGTCGTAGCGATTAGCTTTTAAATTTCAAATCGCAGCAGCAACTGCATCAAATTGTCTCCTATTAAAAGTGTCATGGCCACGGTGGCGTGCGGTGGAGCGGGGAGGAATGGATCAGGCGGGTTACCAAACGTCTGCGCGCGTGTTCTCTTGCGTGAATCGCCGCTGCTAGCCTCGCAGATGGAAATGTAAGCGGCCAGTGAAAAATCTTAGAAACAGTTGCGGTTTATCGTACCTATAAAAACGTTCAAATTTTTCCGACGTTTTAAGCAATAACGCATCCTTTTAGTCGGAAGATAGACACGCAACACGATGATGCCGACATTACAATAGATGATTCATAGGTACGTTGATTTATTACCGAATGAACATTTAATCGATTGTGTAAAAACACTGGTCCACAGCTTCTCGATTTGATTAGATGTGATTCTTTCGCGATATAATTTCAAACACGTATAGAGAAATTACGTAACTAATAGAGAAATGAAGATATTATACCTCGAAGAATTAAGGATGCTAGAATATTCTTTTGTTCTCTTTGAAATATGGAGAGTCTTTGTTACGAGACCCTCGATTCGCAAAGTAACGCCAAAAGTGAGAGCTATTCTTTTCACCGAAGCTGCTCGTTGCAGAAGTTTTCGTGGAAACGATCAATTTCCTATATGGCGTTCGAAATTTTACGAAACGAAATTCGTTCGACTGGCTCGAGAAATGTAGCGAGGCGTTCTTAAACTGAATTCTAGAAGGATCGCGTTTTACGAGGAGAAGGCTGACAGGAGCGGGACTAGGAAATCGATAAAACTCGCATGTAAGAATGCATTAAACCGATCTATGACCGTAAGACAAAGCAATGCGACTGGAACAGGTTCCGGGGAGCCGAACGCGTCCCTATACGTATCGTGGCTTTACGAAATGAGCAAACGTTCGCTCTAAAGATAGTAGTTGATGTCTTGGAGTAACGCAACGCGTTAGACTCGCAGTCGCGCTAGCAAAATAAAGACGAAATTCGCGAAACCTTTAATCGATTAAAAGAGAAATTTCCCTTCGTTGTTGTCAACCGAGCGATACGAAGAAAGTCGCGTCGATCAAAAGCTGTTTCTTCGTCTTTGTATTAGAATACTTTATCTACCGACATGTCCAATACTTCCACTTATACATTTTTACAAAGTTACACACATTCCTTTTTTATATCCTAGCGTCCTTTCTTATACATCGTCGTTGCAGAATGGCAGATGGCCGAGTTCTCGATCAAATTTTCAAGGTTTATAACTCTCTGGAAAAATGACAAAGCCACACACGAAGCAAATAAATAATAAAAATCCGCCCGTGGATTCGCATCGAGTCGCAGACGAGACCTGGCGCCATTTCCAAAATGCATCGAATTCTTAATATTTAGAACGTTCGACGTCTGTAATTTTTTTTTAAATAATCTCGCATCCATATCCGATACATATCCTCTGAAATAATCCAAATAATCTAAACAACAACAACAATAATATTATCATTATTATAAATAACAATGAATAAAAGCGTGCTACGGAGCGCGCAACGTTTGAGCGCGACTTTCAAAATGTGCGCCAAAATCTAAGCGAGATAAGAGGTCTGGCGTGGTGGTTGATCCAGAAAAAAAAAACGATTACAACGACGAAGCGAAACGATCTCACGGAGAAACTGTAAATCGAATGATCGTACGGTGGCACAAGCTTCTCATTACAATGCCGTGTGATCGGTCGTAGAAAAAGAATAGCGGTTCGAAGTATGTACATACTACTCATAACTGGCGCTCGTCGTTGGTACACCGGAGTGACCGTGCGTGAGCGGTTGAACGTCGAGAACGATGGCAGTGACGAAGGTAATGGTGTAGTGGTCGTGGTCGTGGTCGTAGCGTCAACAACAACGACGACGACGACGACAACGACGACGACGACGACGACGACGACGACGACGACGACGACGACGATGAAAATACTGGTAGAAAGACGAGGATGACTATGGTGACGGTGGCAACGAGCGAGAACGACAACGTCGACGACTATGACTACGCTAGGAGAACGACGACGGCGGCGACTACGACTACGACTACGAGAGGATCGACAATGAGAACGGCGAATAGGTGGTACGTAGTGGTAGTGGTTAGGCGAGTAGAAGAAGGTCGCGTGTGTTGGTTACGTGGACGATACACATAATGGAAAAGGTGTAGTGGTGTTATAGTAGTGGTAGTGGCGCGAGTCGGTGGTGAGGAGGATAGCGGTGGTGTTGTCGGGCGGTGGTGGTGGGACGAAGATGGTGGGGTGGTTGGATGGCGGCGCTCCTAGCGCGCAAGCCGCACCGTCCGACGCGGATGCAGTTACGGGAGCGCAGCGCGACCCAATGCAACTCGACGAACGTCGCATATCCGGAGCCGGATCAAACGTCGAGGCCTGGGCAAGTGGTGCGTGTGCGTGTGTCGCTTCATCTCCCTCTCGCCTGTGCGCCCGTGAAACACGCGAGAGAGAAACCAAGGGGGAGTGACGGGGAAAAGACGGATGCGAGAAGTAAGGCCGAAAAGAAACGAACGAAGAAAATGAGAAACGGTGTTTCCCTCGGCGGTGCGTAAGCGCGTCTTCGAGAAAAGAAAAAGAAAACGGAAGACGAACGAGCAGGAAGGAAGGGAGAAAGAAAGAAAATAAAGGGAGAAGAAAACGGTGAGAGAAGAGCGACGGAGAGAGAGAAGAAACCTGGCGAAATAACCTTGTCGAACTCGTGCAACAAATACATTAAAGAATCTCGTTGTTGTTTCGCTCCTCCGATCGAGACGAACCGCTGTTGTCGTCGTCGTCGCTGCTGCTGCTACCGCTGCTGCTGCTGTTGCTGTTGTTGTTGTGCACGCGCGCCGTGATTCCGCGCTTCGTACTCACGCCCTCGCTGCATAAACTTCTCGTTTTCCGCTCCGCTCTTGCGGCCAAGGCGTACCGCTACGAGCAAGAAAACTACTCGGTTCCAAGAGAGAGGAACCACCGTCATCGAGTAGAACAATCGACGGATCGTACTTATCGCGAACGATCGGAGAAACAAAAAACGGAGCCGGTAGAGACGGAAGAAAAGCAGTGGGAGAAAGAAATAGGAAGATAAAGGTGGAAGGAGCGAGTAGTAAAGGAAGAACTAGCCGGTGTTAGGATCGTCGTTGGTGGCAGTGATCGTAGGAACGGTGGTAAAACGCAGATCCGTCGGTGAAATTCGCGCGCGCCTCCAATTTCCTGTCGCTCGGATTGCCGAATCGAATTCGTGGCGGAGGGAACGGAAGACGGAAGACGGGAAAGGAAAACGGTAAAAGAGCAAAGGGTAAAAGGAAAAACGAAGGAGAGGGAGAAAGAGGAGAGTACCAGCGACGCTGTCGAGGATCGGAAGGATCGAACGGAGGAGAGCAACAGGCTCCTAGCGTGGAAGGAAGACGGTGGAGGGGAGGCGGTACAACTGGAGAGTTCGGTGCAACCGTCGATTCCATTTCGTTAGTTCGCGCTCGGTCTCCTTTTTCGTACGCGTGTCAGTCTACGAGCGGAGCTACGTTTCTCGTTGGAGACCTTGTCGGTTCGCGGCCGTCGATCGTTTCGCGGTCGCGCCTGTGTTACGTTCTTTGTCTCGTTTCTGTTTCTCGGTGCGTGAAAGTATAAAACGACGCCGGAAAGAGAGGAAGAAGCAGAGAGGGAGGAAGAAGGAAGAAGAAAAGAAAGCAGAAGAGGAAGAAGAAAAGGAAGATCGCGATTTAATTCGAAGGAAAATGTCAAGGAAGATGCGCGACGAGCGCGGCTACCGGCTCGACACGAGAGTGGCGAGCCGCTACCAACCATTCTGAGGACCGAGCGCATCGCCGATCGTCACGCGAGAAGGAAGTGCAACCCGTGATTCTTCCTGTCGTGAGAGTGAGTACCGGCGATGATTGTTTTTCTCGTCCCCTGTTTCGAGAAAACCTCGAACGAATCATCGTAGAACGAATCGCGCGAGTACAGCACGCGTGTACGCGTGCACACGTATATAAACGCGCCAGTGTGAGGGTTTTCTGTCAACGTGTGTACAAACGGCCGCGTACACGCGTACGTGTCCGTGTGAGCGCGGTCGCGCTCGCGCGCACGAGACACACCGAGAGGGAAGAAAGGAAGGGGCCGCCAGAGGGGGAGGGCGTGCGAGTAAGACAGATTGAAAGCTAGGCAGAGGGGGAGAGGGATTAGAGAAAGAGCGCAGGGGCCGAAGAGGAGGAGGAAAAGAATAAGGGGATAAGATAGAGACGGAAAGAGGAGTGCCCTCGCGTGCGCCTGTGTGCATGCAACGAGCGTGTGCACGTGTCATCGTATGCGATTCTAGGTGCGTGAGAGAGCAAGAAAGACGAAGCTGTCGGGTTGCGGAGAGGAGAGGTCGAAGGGAGGGAGATCGACAGGCCACAAGACGCACTAGAGAGCTTCTTAGACACCAAAATGGCCGAAAAGACGGTGCGCTCTTGAACGAGCCACGCCACGTCTTTTTTTTTCTCCCTTTCTTCGCTTCTTTTTTCGTCGTTTCACCCACGCGTTTACACCGTGCATAGATTTTCCTTGTGCAGAAACCTTCATCTTCGTTCTACACGGTGACAATTTCAACTTTAGACGCAAGTAGATAGTGTGTTCTTCGTTGGTGGTACGCTTTGCAAATGTTTGATGCGCGTTCGCCTCGCCGGTAGCCTCTTATCGGTGTTTCGTCTACGATCGTCTACCTTTCATTGCCGAGTCCTCCCTCTCGTATAACGAGTGACCTCATTACGTTCGCTCGAGCCGGTCTTACGTCGTGTCCGTTACGTTTCTCCCTCTGGGATTCTTCTGGTTTCGATGTCTGGCCGACGTTGGTTGCCAGGTGTCTGGCAGGAGTTCCGAAATGTGACGCGACACCTCGACAAAACGAAAAACCATCCCTTTCACGGCGAACGATTAACGTCGATGGCACTTTGTGCAGCCAAGAGCATCCAATAGCAAATAGTTGCGCTATCGCACTCTAGTCTATCGTGCACTCGATGTTTCACCATGTTGCTCGAGTTTCGCGTAATAATCCAACGGATCCGATCTGTCGTTTCGAGAACGTTTAAAATTAAACGATTTCTCTCTAATTTGCAAGTGAAACAGTCGCGTATACTTGGTACAGGGGACGCACTCGCAAACGATTGCGAAAGTATACGCAATGCGTCACGTGTTTCGCAGGGGAACCTGTCGCTCTGGAACACGTAACGACCGGTACTTGTGCATTTTCAACATCCAAGGGCGACCGAAACGCGAAAGTCGCGTTCGCGTTCGCGTTCTAGCGAAAACCGACAACTCGCCAACTTTAATAAATCCTAATTGTCCACGCGCTATCGCAGACCAACGTTCAACAAGCTTATGTTTCTGTGAATCGTTCGATTCTTTGACTCTATCGGTTTCCATTGACCAACAACCAAGTTCCAGCTGGAATCTTGGCGAATGTCGGAACGAAATTTCCTTTCGATAACGACACACCCCGTCGTAGCAGGCAAACAGATTCCCGACTGTTTACGTGTTAGCTATTGGTTACGTTATAGCCGATCGAGCGACGCACGCTTGGTTCGCGAGGCAATTAGAACACGGATGCTGTGAAAACGAGACTCACGCCGGTCGCGATTATATCGTGCGGTGCAGCGTTTCCGGTAACCGTTGCTTTTTGTTCGCGATCCTCTCTTCAAATTTCCATAGACCGTTCAACGAATCGTATCTGCGCAAAGAATTTTTAGATAAAAGCAGAAACCGTGACATTCTCGAGGACAATAAAAATCGTGCGCAACTTAGTCGGGGACTGGTGGATGTTAACTCGCGTTCGGTTAGCGCGACGATTCATTCTTAACCTCGAATTCGCTACGATAAAGCTCGCCGGCTGGTTCTTGATAAATCGACGCGCGGCGTTCCTCCGGAAATAGCGAACGTCTGCATTTATGTCAGTCGAACGTTTCACGAGCCGTCGATGTAGACATTTATTGACGCGATAACTTAGTAAAATTAACACCGGTCGCGGGAAGGATAACACCGTGATTAGGAGCAAATAGAAGGTTCAAGTTCAGCCCAAGTATCGCCGCAAGTCAGAAAAACGAACGTCTTTTTATAGATTTTCTCGTCTGTTAATTTCCATTTATTTCTTCAACTCGGGAACTCTTGTTTACTGTTGTTGTCGTTCAAAGATCGCTGTATGCGACATTTCGTATTATTAATGATTATTTAAATGGGTGCAATTAACGCGTCATCGATTTGATACAGCACGATCACTCTAATTCTTGAAAAGTATTGCGACAAATCTCGAAGAAGCTGACGGTGTAATTATCGAAGAATATTTATACACAATATACAGAAACATATAAAATATTCCAAATTGTCCTTTTATTATTCGGCTTTGCGATTAAATATGTAGGTATTTTTCATTCCGTTAAACGTATTAAAAATAATTATTTATTCGATCTTACATAATTTCATGCATTTACCAACTATTTTTTACGATACATATCTCTGAAACTAACGAGTTGTTTTCTTTCTAACTACGTATATCAATCACCGAGTAACGTAAAAATCAAAAACCAAAGATCCTCCTTGTTTTTCCTCTATGCTCTTCGCTCAACCAATGAAACAACACCGTACTACTTACATTCCAACTTTTTAGCCGTGCTCGTAAAAATATGAATTTGCATAAGTATCCACGCTTTACCAATTATAAACGTTGTTCACGTTCTTTCGCTCTTATCTGTTTTTCGCATAATTTTCCGAAGCGACAAGATTCCGGCTGATATTTAATTCTAAGTTTGTTGGAAACTTTGCATCAGGTATTCGAGTATTATTAATTTCCTAGAATCCACGCCGATTCCCAGAAAGCGATGGCGATTTTTCGAGCGCGTGTCACGGAACTTTTAACGACGATACGACAAAATTTTCGAATGAAAATCTCTCGTCTGAAAAAAAAAAAAAAACACGCACACGCACGTAGGTATCGCGTATCGCGATATCCAGAATTTTGTTTCTCTGTCTCCGTCAGTCGTGACTTCGTGGCGACGACACCTTTATCCGAACGCTTTTTCGACCGTTGTACGCGATCGAGAAAGTTTCGAGCGTTTCATTGACAGACCGCTGTTTTCAATCACGCTGTCGATGTAAACTATCGGCGAATATCGTCCGCGGATGCCCGAAATTTCGCGTTACAACGAAATTTCGAATGTAATAGATGAGAAAAACAAAAAAAAAAAAAAAAGAAAGAAAAAAAGAAAAAGAAAGGAGAAAGCTGAAACATGGACGCATAACGCCTTTCATAGAAATTTTAACGACTCGAGCGACGAATGTTGCAATCTAAATTTAAACGGGCAGTACGTTCGATATAGATCGTCGAACACGTCCAATTCTAGAAGCGACGTTTCGCAACTAATGCGACGAAATGCCGCGCGAAAGAAGCGGCCGATCGATATTAATTGTAAACAGCGCCCAATCCACCATGTCAAAAGTATACAAAGGATCGTGAGAAGCAACATCGAATCGGGCAAACGATTGTCGCAACTGTATCAAATAATAGCGGATTTACATATCGCGTTCGGCGTGCACGTGACAATTATTCATGTAATCCGTTGTCATCGTAGGCCTGCTATATTCGCATGATAATAACCAATATGAAATTCTCTTCGCGTGTTGACACTGGACTACATGGAACGGTCGGAGATCGTGTGCGGCATCTTTAAATTTCGAAATGAACCTATTTACATTGAAAGTACCTTCGGTGCCTTCGATCCGATACGATCCGAAAATTTCACGTTTGCTCTCAATCTCTTCCCTATCAGCGTCCACTGTAGCCCGCAATCGTCAAAAACATGCATACAGTCTACTGTTTTATCGCTCGATTATTTATGTCCCTGTGTTTTGATGTCGTTCTGGACACCTCGTTGCAAATAGTCCGTCACATCTCGTCGAATTTCTCATTTCCAGCAATTACCAGGCCGCGGATTTTTATGCATTTACGAGAAAATTTCAAGTGTAAAAATACACGGAACGTAGAAAATGTAGAAAAATATACAAATTATTCGAAGCATGGTATTTGTTCTAATATTTACCAAGCGAAACCATTATCTGTCCGCCGAGCTTCCATTCTTTTTAAACGACGTTCGTAAAACTATGAATTTGTTTACGTGAATATTAATAACTATTATCGAATTTCGCTCAATTTAAATAAATAAAAAGTATATTACGGTTACCGTGAAACGACAAACGTGCTACGGCCTACGAACGCCATACCGAAGAAATTATACCCTCGTCGCGATTATTTCGTTCGTCGTTCGATAGAAGCGTTCGAGAAGTTGGCCTCAAAAATCAATATCGAGCGTAATGTTTCAGCGTAAGTAGATGCGAGGTTCGCATGGTTCGCACCTAACTGCTGCACGTATCTTTCCACCTAGGTCGTTTGGAAATCCCTCAAGTCACCGGGACTAATTTTGAGTCCCGTAGTTCACGGTGAAGTTACGATCAGCCGGCGTAGCGTCTTGTTTTAGAAAGCAGAAATTTGCCTTATTTAGTAGGTTAAACTAGAAAATTCGGTTTGACCTCGATTTAGAACGACAGGCATAGCGTGTCAAAGTCCTTAAGTAGCGGCGAGAGGTTTCCATCGAGCCTGCAGTCCGAGCTTCTCCCACCTCTGTTCCGTTCGAAAATGCCGAGTTCAATTTTCGCGAACTCGAACTCGGTAACCAGGGCCGTGGAAAAAAAAAAAGATAGCCTGTTGGTTTCTAAAGTACGTTGCGCAATGTTTGCAAACGCAGGAGAAAAATATTTACAATGCACCGAATAAGGCGAAAGAAATGCAGAAGCGTCGGACGTGGTTTCGGGAAATCTATTGTACGGTTTTACGCGTCGGGAGTCGCGATCGATGTGGAAAACAGACGTGACATTCGCGCGTTGCGTGCAAATAAATAGTGACTAACGAAAAAAAGAAGAGAGAGAGAAAGAGCGGGAGAGGACAGAAGGAAACGGGGATCAAAGTACGATGGCGAAACGAGCGTCGATGTAATTCGTAATGCGCGTAAAACAGAAAAAATTGGTTTAATCGAGTCGGTATTGAATTACAAAAGTAAAATGCGATAAACTGTCGTGCATATAATTGGCGTGAAATGATAATTCGGTGCGAGGTTGACGGCGTTTGAACGTCGTCGCGTGTTCACTTGGCCGATGCGAATTTGTGAGAAAAATGAAACAACGGATAGACTATCGGCGCTCGTTGGCCGCCTAGTCGCGTCTCGTTTCGTCTCGTCGGCCGTCAATTCATGGTTTTACGCGAACGAATAAAGATATTAAATGAAACAGAATTTTACGGGTCGCGTAAAATCCGAAGTCAGCATTTTTATGTAAAATAAACACACCGGTGGGCCCGTTTGAAATAACGATAATTAAATTCGAACGAATCGTAATGGACCTTTTTCATTTTAATGTTTCGTGAAAACAAAATGTACGCCTGAAGTGCCCTTTCGAATATTTGCATCCCGCGAAATTCCATGGAACAATACGCGGTCGTGAAAATGCACGTGAAAAATTAACACAACCAATTTGCCGCGCGCCACAGTTAATTCTGTTACGCTTCGTCACATAAATTCGCCAGAAAACCACGATACTACCAGCATTTAATTCCAACAATGGAATCGCGATATCCTGTAAAACGTGTAAGTATTCCTCGATACGACCGTAATTTTCGAGAAATCGTTTATAATTTTACCCCGGCCGCTCTGCTACACCAGCCGCCGGCACAGTACGAACGAAAAACAAGCGGAAAAGCTAAATTGCAACGGAGGAGGATAATTCGTTTCCGCGGCGACCGCTAGAAAAATGCGATTCTTTATTTCAAAAATATTACACGGCGCCGCAGAGGAGAACGGGGGGAAGGGGCCAGGGAGGGGGAGGCGGAGGGGGGAAGAGGCTCGCGTATGACCGCGCGGATCGTTTGCACTTAGCAAAAACCTAGTTGGATGCGGTGTAAAAAAAGAGGCAAACGAAGTATGTCCGTTACGTTTAAGCGCAAACCTTTAGTTTCTAAGCCCGGTGAGCAACAGGTTGCGCCATTGTGACAACTTGAAAACTCCGCTTCCACGAATATTTTCAAAATTCTTTCTCTCTGCCGGTCCTTTTATGCGACCCCGCGTAGAATTATTCTTCATTGTTTCCCCCGAGTTGCGAATTCTCTCACTTGCCTGGCCTGTACTTGAGACGCTGACGAAAGAATTCGAATTGCGCAAAGCTTTTCAATTGGAAAGAACGCCCCGGAATAACCAGCGCGGAATAACCTTTCCCTGGCTACGCACGCTACTCAAGGACTTTAATGATTATTACTTACGCCTGGCCTGACGACCACAGCCAGAAACCGAATTCCTTTGTTGCCCGCGGGAAACCCGGTGTTTTCCGACCCGCTACCTTCTCCGGCTCGCTCTGTTCTCTCGCGTTGCGCCTCTCTTTCTACGCATCGGCCAACGATCAACCGGTTCGGTCCCTGGTCGAAAAAAAAAGTCCTACTTGGGCATTTATTATTGAAACAGAATAGAATTGACCTACTTTCCGACTTTGATCATTTAGTCTAGGATAAAAGGCCCTTCGGGTACGCGTATTGCGCTGCGAAATTAACAGGGTTCGGCTTAAATCGCAAATTCTACGTGACGTTTGACAGAATAATAGAACAGAAAGGAAGCGAGGCCAAGTAACGAGTAATGTCTGTTCGACATTATGCTTACGATTGCGAATACGTTGGAACTTTTCTTTAATCGTGTTCAAACATAGCTACCAAGTTGTACGAACGTTGTTTCCAATCTACTACTAATAAGAATTTCTCCACGTGTTGTTCCAATTCGACACGATTCGTAACGTTGGAAGAACACAATCGGGTCGAAGATGATGAAAATAACGTAACAGGATTCGGGAACATAGTCCTGTCGAATCGCCTGTTTCTCGAGAAAACCATTAACATAAACTTGAAGCAAGACCATCACACAAGCCTGACTGAGGATCGTAGCAGAGTATCTTAGTCGACTACTATCCTTCCCATAGAATAGTATTCTATCTATATTATTGTAAGAAATTCATCATATTTACTCAAACCATGAAAACGATTTCCTGATTTGCCATCAAGTCAAAGGAGCCATATCTAAGTACGCGTTCTCCAAGTTTCAATTCTATGCATCAATAACAATTTTCCCACGTTCTCTTCAAGCTTACTAGATCTTACAACGATAGAGAGATACGAACACTCCTATCGAATTACGATCCTACCGAAATGTATCCGCGAAACGACTCGTTGACCCAAGTAAATTCGTTCTGTAACGTTGGTACGTCGTTCAACGTCGTACGCTCGCAATGTTAAAAACTATCTCGTTACTGCTTCGAAGTTGCAAAATCGCGTTGTGAAAATCGGCCCGAAAGCGTCTCGGAGACGCGTGGAAGAAACGCACGAACGCGCGTGTTCGTCCTGATCTAGAGACGTCGCGGCGCGGATCCGAATCCGCGCAAGCGAACGCGAGAAGCGAGCGGCGAGTGGTGCGCCACTGCACGTGGATTCGCTCGTAGAAACGACGATGGGTCGGTTAACTGCGGTGACATTCAAAATGTTAGCCCAGAGTGTGCGCTGGCTCGCGCAGTAGAATAGGCAGAAAGCGGATGGATAGGCCGCGGCGAGCGAAGAGGGTGCCAGCCGACAGACGCGCAGGGCTCGCACACATCCACGCACGCACCAGTGCGTTTCTGCATACGTGCGGTCGCGCGATCCGCTCGCCAGCGCGCGCGTGTTAGCAAAATGGCCGGCAGATTTAGACTTACGTAACGCTTGCATGTGCCGAACGCGGCCCGGTGACTCGGTCCCAGCTATTTCGCTTCGATGACGGCCCGCCATGTGCAGACTATCCTGTCGAAAACCATCGTTGACTCGTTGTCGACATCGTCGACCTGCTCGTAAATAAGAAACTATCGTTAAGAATCGTATTCGATAAGTGGACTGTGCATTTTTGTGCAAATTCATGCGAAATAAGGAAAGATGAAGACCGGATAAAAAATTGTTTTATCTACCGCATAGTATACCGACTACTGTATATTTTATACATTTTTATAAACTACGTGCTATTTTCTGGTTATTCGGATTGCTGTATAAAAATTTGTACAGATTCGTATTTTTATGTTCACGCAACTGGTACAGTTTAGCTCTAGGCAGGCTTTCGCTAAATCTTTCGCTCGCCAAATGCTGTAACAGATACTCTACTTTGGATATTTCGTGTGTCTTTGCATACTGAAGTTTCTCGTAAATGCAGAAAAATCCGCAGTCTACCTACTCGTAAGTCTGGAATCGAGAATCCGCTCGTATTTAGACTTTTCTCACGCAAAAGTGAAAAACCGCAAGGCCTGCACGATGAATTCATTTAGATCAACGAGCCGTTTCAAGGGTCAGCATATTAAGGCTTACGTAATGGCTTCACGTGTCGAAGACGATACGAAGCATCTTTCTTATCGTTGGCTAAAGTGGTGATTTCAATCCTATCCGTTCTTTGTCCCTCGTAACGTTGCACATGTATCGAGCGCAAGTCGAGGGTTGTTTCGATTTGTAGTTTAACCGCGGGACCTGTACATCGTGTTTACCGTAAACGTAAGTTACTACAACGCTGGTAGTTGGTGTAGCAGTTGGATACGACGCGAGTACACGATACTCCGTGGCGAAAAATTTGCCAAGATCGACTCGAACCGTGGCAATCGCTTAAAGGATTCATACGAAACTGGCGGTTATAGACCGACTCGTGAAACTTTGCATCAAGTCGTTTGAAAAACCGCGGTCTATAACTCTCGCGATCGGAATTCGTTTCGACGTTTTCTTTGTACCACTCCTCCGACAAGACTTGTCTTTCCAGTAGGACAGCTCGGTGTGTGCCGCGATTAAACTTTCAGACGTTCCGCGTGCGGCGCCATACTATAAATTTGAGCCACGATATCGAATATCGTTCATAGTGAAACGCATACATAGGTATCCCCCTTATAACACGGTGATAGTTACACCCTCGTTGGAAAATCTTAGAACGGTCATTACTAGACTACGGATATTCGCGTATTTTTGGATTTAATATTTCACAAGTTTAGAGGATCTACGGAATATGCTAAAATATTTAAGATATTGAAAGTGGAGCATTTATCACGACATTTAGTAGATGAAACGAATTTCTATTTAGATTTCACTCGTTCAATCGTATTCGTAAAAATACGAAATTACATAGAAAATGTTATGGATGAATTATATTTGAATAACATTTAACATTTAACTTTATACTTTATGAAGTATAGAAGATGCGAACTGTCGAGACATAGAGGACGCGTGCTATTAACATATTGAGAATTTTAGAAAAAATTGCGTGTAATTTAAAATCCATAATTTATATCGATTGTGAAAAGTTCTATCAAAAATAGAAGACGCGTCCTAAGATTTTCGAACACGAGTGTATCGCAAATCCCTGTTATACGAAACAAACAAAGTACAAAAATCAACGAGTTACCCTATTTTCTTTTCGCAACCAAGAGAAATATGTTTGCTAAAAGAGTCAGTAATTAATTGAAAGTACCTACTCTGTATTAATATCACATACGTTTTGTCCTTCATCGCTGCTTGACATCGTTAAACGAGAGGCGAAATATCTTCGTCTTCCGAGCTTCGTTAATTTACGTGTGAGTCCTATTTATGTCAGTTGTGAAAAACTGTCATCGACTTTTTATCAGCAAGGTTCAAGTTGCTACTTGTCTATAGCGAAAGAAGTTTCGAGTGCGACAGGTTAATACTTGGCGAACGAAAAGCGACTTAAAAATTTCAATATTCCAAAATTCTGTGCGCGAATCTGAGATAGCGCGCACAACGAAAAATGTCAAACGACGATGCTTCAACTTAAAAATTCTCATAACCTACGTGCCGTTTCGTACGGGGATCTGGCCGATGCTCGAACCGTATAGTGAGACGTTGTTCGCGGGATACTTGCACGTGTGTATACATGTACGTATACTACATTTGCTGTCCAAAAGTATTTAAGCCAGAGCGGAATTAGAAAAATGATCGGTAGATTTAAGCTTGCGTAACTTCACGTGTCCCTCCTAGACAAGGTGTCCTCGACTGAAAGTCTTCTTTGAGTTATTTTTATCCGTGCTACGCACGTACGTGCAGGTCATATCGGGTATTCGAAATGTTAATTAGCCAGGGAAACGTATGGATTAGTTGGACGCGAGATGCAAAACAGTTTGATCATCGAGCACCGTCCGCTAGCACAGATCGCTCTACGTTCCGCGCATACCTAGAAATCGGTTTTCCGTTCCGGGAGCGTCGTTCCTTTCTTATATATTCTAGCGACGTGGAAACGCCAGAACGAAGAGAAGGAAATAGATATTTTGCAGAGTCGAACGAAAGACGAGTAGGAGGAGCATGCGTCTGATAGATTGCTGCGAACTAAATCAATCTCGATCGTGCGTCTATTTTCGTTTGTATTGTTCGTCGGAATGGCTACATTTATTAATCGCAAGAGTCGTAACATTTTGGATTCTTGCGTCCGTGTTCAAGAGAGCAAACACGTTTGCAATTCTCGTTCAACGTTTGCTTAATTTTTCCTCAACGTCGATTTAATTCTTCTAAACGATATATTCGTCGTTACGTTCATAGGGGTGTAATTATATCGCAGGAAGACTGTATTTGATTAAATCACGATGTTGTGGGATTGGCATCAACAATTTTTTTGAGAACGACCATAGGAAGTTAAATTACGCGTATCGCTTCTCGTTATTTCAATGGATTACTAGCTGAAAAGTAAAAAAAAAAAAAAGAAATAGAAAGAACGTTCGTGGTTTTGTTCTTGTTATGAATGACTGCAGATGTGCATGGATTACCGCAACACATTTACGTGTCTTTTATATCTATACACAATGAGAAACACCAACGTAATTACATATGTGTAACGACGTTCACACGGCTATCGTTATTGTTCATCATCGATAAGACATTTTCCTCAACGATAAACATAGATTCTGCGGTTTGTTCGAAAGTTGATGAAAATATTCATCCATCAGATTTCCGATCGCTATCGATACCAACTCCCTATATACACTACTTTCGATAAGGGAACATTATATGGTGTTCGAGCGAGTCATCCGCAATCCATTAACGCAGAAACAAGCTCGATCGGCGTTCGTCCTCTATCTGGTCCAGGTTTAGAAACGATCGACCTCTTTCGTTTGCTAATTAATCGATGCAACTGAGAGAGAGAGAGAGAGGATTGTCGCGCCAAACGCGAAGAATATCGCTTAGAACAGTTGAAACGTTTATTTTTACATTTCCTTTCTGGACATGGCTCGATGAATAAATGCAGCATTCGAAGAGTAAAGCGACACGATCTGTATTCCCATCCAGATACGCATCCTGCCTTGTCTAATGGCACGATACTGCTTCCTATCGACTTTGTAGTACGTGTACTATGCAGAACTGAAAAGAGAACTAGCGAAATGGCACAGGACACTTTACTTGTTTCATGTGATACACTTGCGCTGCTCGTAACTAGATTGCAGATATTTATGCAAATTCGTATTTTTATCAGAGTTTCACAAGAAAAAAGAAAAAGAGAAACCTAAATATAGGTTTGTTTCACCTAGTAAATATCGATTATAAACGTACGCCGTTACCTTAGATAGCAATAGTTCACGTATTTTCTGTTATTACGCGTATCCTACGAAATTTTGCAGATTTATTCATAAATGCATAAAAATTCGCGGTCTATTCATCGTGGCTGTGTAAACTCTTTCAAACTTCGGGAAATGATAATTTAGACAGCGACGGGGAAATAGCGGCGAAAAAGATATTCAGCAAATCCCCCTTGACATTTTCTTTCGTAAAGGCGAGATTAAAAAATACAATTCAACGATATAGATTAACTGAAAAGTAACTGTAAAACGTGGTGATCCGATAGCTCAACGTTCTCTTCGCAAGCGTGGCATTCTTTCTCGCGTTTTCGATTTTCTAAAATCGCCGCTTAGTGCGACGAATTTTCGAAACTACGCCGCGATGATAAAAAGGAATAGAACTGGACTTTGACGCACGACGACGACGACGACGACGTTGTATAGGTTACTGTCCAGGCCGCTCTTTAGACCAGCTAATGGACCAAGACTCTATTAATATTGATAATGGCGAAAATCAGGCCAATAAGCGGCCGTGGTACTGATCGCGTTCGAGGATACGGTGTCTACGTACAGATTAACTTGCACCACGGGCACAGGCGTCGGTTTGCAGAGTAAACGATCGACCGACGTTCTCGCGGGGACTCGTTTCGTCTCTTTCTAACTTGCCAACGGCAACCAAACTGTTAACTATTCCAACGGATACTCATAAATATGAGTTTGAAAAACGCATTTAAAATGCGCTTTTAATTTACCTAGTTAAAAGTATCTGTTACGTGTTCCAGTTCCGAATCTCCGTCGTTGATTTTATTGGTCTTTCTCGAACGGCGGAGAGAAGAGGAGAGGAGAGGGAAAGGGAAACGAGAAAAGAAAGTAAGAAATAAAGCGGAAAAGAGAGAGAGAAGGTGAAACGTTAAGAGGGGAAATAATAATTTTCTGTATTCGCCGGTTTCGTCTGCCGGTTCACGTTTGTTCGTAGTACTTATTAAGATCTTATCATCGGTGACGTAAGTGTTGGACTGAAACATAGCACTGTAAGGCTAGGCTGTTCCACCAATTTTGCTGGTTTTTTGCCTCTCTTGCGTCACCGTACAAGCCACGCAAAAAGATTTCAAGCAAGATCGACGTCGTCGAATTAATCGTTACAGCATTAAATTACACGCTTCTGCGCGCTAGTGTCGTTACCGGTGCCACGGACTCGCTCTCGTTCACGATCATCTGCAAGATTTAATCGATGTTTTTCTAACTTATTTGTAATCCGGCCGGCTGAGAAGCTAGCTTTTCCATTACAGATTATACGGAGCATGGTAACCGTTCCATAAGCTTCGAGTGCAACGGACGTTCGTCAACCGTAAAGCAGCGTTTACTAATTATCGTAGCTGCCATTGACACGCGCTTAATAATAGAACGCCGAAATGTTATTAATTGTAAGTAACTGGCCCGGGCAGATACGAAGCAACTGGCATCGCGATTTCTACATTTGAAAAATCTCGCAGAGTGGTCGATGAAGGTCTGTTAAACTCGATCGTTATCTATCGACGTGTAACGTTCAAAGAATGCTATAATTAGACGCTTCGAAGAATTAACGCGATCGTGCAATTTATCCCGTTCTCGAGATATATCTCATAAGAGAAGTACGTTTCGAAACTTTGAAGTAACATCGATCGGCGGCCATAAAACGCGTTGCCACAGGACGTATTACTTCTATTGCGAGT
Organism: Bombus soroeensis; assembly: GCA_014737365.1. Taxonomy (NCBI): domain Eukaryota; kingdom Metazoa; phylum Arthropoda; class Insecta; order Hymenoptera; family Apidae; genus Bombus; species Bombus soroeensis. The sequence goes on along the minus strand of JACXIL010000165.1, from coordinate 122,231 downwards.
TGTAACGGGCAACGCTCAAACTTGTTTCGTTGCCGAGCTGCTAAATTGACAATGAACGATCATGCAAATTAGCCTGTACACGAAATTACGGAGTTGAGAACGGCGGAAAGACAGAGGGGAGTGGGGTACAGCAACATCAACGCTGATTCTTCTTTTTTCTCCTCTTTTTAAAACGAAACGTTAGTGCCAATAGCAATAATCGACGTTTTATTATCGTTCTCTATCGAACGAAGAGATGGAGTTGCACGTTATATATATATATATATATATATATATATATATATATATATATATATGTAGCGTTATTTGTAGCAGCCGGATAAAACGTTTGTCGCGGAAAAGGGAAATTTTTTTTATAACGGGACATTGTTACAACGCACGATTCGATTCACGGGACGCACTGTCGTTGCGTCACGCGAAATTTCGTTATTTCTAAATTATCTGTGCAGTCGTAAAGTTATCTGGCAATTGGCGATTGCCGCGCACGCTGCAACGAGTGGAAAAATCTGGAGCGACGAAATTAACTTTCGCCAATCGTAAACGGACTCGATTATAGATTGCACTTCTTCAGGCCGAGGCTAAACAGTGCCGCCCTCGTATTTTCCTTCCTACGATACCGCGCTCCACCGCCATACGAGCTCCACGTCGCAGCTGCATTTTTATCGATTCTTTGGAGGCCTAAGCCTTCCACCTTGACGTTGCTTCAAAATTCTACGACCGACTCTATCACGTTGCACCGACGAATTAATCTTTACTTTTATCGCTGCTCCCTGATGCGCGAAATTTCAGAGCCTGCGAAGAATTTCCAGCCCATCTTTGCTTTTCCGGGGGAACGTTCTGGTGAAGGGGACCGTAACGCAAATTTGTGAATCGATCAAATTCTCGTTGGATGTTTCCATGCGCGTTTCTTTCTTAATATCGCTTGCTTCCAATTGATAATTAGGTTTGCGCGATAACGCTTAGAGAACCGCGTTCTTTTTACATTCACAAAATGAAAAGAAATTTCATACCGATTGAACCATTTCACATTTATAACGCGACCTATTTCGATTATCAAATACGTATTACGGTTGCGTATCAATTTAAAATACACTCAGGATTTTTATACGTATTTGCCGAGGCTAACATTAGAAATTCGCAATTATGAGAAGTTTTAAGATACGAAAAATGCGCAGGATACGCGTGATACGCGAAAGCATATGAAATATCCCAAAATTGTTCGTAACATGTCTAGATCCTACTCTCTCAAGACTACCCATAAAAAATTCTGAATTTGCATAAAAGTCCGCGCTCTATTTATAACATTCTTCGAAATCCATACGCCTGTGAAACGAATTTATTACTCGACCCAATAAATCGTCAGCCAGTGACCAATATTGTTACCCTGACCGTCGACACAGCCGCGTTGTATCACGTTTCTCGAATGGTTTCCGCGCATCTCGCGACGATTCGCGGCTGAAACGCGCTAGCCGGCTCGTTCACGCTCGCTCGTCTGCATGCGTGCGTGCAACTCGCGACGAGCGTGTAGAGTATCGCGAAAGATGGTGAAAAAGAGAAGGGGAGAAGGAGCTATGTTTTTGCGTCAGACAGTGCAGCACGCAAGTGCATTTCGTCGGACGAGTCGCGACGCCCGGAACGTCCCCATTCTAGTTCGACTATCTACATCGCTATAAGTTTACGTAACCGCACGAAACCTGTCAGCTGACATTTTGGTGCTAACCAATGGTGACTATTGTCTTTCTCCTTCTGCGCTACGTTCTCGTCTATCGCCGCTAACTGGTCGCCTCAATTTCTAACATTCCCAACCAACCGGATAGTGTAGACGTCTGTCTTCTGCTAGATGCGCTCGATCTACGTACCTTGACTCGCGTGAATACTGTGAAACACATTTTTGCTTATCGAGAGATGGACGAAAGGGGAGACACCGGTAGCTGCAAAAAATATTGCCACGCCATTGCATTTATTACATTTACATACTAATTGCATGTTAATTATCATCATCTACATACTAATTAGATGGATCCAAGTATATTAAAAGACCAAGCAATAGTTTGTCATGATGCTATTAAAATTGTGATTTCTTGAAATCACGAGAAATTGTAAAGTCCAGATCGAAGAAACGATGATAAGGAAGATACGTTCGATGTTGGAAAATAGAATTTAGTAGCGCAAATTTATTTATCTGTTATGTTGACGGGCGAAATCTCGTTGGTAATAGAAAAGGAGAAAGATACTCGAGTAATCGATAAATAATTATAATTGCATACAAGGAACTTAATAGCTAAGACATAGTTCTGGTTAATACATAATTAATAAAAATTGTCTGACCACTTAAATATATAGAGACTTATGAATATCAATAATTACTAGGTAATAAAGTAGTAGGAAGAAACGAGGAAGAAAATCTAAAGCGACATAAGAGAGATCGTTGGAGTTTAAGTAAGCAAAATGGTCGTAGAAAAAAGATCGATGAATGTATGTGCACTATTAAGGATCTAGCATCGTACGATTGAAACAGCTAAAATAACCATACAACGTACGATTAACGTTCGACTAGTAATAGTTGAGAATAACGTGATCTTTCGCATGGAACATTAAGTTGAAATTTCTGGAGATTAAATTAATTGACAAAAAAAAAAAAAAAAAAAAAAAAAATTACAAACGGAATGTTGCGCTAACGCAATGTCGGTCCTTGTCTGGTTAAATTTCGTATCATCTAGCGGTGCTGTCACAGGACTACACAAATTTTTTTATATTCATATAATATACCGTGAGAACGAAAGTACGTAGAAGCTGATAAAAAGCGTTACATTAGAAAATAAGAATGCGCCAATACTTTTGCAGCTTCTCACCGAGTTCCAAGGATTCCGAGATCAGATCGGATTATCTCGAAACAGATTAGAGCACGGAGAGTGCACTTCCAAAAATCGGATCGGAGGTAGTTGGCTAGAGGTTGGAGAAGTCTGAAGAACGTGGGATTTCCGGCATACATTTTCTCTCGTTTCTTTCGTTCCTCTACCCTCGTTTCTTTTATCCAACCGTCTTTCTTCGTACGTAAATGACCTAAGCCTCTCGCAAGGCGAATCGATCAGCCAGCCTTTTCATAAAGTTATCAGTTTCATGTAATTCAGATACATAATTAGAAATTTGAACACGTGGAAAAGTAAACGTAATTTTCATAAATTTTACTTCAAGTAAGGCAACATCATGGACATTTGTAAATTCGAAGGGAAATTTCGAAACATGGTATTTTTGATTGTCATTCTCTCGTGCATTTCAATTTGCGCAGCTGATCAGCGTGACTTGTGAGCGACTCGTATCACGAAGAGAAGCGGAGCGAGTCAAGGAATTGTTTGGAGAATGTCGGCTCTGTTCAGCGATACAGTGTTTACGAAAGCGTCGAAGGGAGATATTAAGTTATTATATTTCACGAGCAGTCTTTGTCTCCGTGAAATTCAACAATAAGCCTCTTATCAGCGAGCTACTTGGCGAAAAGAAACGCGTGTCGATGATCACGTTTAAAGAAAGCCGAGCGAAAACGTTTCCTGAAGATATATATTCCGGTAAAAGTTAGTATTTTCACGGTGTCGAGGGAATTTTTAAAAAACGAGTTCTTGAAAGGTTGATCGTTCGATACGCATGGTAAAATTCACCTTCGTCCAACAGTGTGACGTGTACGAACAGCGTGCCGGAGTCAACAAGTTGTTCAGCCGGACCACCCCTTCCCCCAACTAAATCCCACTTCCTATAATTAATAAACGTCATGTATCGTGGCAGTGCCGAGCAATTTAGATCAGAGTCGATGCGTCGCATCAAGACCTCTCGTCGGTCGGTTGATTTTCAAAGCGTATTTCAATTTTTGTTTCTCCCTTCGTTATTGATTCGCGTCTCGCGCCTTTTATTTACCAGTCAATTACATTCGCCAGGATTTTATTGGCCGTCTTGCACCTGACGTTTCATCGTGCGTTTTGTCGATTTTGTGTCCAGATCAACCGTCCCCACCTGCCCGCCCCCTCCCCCTTCAACCGTCCGCTCGTCGACTCGAACCAGACGGTGGCGCGCTATTTATTATATTTTTTGACGCTCGTTCGTAGAATAACTAAGGGGAAATCTGTCGGAAAATTGCAAATCGAAGGGAAAAGAAACGCGTCGCGCGACGAAACACACGTACATACATAGATAACGCGCAAACGTATCGGTAGTTCGTATAGGTATAAACGGCATTGTCATTTTGCGTGGTAGCTCCGTGCATCGGTCGCGTATAGCTTTCCAGCATTCCTATACCCCCAGCCCCTACAAGGGTCAACGTCCTTTTGCCTTTCGACGAAGCAATGGAGGAAATATTAATTTCAAGGTTTTTTGTCCAGCTTTCCCGGCCATGCTTCCTCCGATATTGGCAAAAGCGGAACCGAGGAAGAGTTCGCGGCAGGCCGGGACATTAATTTGCAAAGTCGTAAACAAGACGGCTGCTGTCGATACTTTTAATAAAATGCTAGTAATTAAATTGTGCGGGGGATCGGTAATGGTCGAACCGGTCCGGATCGAAGGACGTGCCCGGAGAACGTACGGAGCCGAGTGGTCGGTCGTCGGTTGAAAGGTAATATCGAACTCGTATTTTAGGTAGACGAGAGGTAGGTGGTGGTCGAGTCTAGGGAGTAAAAAAAAAAAAAAAAAAAGGGAAAGGAAAGGAGAGCAGAGGGGTCGTAGGGGAAAGAAACAAAAAAGGTCTGGTGAAAACAAAAAGGAATCCGCGTCTTTGGGAGTAGTGTGTTAGTTAACCCCCACTCACTCTCTTTCTCTCTCTCTCTCTCTCTCTCTCTCTCTCTCTCTCTCTCTCTCTCTCACTCTACTCGAGGGTGTCCGCTCGCGACAACTCATCCCTGCCGCCCCACTTCGCTGCACTTCCCTCACCCGATTCCCCATACCGCCACCTTCTACCTTCCTTTCGCTCTCTCTCTGTTCCATCTTTCGTGTCCTTTCTCCTCCTCCGGCTTCCTATCTCCTCGTTTCTGAAATTTTTGAATATCCGATCAATAGGTAGCTGCTCGCAGAGAAAAAAGGAGCCGAGGTGGGGAGGTATCGGATGGGTACTGCTGGAACTCCACCACCACCCCTATCCTCGCGATTCGTCGCGCTCTTCGAGACCGAGACATATCCGTTTTTTCTCCGAGAACGTCCGACCGATCTCTCGCTCCCACGATTAATTGCCGAGGTACCACTCGTTCCGCGAGTACATACCACCCTCCGGTACGTCGTCCTATAGCTCAACTCTATTTCTTTTCTACCATCGGCCGTACACGATCGCCGTGTTCTATCCTTAAGAGATATCGACGAGCTACCAATGGAAGGGTATAACGTCACAGCTTGGCCGTGGTCTCTTTAAAAATTTGCCACCCGTTTCGCGGTATAAGCGCCTCCGGACCGTCTACCCTCGAACGTCTCATGAAAATATTATTTTTCAAAAGTTGCTGTCTCGATCGTGGCCGGTCTTAGCGTGGTCTTAGAAGCCAGGCGAATACGAAATCAGCCACCTGCCACGCTTCCATGCTCTAGCTATTACAGTTATTCTTATATACCAAGTAGCGGACAGTGAAATTGGACTATAACCAATTCATACTTGAATCACCCGCCACGCGACCCGTCCGCCCTTTTTAAACTCCGATGCCATCTTTCGCGGTGTTGAACTAAACGCCCGATATTACCGCGTTCAGTTCGACACGCGATATCGCCCGGTGTTCCGCAGAGCGTCGAGGAAAGGGAAAAAGAGAAAGAGTGGCGCGGGGGTTGGACTGGCTGAGGCTAGGCACTTTCAAACTTTGAACGCCGTCGTCGCGTAAGCCACGCATTTTCATTTACCAAAAACGCGAAGCATAATAAGGGGGAAGATAAAAGTAAGCGTCAAAGCGGTAGAAGCGAGCACGCGGAACCCTCGAGGGGTTCCCCCGGAAAACGAATCCGCGAAACACGAACGACGGTCGGGCTATGCAGCGGCGCGGGTGCAACGACTCTGCTGCAACCGGCTGCAACGTTGTCGAACGGCGCGCTTTTCATACCACCAGCCATCCAGTCATCGTCTTTACGCTAGGCTTACAGCGGAGCAGAAGGGGGGCAGGGGGAGAGCGGGCCATGTTTCGAAGCGTTTTATAATTGAGATCGTGGTGGTAACCGGGGGAGGCACAGCACGCGGTCTCCCGCCACCAGGAGAGGACGGGGGATCGATAGCATTTTTTTTCGGGGTAGGAACCCAGACGTACGTAGACTACGTACGTGGAGCGAAGGTGGCCGACGAGAAGGGGCTCGAATCGTGTGACACATCCACGCACAGCGACTGATATACCGTGCTACGTCGCCAGTTATGTACGTACGAGGGAACAGCCGGTAGAAAGGGGGTAGGAGGTGTACGACTGCGGACCGCTGGCTGGCAGGGTAGGAAAGTGGGCAGGGAGGGAGAGAGAACGGGCCTGGAGGGTCGCTCCGGCAGGCTTGCTTTTCGACAAAGAGGCGACGACGCTTTTTTATAATTGCGTTTTTAATTTGATGGATTCTTTGATGCGTTTCGTCGTATACTCGAGCGTGCGCGGAAGAGCGACCGATGGAGAGAAAAAGAGAGAAACCAGGGAGACGGGAAGGAGAGAAGGACGCGGACGCGTATGGAAGTGTTGGCATACGTGTACCGTAGGGGTGAAGGGTAGGGAAGGGTAGGGAAGGGAAGGGAAGAGAAGGGAAGAGAAGAGAAAGAAAGTGGAAAAAAGAGGAAGGAAAAGGGACGGACCGAACGATAGAAGCGAAACAGAAAAAGAGAGGAACACGGCGGCGTCCACGAGAGTTTTTTTCTGGCCCAGCACGAAGCCCTCTTTTCCTTTAACCACTCTTTCGCAATCCGTATAACGCGCACACATCTTCGTCTTCGTCACACCAGCGCGGCGAGAAACCGAGCTTTCCATATCGTACGTACATACGTAGATGTATGTTGTATATAACCACGTGCCTACTTCGTCTTTTCCCTCCTTCTTTACTCCGTTATACATGTCTGTCTCTTTTTCTAAATTTTCTCTTCTACTCGTCCGGTCGAACGGCTGTCTCGCTAAATTAATTTCAATTCCGTTTGCCACGTGCACTTCCGTCCTGCTAGATTTTTCAACCTCCTGACAATTTTTCCCTCTGTCCTGGCGGAACGCAACGTGTCTTTCTGAGATTATTGGTCGCATCAAGGGAGAAGCAAGATGGAGCGAAGTTGTCTCTTCTTCGGTATTGCATCGATGGCATTCGTCGTGTGTGTCGTAAAGTTTCGATTTCGACTCTATTGTATAATCATTTACCGACTAATATTAGTGTACTATGACTATATTAGTGACTCGACAAGTTGTAAATTACAGCTTATAGACTTCTCCGTCCTCTTTTACGATTTTACATCGAATAGGATAATCGAATGACTCGTAATTCATTTGCGAACTTATATCATTCTTGTCTTATTATCACCTCTTTTTATATCGTTTCACAAATTTACTAATAAGGATAATAACTCGTAATCGAATTGAGAAGAAGATACGAAATTGGTTTTCATAGGTTGTTCACTTCCTTTTCGAACTTCCTTTCGTGGTTCGGAGGATTTTCGAAAACGAGAGGAGAACTTGTTCGAGTAGTTAACGACATGGTAAACTAGCATAATGTGATCTGAATTTGCCGCAACGTGATACAGATTTAGACTTAAATCCAGTGTACCAACGCATTGACCTCGTTCGACGACGTATAAGGATCAAGCGAACAAACAAAGCGAATTGAGCTGGTTCATCCGATGACGTATGGAGGTGGTAGAAAATTAGATCGCTATAGCTCATTAATGATCGCTGGGACGTGAAATAGCACCGTGATAATTTAATCGTTTCCTCGGGATTAATCGTTGACCGTTTTACTTGATGAATTTTTCAAAAGCGCGCGCACGCTCATAACTTTATGACGTTTCGATCGTGGTTTCGCCTCTAATGACATCAGCCTGCCTTTCGTTTTGAAACGACACGATTCGCAGCACGAGCTTTGAGCACGCGTATTTAACTCAGCAATGTGAGCAGTCACGCGTTTTCGAGTTTTTCGAACAGCGTTGGAGAGCACGCGGATGCAGCGGAACGATTTTTATTGCATTTCGCAGCGTGGAATCCCAGCTGGAAATTGCGTCCAGTGAAACGTTTTGTTTTACAACGTTCTCTATCCTCTCTCTCTCTCTCTCTCTCTCTCTCTCTCTCTACTCTCCCTCCTATGCTTGTATTCACTGAACAGATTTTTTACACTTTTTCCCAGCAACTCGTTTTCACAGAGGACATCATCGCAATCATCGGGTTCAGATCGAGTCGAAAATTGAGATTATCCTATTCACGCGGCGAAACTTTTAATGCGTTCGATCGCATTTCATTCGTCTACCAAAGTGAGATTAAATCAATCGCCGTACTATTGTCCCTCGGATGGCATTTCAGGCAAAGACAAGAGGAATTCTCTGCCCTCTTTAGTTAAAATGTTCTACCTTCTGTTTGGAACCTCAAGGAAGCTGCGGTTCTATTGTTTTTTCGTAAACGTTTTTCTTAATATCACCTTCTAATAATTAACTCAAATTTGAAAGAGGAATGTATACAGATGGAGCATAATTTTTAAAATAGAATACCTGGGCGTATTTTATCCACTGATGATTAATCTGAAAAGGGTTAATGTATCATAAGATCAGCATCTCACATTGATGGAAAAGCTGTGTATGTAAACTAATATGTGTTCAGCTAAAAGACATACTCTCCTTGGTTAAATGGTTAAATCATTTACCATTTCGAGACTGAGAAAGACTTCAGTTCTATAATTTTCTTTGTACCGCCTTTGTTTCTCTTCGCTTAGTTTAAAATATTTAGTTATTGTTGTTTCGTAACGGTCTGTCTGGTTTAACCATATTTAAGAGCTGAAAAGATATGGCGAATTAGAAATGTCTCAAAAAGTGGAGAAATGTTAGATAGGATACTTTAACAATATCCTGAGAATTTGGATTTAGTCAAGTATCTCAAGCCTTAAAAGCATTGTCTCTGCACTTTCATAATTAATTAAGTTATAACTTTATTCCGTGGCGTGATACGTTTTCGTGCCTTGAAGAAATACGGTGAATTTTTTATAACAATAAATATGGAACATAATATTTTATAAAAAGCAGTAGCGGTCTGCTGAAAACGTCGTCCTTCTACATTTCCTTCAAAACTGGGAAAAATTACAACATTCAAAAGCTTCAACACTTTTAGACACGATTTACGAACAGATTATGTATGCTGTGAGAAACATTTTGAAATTTCGTTAATCCCGTTACGGGACTCGACTATCGTGATCTCATTGAATCAAATTTGAAACAAATCTGAAAGTATATACATGGAAATTACAAGATATTTAATACAAACATACTTTTCGCAAAGTTCGCGAAAGTGTTTAAAGTCAATTATCTTTGACGCTTATTATACGTAGACATAATTGATATGAATATTCGTACTGTATTCTAATGTTTTACTAAACATGTCTTCGATAATAATAAATATCATACAATTTCTATATACTATATAATATAATTAATATAAATATTACCAATACAATCACGACACTCCTATCTGCCTGCTAGTAAATGAAATGACAGAAACATTCTGATAACACATCTTGCATAATACATGTATAAAAATTGCCTAGAGTAAACGTTGAAACACTTTCACCAGCCAATATAGCATGTCTGTACATGCGTGATTTGTTCAACACACATGTTAAACGTCGACCGCATTGTATCGACGCGTCGTGCAAATCCTTCGCGCAGCTGTAGCAAAGTCGAACGCGGTGCAAAGTTTCCATCGGCTATTTAACAATCGACGACATCTGCCACACTCGATGAATCCTCGGATCTTCCACGGCCAGTAACCGACACAAAAAGTGCAGGGCAATGGAAAGTGTAATTAAAGACGGGGAAGTCAGCAGCGTGATCGTGGGTCGCGGATATTTATTGCGTTCTGGCCGTAAGAGATATGGGCTAAATCTCACGCCGTCGTTTTATACGGGGAAGAAAATGGCGTCTGAAGTGTTAGGGGTCGTATCCCTTTTACTCTGCGAGTCGGTATGAGCAGCAAGAGTCGGCGAAGGTGTCCAAAGTGTGTTCGTAACCGTAGAGCAGTGGAATAAGAAAAAGGTGTACAGAGGAGGAGAAAGTGGTGTGTGTGACTGTGTGTAAGCGAGCGAGCGAGCGAGCGAGAGAGAGAGAGAGAGAGAGAAAGGCGAGAGAAACGGGAGCCTAAATTTAGTAGACATCCAAAGTATAGTCATGGAAGCGTGCAAAGAGAAGGAGAGAGCGAGTTCGAGGAGAAACGACGAGGAGCATCACAGTGGCGAGAGGAGATTCACGGAGAGAACGGGGTGGGGTAACTCTGTGCTTTGGTGGCAACGGTTTAGGGTAGCAAAAGGAGGATACCAGAGGGTGGAAGCGGCGGCGGGCGGGAGGAGGGGGAGCGGAACGAACTGTTGCTTCCCCGAGAACCATGTCGTGCTGGTACTTCTAACACAGGATTCTCGAGAGCCTCCAAACAGGATTTAAGCGTTCTCACCGGCCACGAGGAGTATCTCTTCCAGTATTCCATACAATTTCCCTCAAAACGTTCCTCGATTCTGTACCTCCTCTTTGTTGTTACCTCGCGCGTTCTCGTTTGAAATCTACAAAATTAGTATATCTTGTGTGTTTTCAAAAGCGGTCCACTGGAGACCACTTTTCGCACAGACGCCGATTGCATGCGGGCCAAAGTATACATAAGTATACATACGTACGGGTAAATCGGATTTTTTGACATTTTTGATGGCAGAACACTCGATCGATGCTTAGTTTACATAGTTTCATCGATTTTACGCACACTTTGTTTCGTCGAGTTAACCAATTTGCCAAATAAACGGCTTACGTAGTATGTAGAGAAATAGAAAAAAATGAAAGAATTATAGAGGAAATGAACGTGATTCCTACTCGGTGATCACTAGGTTGTTCGACGGATTGGTCTATATCTGTGGATAAGAAGAAAGTTGCAAACGAACGTGTCGGAACTCGAGGGAAGAAAAGACGTACCTATATAGCCTTCTGTGCATCCCTGTTACTTATTACTCCCTTTAACTTCGCGGCTGTATTTTCCACGCTCTCTGGGAGTTGCCTCGTGTCAGTAAATCAGACAACCGAGTCAGGCATCGGACTAAAGCCGCTCTCTCGAAATGCAGAATTTCGACGATAAACGTTGAATATATCGCATAGAATAATACAATTAATATATTAGATTTAAAGTGCGAGTCAACGACTCGATTGAATTACTTTGAAACCAATTTCTTAGATATCTAATCGTAGGTTAAAAAATGTCAGAGATGTAGGTATATGGTACTATAGCACATGTATAGGTATAGGTATACATGTAACGTGATAGGTGACCATCGTACAGATTCTGTGCCAGAATTTAAAAATCTTTGCAAACCCGAACACGATTTCGGGGGTGCAGCCAACCGTTCATCGTTCACAGATTCGATCAAAAGAGGTCGAGCGCGACGAGGGTTTCGTGGTCAATTGTGTCACCCTCTCTAAAACAACCGGACCAGAATCTCGCTCGCACATTAATGTTTCTTTTTCCGTAAAAAGTCAGTTGCTTCGTAAAAAGAATTTTTACGCTCTCGCGCATCGTCCTTCCACGGTGTTCGGTCAAATTGAAAGTCAACGGTATCCCGGTGGAAGAACCGTTCCGCGAGGCGATTCAAAGAGCACAGGTGGCCTTTAAATATGAGCGTCGTGGAACGTACGAAAAACTCGGGGTGCGAAAGCAAGGGAGGACCGGCGAAGTGCGTGTGTGGCCCGGAGGGTGGCGGCGTCAGCGGAGGTACGGGGCGAGGTGGATGGAGGACACTGGACCGGAGAGAAAAGAAGGAGACGTGACGAGGAAGAGAGCAAGAGAGTAAGAGGGGTGGTGGTGTCGGTAAGGGAAAGAAGAAAAAGAGGCCGTGAACGAGTATGCGTGAGAGGATATACGCGTGGTCGTATGTGAGCCGAGGGGGAAGAAAAAGAGGGACGAAGACGAAGAGAAAAGAATAGAGGAGGAAGAAAGAGGAGGAGGCGAGGAAGGACGTAAAACAAAGTAACGACGAAATGCACTTCCCCCTTTACGCCGTCCCTGGCTCTCGCCCGGAGGGAAACGTCGAACGAAACGTTAAAAACTGGGAAGAGGAATGAGAGCGCGGGGGTGCTAGGTGGTGGCTCGTCGGTCGGGAGGGTCGGTGGGCCCCGTGGAGGCGCAAGGCGGAGGGTTGAGGGTGGGTTTGCTGTGGCAGCCGGGCCACCCTGGAAGGGTGCCGGGAGGTTATGACAGCCGAGGTATTGAGCGGATCCTTCGTTAAAAAAACGAGAAGCACCGTGCTGAGGCGCGTGGAACAGAGACGGATACGGAACAGAGGGAGAGAAAAAGTGCAAGAGAAGGCGAGATAGCGAGAAAGAGAAAACGAAAGCCGTGCGAGGGACCGAGAGTGAGCGGGGAAGAAAGACGAAAAAGGAGATAGAGAAAAGAGGAGCAGTCGAGGTAGATGGAGAAAGAGAGTGCACGACTGCCGCCGCCGCCGCCGCCGCCGCCGCCGCCGCCGCCACCGCT